>JANAVB010039816.1:8638171-8813171 GCA_029216955.1 Iris pallida | reverse complement strand
CTTAAATTGCACCTGCCACATGTAATTGCTTGAATTAGCCATTAAAGTGCATGTATTAGCTTGCATTAATGCATGCTTACATATTAGCTTGCATGCCTTTTTAGCATTTGCATTTAGCTTGCATAACTTTAGCAATCAGCCGCATGCATATATTTAATGCATTTTGCTTTGCATGCCTCTTTAGCAATTGCATTTTAGCTTGCATGCAATTTGCTTTGCATGCTTATTCAATCTCTGGCCGTATACACTTATGGGCCGCATGGATTGACATCTTGGCCGCATGTAATTTATTTGTGGCCGCATGCTTGCATGCATGGCCAATGCCATGCTATATTATTTGCATGCATGCATGATGCTTGCATATTAATTAGCTTGGCCTTTGTATATATTTAATGCATGCTTGCAATTGCAAGCATCAACTTGCATGCTAAATATTCTAGCCGCATGGCCACTGTATAAGTCCCTGGCCGCATATGGCCTTAGCCATCTTGGCCGCATGCATGCTTATATATATTTGCATGGCCATTAATTTATGGCCGAATGAATTTATTGCAGCCGCATATGGCCTTTAGATATTTTGGGCCACATGGCCTACGTAATAATTTTGGCCGCATGTAATATTTAATTTCTAGCCGCATGGCCTATATATTAAGCCCTTGTCTTATGGCCCCCTTCTCATCCACTCTTGGCCACATGGCCTATTTATCATTCTTGGCCGCATGCAGCAAATGTGTGCTGGCCGCATATTGTTTAGTGACTTGCTGGCCGCATGTAATAATTTTTTCTGAGCCGCATGAGTCCCCCACAGTCCTTGCCCCTGCTAATATTTAATTACCATATGTATGCTTGTGCCATATTAATTGTTCCCTGACACGATAGTGATCCGTTGTGGTGCACTTTTGACAAATGACATGACTTGATGGTGGCCCGCCGTGGCGCACTCTTGACAAGAAAACCTGATAAGATATTTCTTGAAATGCTGTTGTGACGGCTACCTGACATGACAAGTATAAATGACCTGGACACTGTGGACGATTGTGCTTGTACAAATGAACCCGTCTTGTCTTGCATCATGTCTAGGACAGGGACCCCTGAGTACCACGGTCAGGGGTACCTACTGTAAATTGACTAAGGCTAATAACTAGAATAATCCAATAGTCATGAAGAGATCTTCCAGCTACAGGCAATCCCGTTACCTGGGCAGGATTTGTAGCCTGCCGACGAGTAGGGCACATTTCCAGCACACTGTCATGTGTTGTACCCTTATTGTACTAATATTCGACCTGGGTAGCCTGGATGGTCTACAGGACTTGTGGCTGTGGAATAATCTCACTGCATCTTGTTAGTAACTAGGCCTGTGATAACCCTAGTTAGTTAAAGTATCAAGCCGTACTCTTTGTTTGGCCGTGATTATTGGATGGAGTCTAATCAGTCTAGTCTTGTCTTGATCCTGTGCAAGATTGTTACGTGACCTGATTTCTTATTTTATCTTGCCGATAATGGTGGGAGAAACCAAGTTCTATTCAGACGAAAGGTTACAACCCCGGTCCTTATTTGGTTTACGGGTTGTAACCTGGTTATCTGAATAGTCCCATGGTTATCTCATCGTATATCACCTGTCATGCTTTTTCCTTAATTACTGTCTTTTATTATGTAATTATATTTTTGTTCTAATTGCTGGTTTTAGTTTCTAAGTGAAGCCTCCTTTGTGGCACTTGCTCTTTCTGGGGTCTGACCCAGCTGGTTTTGTATGGCCAGATTCCGGAGCAGCGCTAGAGGATCTACCGGTTTTCCAGCCAGATGGTGACCACTAGAAGGAATCCTGGCAACGAGTGGATTTATTTTGGCTCTCCCACTCTATTGTAAAATTATTCTTTTGAGGCGTTTAGCCGACGAGCACGTGTTAGCTCGGTTGCACTTTATTACTGTCTGCCTACGGGCTGTAACATGATTGACAAATCCTAGGGTTGATCATGTATGACTAAACTCTTGCTAGTCCTGACATTTTGTACGACTAGCTTTATGATCAGCTGAATATGTAATGTTTGGGATGCCTTACTATTGTATATTTGGTGATCTTACATCTTGTAACAATTATTTGCTTGCTTGTGATTGAGACACTAGGCTTGTTCTTGACCATTGGAGACTGATGGATTGTAGTTAAACCCTAATATATCTAGACAACCGTGACCATATAGTGAGGTGGATTCCATTTCATTATACGTAGCTGGCTATGTACGCCCCCGCTCTCCGCTATTCCGGTTCTGGGGCGTGACAAAATCCAATAAAAAAACGGCATGCTAAAATCACATCAGAGTTGACGGCAATCGTCTCGGGAAGTCGAGATCTCTACTAGAACTCTCTCTCAAAAATGCGACTGAAATTTAATTAGGGTTTCGAATATAATAATATATATATAGAAGAGAGAGAGAGAGGCGGTTCAGCCTAGGCGCCGACAGGTGGGCCCCCCTGGGTGAATTTCTGGGTAATTAATTATTTTAATTCAGAAAATCATTTAAAAATTATTTTACGTCCAAATAATCAAAATAAATTGCAGAAAAATCTAGAAAAATTCTAAAAAATTTTAGAAAATATATCTATGTGTCTAGAATCTAAATAAAATATTTAACACAAAATATCATCATGTGACCTCACAGTAAATTCTCAAAGCCTATAAAATATAATTTCTATAGGTTTTAATTATATAAAAATTCCCAAAAATTCTAAAAAAATCCAGAAAAATTCTAAAATATTCTAGAAAATATTTCTAACCTCCTAGAACCTAAATAAAAATAACTTGTCTCAAAATAGTCCCAAATAACCTTATAGTAATTCATGAAAGTCAATAAAATAAACATATCTTTAGTAAATAAATATCTAAAAATGTCTAAAAATTATAGAAAAATATAATATAGCTATAGCATGCTTATAAACCCTATCTAGAGATCATGTGACCACAAGATGGTCATAAATCACCTGTGGGCTTAGTCACAACTCCTATGATCATAGAAAAATTATATGTAAACTAATCAAATAAAAAAATAAAAAATATATCACAAAATTTCGGGAAGAGGAGTTACAAATCTACCCACCTTAAAAATAATTTCGTCCTCGAAATTCTAATTCATAACTATTACTTAAAAATCAAAGTCTACTATTACCTTAATCTCCTCAAATTTAATTTCTCAAAAATATTTTATGACCTTCTCTAGTCATTTTATAACTCCGAATATTTGAGGACTTCTAACCACCTTTGGTCACATTACTCCTCAAAATATGGTCACTAAAATCTTATAACATTCTAACTAGTTGCTAACTGTTTGCCATTAAAATTGTTTTGATTGAAATCTTAATACAAACAGAACAGTGATACAATATAGGACTTAGATGTAGTCCTAGGAGTACACTTTTGTTTAAGCTGGGTCCTTAGTGCCAATGGAGCGAGTGGTAATGCGTTGACTCCGTTGACCGGCTGACGACGGTTATCGGTTCTCTGAAGGTGTGGATTGCTCTGGGTGCTGGAGCTTGCTGAGAGGAGGAAGACGTTGAGTGTCTAGAACTGCCTCTCGGTGATTCTCTCTGTGTTGTGAGTCTTCTGTTCTGAGTCTCTGTGTGTGTGTGTGAAGGAGATGACCCTTCTATTTATAGTTTTGCAGGCTGGCTGCTCATGCGCGCATGTAGGATGCGCCGGTGTGGGAACGCCACGTGGAGGTTGCTGATGGAGGCACATGGATGCTGCGCCCTGATCGAGGGGGAGAACTCTTCATACTGCTGTTGTGAGCCGGCACGTAGCAGAGAGAAGATCTTTCCGTTGCTGAAATCTTGGACGAGTTGAGTCAAAAGACACGTGTCGTCGACTCATGATTCGAAGATCTCGGATTTGGTGGAGAGGAGTGATCTGGTAGGCTGCGCCTTGGATTGGGCGCAGGAGGAGGCTGCGGCTCATAACCTTTAGGAGTTACAAACCATTTGGGGCGCATGGCTTTTGAGGCCCATGCAGGCGACTTTCCTTCTGTCTTTCGGGATCAGAGAGCAGTCTGAGGCACATAGCTTTTGAGGCGCATGCTGATTTGGACGCATGGCCGTAGAGGCGCATGCTGATGGTGGAGTGGCCACGTGGCAGTAGCCGTCGGAACAAGGTCATGATGATGCTGACGTTGCCGACGCTTCGTTTTCTGAAAAGCTGTCAACTGTTCAGACTTTGGGAGGCGTGCTGCCAACTCTGTCAGTTCAGCATTTAATGTTGGTGATGTTCGATGGACAGCTGAGTGGGTGCGTCGGTTGGCGTTCCACTCGGTATGGAGATGTGTGAGGGCGCACCCTCTGTAATGCGCCGAGTACTGTAGGGCGCGTCTGTGTGATGCGCCTGACGCCGAAGGGCGCGTCCGTGTGATGCGCCTGACGCCGAAGGGCGCGTCCGTGTGATGCGCTGTCTGGCTGGCGCATCGGACATGTCTTTTAATGATGCGGCTGTCTCGCTCTTCGAGTGCTATAAATAGCCGTTTGGCTGAATTCGAGGCGTCCGGTTCATCCATTTAATGTAAATTCATTGTACGGAATTCGGAGGGCCATCCACTTGGCGCGTGGGTTTGATCTGCCCGGCCTATAAATAGTGGCATGGAGAGAAGATTTGCTTCTCATTCCCTCACGTACTTCCAATATGAATTTGAACATACGGGTGCATTCTGCTGACGAAGTGCTCCCGAGGGTGAAGATGAGACGCTGTGTTATCTTTGATGCACTTGAAGGTGACTGTTACATCCAAAAGACGGAGTCGAGGGCTTCTGAGACAGGTGGAAGGTGCCTGTTGCATCCAAAGATAAGGATGCTCGAGCCTCGTCTCCGTTATTCCAGAAGAGCCGTAGATCGGAATGGCGGTGCAAGGCTCTCTCTTCCTGCAAAGTGGGGTTTCCCCACTTTGATCGTGTCGAAAGCTGCTCCTTTAGCCATGGTTTCGATCACGGTCTTCCTTCGGCTTTGGAGGATCTTTCGAAGCCTCCCCTGGCCACAGCATTTGCGGTGCTCTTCTCTTCCTTGGTTCCAGCCAGAGGGTTAAATGCTTTGTGTCGAAGCATTTATCGGGCGAGCCTGGTTGGAAGAGATAACTGGGCTCTGCTCGGCCAGGTGAGCCTGGCTGGAAGAATTTGGCTGAAGGGATGCACATAACTGAGGTGCTGAAGAGATGATGGGATGCGCCTGGATGGAGGCGCATGATATTTGCTGCGCCTTATTGGTGGCGCATAGTGATGCTGCGCCTATCTGGTGGTGCATGGTGGTTGCTGAAGGCGCATGATGGCCGCTGGCTGTAGACTTAGGCTCTTTCCTTTGTAGGAATTCTCCTTTGTACAGCCTTTTCTAGACATGTAATAGACTTTTATATATAAATAAAAAGTCCTTCTTCAAATGTCTATAGTTATTGACTTTGCTGTGAAGTTCTTCATCTGAGTTCTGGCGTATGTAGTGTCTGGCACATGGGCTTTCTGGTTGTGAAATTCCATGCTTCTACAAGACCCCCTTCAACGTTTTCAAAACTTTTGAGTAAGTTTTGGAATACTTTGAATAAGAAGCATGGAGGTCAGGACGCATGATTTCTGGGCGCATGCCTGTTCGGGCGCATGCTCTTCTCAGTTAATGATGATGGTGCCTCGGTAACCGAAAAGATTAATGATGATCTTTTGGTTTTATTTGCTGCTATCCTTGCACAGAACCCGAGGCGACGGCTGAGATCGAGGCTTCCCATCGAGCCGAGGTGAGCAGTTGGGAGCGTGAAGTGGCTGGGACTGAGGCTGCGGCGGAGCAGCTGTCTCAATCTATGAAGAAGACGACGGAAAAAGCGAGCTGCGGTGGATGCTAACATCGCAAAAGTTGATGCTCAGATGCGCCGTCTTGAAGACCAGCGGGCCCAACTTCAACTAGAGGCTGAGCGCGTCCTGGCTGAACACGTGGCATTCAAACGGGAGAAAATGACTCTTACTCAGCGGACCCTTGCTTTGGCTCAACAGCGACGACAGCTTAATGAGAAGTACGAGAGTAAAACTTCTGCTGAGGCTGTCGGGTTAATGCGTCAAGAAGCCGAGCTGCGAGTCCAGGCGACTGTGGAAACTCGCACTGCCGACCTGAGACGTCGAGTCAGAGAACTCTCATCCCACCCTGGGGAGGATCGGGGATTGTAGCTTCTCTTCTTTTTTGTGTGTTTTTGCAACTCTTGCTAGGGAAATAGCGTATTTCTGTACTCCCTTTTTTTAAAAATAAAGAAATACACTATCTCTTTGATGTGTTCATTTTTAATTTCATGAACTTGATGATTTATGTGGACCTATTATCTTTTGCGCACCTTGGTTTTTAGGTACAGATAATAAGTATAAAGGAACCAACATGTTTGCTCAGAGGTAATGTGGACATGACAATCATTAGGTTCAAATGATAGAATCTTCCTACTCAGAGGTGTTTATGGACGTGGTAGGAATGATCCTGTGGGATACGCTGAACAACTCAGAGGTAATGTGGACGTGGAAGTTCTGCGATCAAATGTACGACAACGTAGGAGTTGCTTGTACGGGATGTTTACTCAGAGGTAATGTGGACGTGGTAAACATGAAGGATAGCGTAAGCTCACGAAGTATAAGGTTCCGCTTTGTAGAATGTAGAGAGACAACTCAGAGGTAATGTGGACGTGGTTATCTTTCTACGGAAGGATGCCATGGAACAGCTGGGTTCCGAAAGCGATTGATTTTGTGAAAAGAGGCTATTTGGGGAAATACATGTCTTGGAGGATGTCAAGAGTAGTACTTCTTTAGGAACTTGCCGTTGATGGGCATCATGAACAAGTCCCCATTGGGTTTGGCGAGCCGGTAAGCACCGTTTGAGTATACCGTCTCGATGATGAAAGGTCCTTCCCATTTGGGCTCGAACTTCCCTGGTGTCTTGTGAGTTAACACCATTGGCCTTCTGACTGCTAAAACCAGGTCGCCAACTTGGAAAGTTCTTTGCTTGACCTTCTTGTTGAAATCCTGTGATATACGGGCTTGGTAAAGTTCGATGCGTTGTTGAGCTAGGAGACGCTTTTCGTCAAGTGCCTCCAATTCCCGCAGACGACGACGTTGATTGTCTTCTTCTGTGAGATCGTTTGTGATGGCCACGCGGAGCGAAGGTATCTGTATCTCGAGAGGCAGTACTGCTTTGCTCCCGTAGACCAGGGAGAATGGAGTGTTGCCTGTTGGGGTCCGTACCGTTGTGCGGTAGGCCCAAAGGCATTCGCCAAGCTTTTCGTCCCAGTCGCGTTTGTTGGATGACACGACCTTTTTGAGTAGTCTGACGATAGTTTTGCTGAATGCCTCGGCCAATCCGTTTGCTGCCGGATTGTAGGCGGTTGAGGCCACGTTTTGAATACGATTCTTGTCACAGAACCTGCTGAAAATGTGGCTGATAAACTGAGGACCATTGTCATGGATGATTCGCCGGGGTACCCCGAAACGGTAAATGACATGGTGTCTGATAAAGCTGACCACCCTGGAGCTTTTTACTTCTGCTAGTGGGACTGCTTCCGCCCATTTGGAGAAGTAATCGGTGATGGCCAGGATGAAGCGGTGTCCTCTCGATGAAGGAGGGGTGATTGGCCCTACAATGTCCATGCCCCAGGCTTCGAATGGCCAGCAGGCGACTGTAGGATGTAGAGGTTCAGATGGTGTATGTATGAAGTCTGCATGAAGTTGGCATGCATGGCACTTCTTAGCATATTCCACTGCGTCGGCAACCATGGTTGGCCAGTAGTAGCCCATACGTCGCAGTCGATCTTGCAACTTAGGCCCTGGTTGGTGAGCTCCGCAAGTTCCGTCATGAGCTTCTCGAAGAGCTTCGGCCGCTTCTTCGTTAGACAGGCATCGAAGGAGAAGCCCGTCGAAGGAGCGTCGGTACAGCGTTTTAGTGGCTGTATCGTAGTAGAATCGAAGAGAGCGTCTCCTGACTGAGACGGCTTCCTTCGGGTCCTCTGGAAGGATTCCGTAGACAGCGAAGTCGATGAACGGGAACCTCCAGTCTCGGACATTAACCCCAGTGTTTGTCGGCATGGCGTGAGCCATTTGCAAACATAGGTTGTTTCTGGGACAAATCAAGTCTCGGCCAGTTACCGTGACATAGTGTTGAGTCCCAAGGGGCGCGGCCAATGAGGCTGCGAGGCCAGCTAGAGCGTCAGCCTCCAAGTTCTGTAGTCGGGGCACATGTTCGATGAAGAACCCAGTGAAGGTTGAAATGATGTTCAATGCAACTTCATGGTAAGGGATCAAATCTTCATGGCGAACCTCGTATTGCCCCCGAATCTGGTTTACGACGAGTTTCGAGTCGCCGTAGGCTTCCAGATGATCCACCCCCAACTGTTGTGCTAGCTGGAGTCCCATGACGAGTGCATTGTACTCAGCAACATTGTTGGAGCACGGCTTCGAAAGGGAGTATGCGCGCTGGATGACCAGCTGATCGGGGGAGACCAAGACTACCCCCACTCCTGCGATGATTTGGCCATTGGGGCCCGTTCTTGAAGCGCCATCGAAGAACATCCGCCAAATGGGGCTTCCTTCAGTGACATTTGATTCTTGAACTTCATCCGGGATGTCTTCATAGAGTTTTGAAGATTCTGGGATGGGGTGTGTAGCTAAAAAGTCAGCCAGAGCCTGACCTTTGACTGCCTTCTGTGGGACAAACACCATGTTGTATGGTGTTAGTAGGATCGCCCATGTAGCCAGCCGGGAGTTTAATGACCCTGGCTTTGTCATGAGAACTCTGAGCGGATTGACTCGGGAGATGACGTGAATTGTCTGGCCCGAGACGTAATGACGAGTCTTCTGAATGGCAAACACCAAAGCCAAGCACTCCTTTTCAACGGGGTTGTACCGGTGTTCGACCCCGATGAGTGTTCGACTGAGGTAGTAGATTGCTTGCTCGTAGCCTGCATCGCTGTTTTGAGCTAGCAAAGCGCCGAAGGAATGATCCTTGGCACGGACGTAGAGGAGGAATGGTTTGCCGGCGACAGGTGCCACTAGGACTGGCGGGCTTGTTAAGTAAGCCTTGATGTCGTCGAAAGCCTTTTGGCACTCCTCTGACCAGACATAAGAGACTCCCTTCTTCATGAGCTGAGTAAAGGGTTGACATTTACCGGAGAGGTTTGCTATGAACCTCCGGATGTATGCCAAACGTCCCTGTAGGCCCCGAAGTTCTCGAAGGTTCTTCGGAGGGTCCATGTTAAGGATGGCTTTGGTCTTCTCAGGATCAGCATGAATGCCTTTCGCTGTGATGACGAAGCCCAAGAATTTGCCGCTAGAAACCCCCAGAAAGGATTTAGCGGGGTTCATTTTGAGTTGATGCGCCCGCATGAGATCGAAGACCGTCTTCAGGTCCTGTAGGTGATCTCTTTTGAGGCGGCTCTTGACTGCGATGTCGTCAACATAGCACTCAACTGTCTTACGAAGATGTTGACGGAAGATGGTGCTCATAGCTCGCTGATACGTTGCACCGGCGTTCTTCAAGCCGAAGGGCATTACGGTGTAGCAGAAAACACCCTTTGGAGTCCTGAATGACGTGTGTTTTGCGTCATCGGGGAACATCTTGATTTGATTGTAGCCTGAATACCCGTCCATGAAGGACATGCGTTCAAAGCCACATGTGTTGTCGATCATTACATCGGTGATTGGGAGCGGGAATTCATCCTTCGGGCAAGCGGAGTTGAGATCCCTGAAGTCGATACAGACTCGTATCTTCCCGTTCTTCTTGGTGACAGGGACGACGTTGGCTACCCAGTCTGGGTGTTGTTCCTCACGGATGAAGCCACTGGTCAAGAGTTTGTCTACCTCCTAATCGATGGCGTTCATGATGTCCGGGCGGAAGCGTCGCTGTTGTTGTTTGATAGGTTTGGCATCTGGTAAGATGTTCAACCTATGCATCGCGATCTGTGGATCGAGACCCGGCATGTCTTCGTAGCTCCAGGCGAAGACGTCGATATACTCCTTAGCGAGTTGGACTAAAGATTCTCGGTCTTCTCCTTCCAAGCTTTTGCTGATAAAGATGGGTTTAGAAGAAGACCCATCCCCGAGGTCGATTTGCTCGACTTCGTCTTCGGTGGGAGGTTCCCGTAACTCAAAACGAGACTCCCATTGCTCTCCTAGGCGTTGAGCCCAGGGTTCCTCTTCGAAGGGTTCCGGCGGTTGGTCTTCGCCTTCATCTTTCTGAGGCTGCGCCGATGTCATGTTAGCTGACAGCACTTTTTTGAAGACTGATCTAATACTGGTATCGGAATCCCACGTCGATGCTTCTGATGAGTGGGAATGTTCTATGTCTTCTGCGTCCGAACTTTCTGGAGTTGATGGCGGCGTGACATAGCCTAACCCCCGTCGAGTCCGATTATAGTAATCCTGTGGCTTTCCATTGGGCATCGAAAGCCGGACAGGGAGATGCCGACCCTTGCCGTAGTTTAGGCCTTTGTTGCTTTTCAGGTCGTAGCCCATCTTTTGGATGATGTGCTTAGCCGCATCTGTGTATCGATATACTTGTACCCTGCCGGTATCAGGTTCGGGCTCGATCGACGGGAGGTTCCGACGACGCTCGATTTTGCCCGAGATGATGGTGCCTTCGTCTCGGCTTCGTGGAGGGACTATGAAGACTCCTTGAGACGGGACTATTTGATTATGGTAGACGGTCGTTACTTGTGTTTGCAACGACCGTAGAGCGTTGTCTAATGTATACATGGCATTCCAGTGTGGAAGACAAGAATAATTGAAAGACACTCTATTATTGATAAAGTACGAGATTTTATCCCGTGGGATTACATTGTCGAAGGAGGGTGCGTCTACATCGGCAGAGATATATTCGCCAAGCTCCTCATCTGTAAGCACTGGGGCCGGATCAGGAGAGTCCTCCACCGCTCCGACTTTGGGGTCTGAGAGGGTTATGTGAGCCCTCTCCGGCATCTTGGATGACTGCGGCGGCTTGCCTTTAAGACGCACCTTGAGGGGTGCCTCGGTTGCGCCTTCGATGAGTGGCGCCTTCCCTTGTAATTTTTCGCTAGGGGAGCCGCTGTTTGTGGTGGCTTCCCCTTGAGGCGTATCTTCAGGGGGGCTTCGCGAGCTGGCGTTTTTCCTGATAGCTTGATGCTCATTGGAGGCGCCTTCTGGGGTGGTCTCCCTTTCAGACGGATTTTCAAGGGGGCGTCAGGAGTCGCTTCGGGTTCCAAGTCCGGCTCTGTTGCCGTCTCTGCTTTATCATCGGCGTCGTTGGCTTCCTCCTCGTCAAGTGGCTTGTACAAGTCGGAGTCGGTGAAGTAGGCCTCAATCCCTTTGAAGGGATCGATATCTGCAAACTCCGTCCGGATGACGCCGTTGGTGGATACATATTTCATGCATTGGTGGAGCGTGGAGGGCACCACCATGTACTCATGTAACCATGGTCGTCCGAGTAAGATGTTGTAGTTGACCTCGGCATCCACCACATAACAAGTTACCTCAGTTTTGAGGCTGCCGATGTGACACTTCAGCCGGATCTTGCCCAGTGGCTCGCTCTTGCTGGCGTTAAAGCCACTGATGGTCGTATTGGAGGGTGCCAGCCGGTACATTGGGATCCCCAGCTTTGATAGCAGCGCCTTTGGAATGATGCTTAGGAAAGACCCCGGATCGATCTGAATCCTGCTCACCTTTACCGAACCGATGTACCCTGTGTAATACAACGGTCGGTTATGTCGGTGATGCTTGAGCAGCATGTCTTGTTGGGTGAAGGTTATGTTTGGGATAACTTCATCCGCACAATGACAGTGTGCACAAGTGGTTGGGAGGTCTTCAGGCTGCTTGACCTGACTGAGAAAGGATTCGACATCCTTTAGAGCTTCGCAGAGAGCTTCTCGGGAGTCCTTAGAGAGACGCAGGAGCTCGAACAAAGACAGGCGTGCAGGAGTACTGGCCAGTTGTGCCAGAATGTCAAAATTGTGGGGCTTGGCTAGCCCCGAAGCATTTTCTTTCCGCAGAGGTCTGTCGAAACGGGCCTCCACTTGCTTTTGTTTATTGGCCGCTGAGGGCTTGGATGGACCCTCCTCAGGGATGGTGCCAGGAGGTACCCCTTCGACGGCAGCTTCACCGGGCTGGGAGTTCTGTTGTGCACGCGTCTGCACAGGAAGTGCCTCTTCTGCTGAAGAAGAGACCGTGCGGCAAGACTTGATCTTCCTGCCTTTTGCTTTGGAGGTAGGGCGTACCTCCGGTTGAGTTACCTCAAAGACGAGGTCGGGGTGAACCCAGAGGACCTCTCCTCGAGATGTGGTGAGTGGGACAAGTCCACTCACATTGTCACGGGTGGGTGGCAAATTCACCACCTCCATTGTCGCCTTAGGGATGGGGACGACGCCATCTTGTGTGGTAGTCGGCGGCAAGGTGCCGAACCGTAGTGACGCCACATTAGCTGACACCGTCTTCTCTTCGTAATCGACGAAAATTACATCCGCATTGATCATGCGCTGGATGTAATTTTTGAGGACATAGCAGTCCTTAGTCGGGTGTCCGACAAACCGATGGTAGTGACAGTACCTTGGGTTGTCCACCTTCCCGACTTCATCGGGCCGCTTTGGGTCCGGAAGCTAGATCTTGTCACCCTGCTTCAGTATCTCAAAGAGTTGCAGGGTGTCGTCATCATTGAATGAATAAACCTCCTTGGGTCTCGGGGCCAATGGAGGCTTTTGAGTAGGCGCCGATGCGCCCTTCGAGGCATTAACTGTCAATGCCTGTTTCCCCTTTGTTTCTCGTCCGAAATTGTTGGTTGCGGACTTTTTCCCCTTATCGTCAAAGGCGGGAAAGCTAACACCCAGAAGACGTGCATTGGCCGCCTTCTTCTCTGCAGCTTCAGCTTCAATGATTAGGGAGCTCCAATCGGGAGGGGGAGTAGAGTTAAGCCAGAGCTTTACTGCAGGTAGCATGTTCATACTGCAAGCGGAGAGAAGCGCATGTTCTGGCATGCCTGGAGGTAACCTGAAGCAGGCCTGGCGGAAGCGTTCGATGAATGCCCGAACCGTTTCCTTGTCCTTCTGGCGTATCTCAATGAGAGACGCCATCGTCATGTCCTTCCCACCGTCGTAGAAGCGATCGAGGAAGAGGCGTGTCAGGTCGTCGAAGGACGATATGGAATTGTCGGGGAGGCTGCAGTACCAGTCATACGCCACCCCTTTCAGGGCCCCAACAAAGATGCTGGTGAGGAGCGCGTCCTCCTTCGGAAGATGCCCTGTCTGTGACTGGAAGTACGTCAAGTACCGTCGTGGAGAGTCCTTCCCGTCATACGGCGTGAGTGTCTGTGGTTTATACTTTGGGGGATAAACCACCTTGTTCCACTCAAGTGGATAAGGCTGGGGAATGCCCATCTTCTGGCGTTCCTCCTGCCTGTTCCTGGACTCGAAGCGCTCCCGCAGATCTTTGATCATTTCGACCACGTCCTCCGTGGAGCTAGGAGCCGGGAAAGGAGGTACCACCTGGAGTGGAGCGTTTGAGGGCTCCGATGTCCGGGGTGCTTCCGTGTCTGAGGGTGTCCGCTGGAG
The DNA here is from genome assembly GCA_029216955.1 of Iris pallida. Taxonomy (NCBI): domain Eukaryota; kingdom Viridiplantae; phylum Streptophyta; class Magnoliopsida; order Asparagales; family Iridaceae; genus Iris; species Iris pallida. The sequence continues at coordinate 8,799,622 of JANAVB010039816.1, read as the reverse complement.
GGGCACACTCGACTCTCCATTAGCTCCTGGGTCGGGACCATTTGAAGGTGTCCTGATCAAGGCCGACCGCATCTCAAACACTGCTTGAGTCAGTGCTTGCATTGAGGCAGAAAGAGTTTTGAGTCCTCCATCTAACGAGTCTATGCGCTGGACAATGTCCTGTGGCGGCACATCAGCCTCAAGATCACCCCCGGTCATGTATACTGTCATGACACGGCCGGAAGTGGGTGGATTAGTTGAGGCTTCGCTCTCAGCCTCACTTTCATGTGGGGGAGTTACTTCTCCTGGTGTTTGGCCACCCCCAGCCACATTCTGGAGTTCGTCTTCGACAGGCGCATCTGTAAGGGCCTGACTGCCCTCAGCTCTGTCTTGAAGGGCCTCTTCGTTTTCAGCACTACCCCCGGCGGTGTCCTGGAGGACATCGTCATTTTGAGGGGCTTCAGGGAGGCCATCTTCGCCTTGATGAAGATCCGCCGCAGCTGTGCTTTGGACATCTTCGTCTTCGGAAGGAGGCTGAACAAGGGTCTGGCTACCCCCAGCTTCCTCCAAGGACTTCTTCCTTGACCGAGTGCCTTCGAACACCCCAGAGGTTGTGACAGCTGCCTTGGTTTTCCTCGACTGGCTTTTAGATGAAGACGAGGAATTGGCAGTCGTCTTCCGGACAGATGAGGAATTGGAGATCACGTTGCATGACGCAATCTTTAGTTCCACTTCTGCTGACACCTTTGTCCCAAGGCGATGTCGGAGGGGTGTCGATGATTGTAGCCGTTGGAAGACCGACTGCTTTGGCGGTACTGCCGTCTTGCAACAGCAGTTGATGGTGACCACTGCACAAGTGTGCCCCGTGAGAGGCGCATCGTGCTTGTTGGTCAGCTCTCCTGATCGGCGCTTATGAGTGATCACGTTGCGCAAGTCGTTGAAGGAGAGTGCTACCCTCACACCCCTCTCAGGCGCATGGCAGGGCCAAGCGTCGGGGTGGTCGGGTGAGTGCTGCGCCCCCTGATCTAATACCAAGCAGGCATCACGATCAGTAGTGGGGGAACCACAGCATTTGAAGTGACTTGAACGGACCTCAAACGCACAACCAGAGGAGGCGCGGGAGTTCAAGACCACTGAGTTTGCCTCTCTCGGCTTGGTTGTGCACGCAGTGAATGCGCCCAAGTGAGATGAGGACTTTGAAGGTCGACTCGTTGTCGGTGCAGGAGCACTTGAGTCAACCTTGTACAGCTTGCCATCGGCAGCACGTGTGATTGTAAGCGCGTGCCTCTGGCCGGCTGCTGGCATAGCACGTTTGTGGCGCATGGCCCGTGCCGCCTTGGATTTCTTCGTACCAGCCCGCTGGGGCGCATAGTACTCAGCATCCAAATCCTCCTCGCCGTTACAGCGAGTGAGTCTGTCAAAGACAGAGGCTCTTTGTGGCGCATCAGAAGTAATGCGCGGGGCATTGGCTGCGCCCCTGCTCCGTCGACGTATCTTCCTCGCCTGAGAGGAAGATGGCTGGGGAACGTGGTCAGCCGCACGCTTCCCCGAGAGATGCGCTGCATCAGCGGGCGCACCTTGACTGCTGAGGACGTCAACAGGAAGGGAAGGCTGGACGGGCGCATCCCCTTCAACGGTGGTGCCCGAGGCGTCGACTTTGCGCACCCAGACTGCGCGGGTCTTCTTCGGCTTCGACAGCCGCTTCGAAGGACTCGTACTTCCTTCAGAAATGAACTCCTCGTACGCCTGTTGATTGAGGCGCACTACCAGCGTCTTGTGGGAGGAGCCCACCTTCACGTCGTCGGCCTGTGACACGACTTTCTCGGTAGAGGAGAAAGAGGTCCCCAGCAGAGTTGCCAGCTTGTTTGCCATTAAAATTGTTTTGATTGAAATCTTAATACAAACAGAACAGTGATACAATATAGGACTTAGATGTAGTCCTAGGAGTACACTTTTGTTTAAGCTGGGTCCTTAGTGCCAATGGAGCGAGTGGTAATGCGTTGACTCTGTTGACCGGCTAACGACGGTTATCGGTTCTCTGAAGGTGTGGATTGCTCTGGGTGCTGGAGCTTGCTGAGAGGAGGAAGACGTTGAGTGTCTAGAACTGCCTCTCGGTGATTCTCTCTGTGTTGTGAGTCTTCCGTTCTGAGTCTCTGTGTGTGTGTGTGAAGGAGATGACCCTTCTATTTATAGTTTTGTAGGCTGGCTGCTCATGCGCGCATGTAGGATGTGCCGGTGTGGGAACGCCACGTGGAGGTTGCTGATGGAGGCGCATGGATGCTGCGCCCTGATCGAGGGGGAGAACTCTTCATACTGCTGTTGTGAGCCGGCACGTAGCAGAGAGAAGATCTTTCCGTTGCTGAAATCTTGGACGAGTTGAGTCAAAAGACACGTGTCGTCGACTCATGATTCGAAGATCTCGGATTTGGTGGAGAGGAGTGATCTGGTGGGCTGCGCCTTGGATTGGGCGGAGGAGGAGGCTGCGGCTCATAACCTTTAGGAGTTACAAACCATTTGGGGCGCATGGCTTTTGAGGCGCATGCAGGCGACTTTCCTTCTGTCTTTCGGGATCAGAGAGCAGTCTGAGGCGCATAGCTTTTGAGGCGCATGCTGATTTGGACGCATGGCCGTAGAGGCGCATGCTGATGGTGGAGTGGCCACGTGGCAGTAGCCGTCGGAACAAGGTCATGATGATGCTGACGTTGCCGACGCTTCGTTTTCTGAAAAGCTGTCAACTGTTCAAACTTTGGGAGGCGTGCTGCCAACTCTGTCAGTTCAGCATTTAATGTTGGTGATGTTCGATGGACAGCTGAGTGGGCGCGTCGGTTGGCGTTCCACTCGGTATGGAGATGTGTGAGGGCGCACCCTCTGTAATGCGCCGAGTACTGTAGGGCGCGTCTGTGTGATGCACCTGACGCCGAAGGGCGCGTCCGTGTGATGCGCCTGACGCCGAAGGGCGCGTCCGTGTGATGCGCTGTCTGGCTGGCGCATCGGACATGTCTTTTAATGATGCGGCTGTCTCGCTCTTCGAGTGCTATAAATAGCCGTTTGGCTGAATTCGAGGCGTCCGGTTCATCCATTTAATGTAAATTTATTGCACGGAATTCGGAGGGCCATCCACTTGGCGCGTGGGTTTGATCTGCCCGGCCTATAAATAGTGGCATGGAGAGAAGATTTGCTTCTCATTCCCTCACGTACTTCCAATATGAATTTGAACATACGGGTGCAATCTGCTGACGAAGTGCTCCCGAGGGTGAAGATGAGACGCTGTGTTATCTTTGATGCACTTGAAGGTGACTGTTACATCCAAAAGACGGAGTCGAGGGCTTCTGAGGCAGGTGGAAGGTGCCTGTTGCATCCAAAGATAAGGATGCTCGAGCCTCGTCTCCGTTATTCCGGAAGAGCCGTAGATCGGAATGGCGGTGCAAGGCTCTCGCTTCCTGCAAAGTGGGGTTTCCCCACTTTGATCGTGTCGAAAGCTGCTCCTTTAGCCATGGTTTCGATCACGATCTTCCTTCGGCTTTGGAGGATCTTTCGAAGCCTCCCCTGGCCACAGCATTTGCGGTGCTCTTCTCTTCCTTGGTTCCAGCCAGAGGGTTAAATGCTTTGTGTCGAAGCATTTATCGGGCGAGCCTGGTTGGAAGAGATAACTGGGCTCTGCTCGGCCAGGTGAGCCTGGCTGGAAGAATTTGGCTGAAGGGATGCACATAACTGAGGTGCTGAAGAGATGATGGGATGCGCCTGGATGGAGGCGCATGATATTTGCTGCGCCTTATTGGTGGCGCATAGTGATGCTGCGCCTATCTGGTGGTGCATGGTGGTTGCTGAAGGCGCATGATGGCCGCTGGCTGTAGACTTAGGCTCTTTCCTTTGTAGGAATTCTCCTTTGTACAGCCTTTTCTAGACATGTAATAGACTTTTATATATAAATAAAAAGTCCTTCTTCAAATGTCTATAGTTATTGACTTTGCTGTGAAGTTCTTCATCTGAGTTCTGGCGCATGTAGTGTCTGGCGCATGGGCTTTCTGGTTGTGAAATTCCATGCTTCTACACTAACGATTCTATAAATAGATATCTAGGGCGTATGATATCTATAATCCCTCATATCAATAAACAACCAAATATTCAATAGTCAAGCAATATTATACAATAACTTAGGAATCTCCGATGAATTCTAGACAGAACGATCATTCGTCACCCCAGAATAGAAAGGGGCGAGAGTCAATGGTACGGAAAGCAAGGAAGTATAATCGAAAGCAAGGATGAAGTTTTTAAGGACATAAAGAATTTCTAGAAGAATTTTCAAGACAAAGTGGATTAAGATTTCTAAGGTTTAGTCATGGTTGCAGGCTCGTATCAGTAAAGTTATGTAACCGATAAGATATGCTATGACCTGCAAGGGCCACCAAAAAACTTGTCACGACCCGCACCCGCTTTTCAGACGCGAGCACGTGAGCAAGCCAGCTACGTATCGAGCGGACACCAGCCCCTTTCGAATACGTAAACACTGTCATGGCTATGGTATACTGCCAAATCATGGAAAAATAAATCTATATCTCAAATCCACATTAAGTGCACAAAACAGGAATGAACACTATGGGTCGTGGTCTGCAGCCCACTAGCATATATGTCTGATAAGACTCCAAGAGTATAACAAGAGTCTCTAAACTGAATCAATAAGCAGAATATCTCATGATAAGGAATGAAAAGCACGAAAGGATAACAATGTAATATCACTAACAAATACCTGAGACATGTATCACAATCATCTACCATCCCGCTCTGCCACTAACTCCATGCAATCGCTAAACCTGAAGAGATCATCAGGTCCTCAGAGGATATTGCAAGATACATAAAAACATATCTATCTAGCAGTTTTATCATGTGCAAGAAAATAAACAAGAAAAAAATAGGAACATGACAAATGACTACGAACACGAATACTAGAACAACTACGTATAAATGAACTGCCGAATGAACAATGAATACGAGATCAATGGAAGAACCAAACCCTGGTCCCAAATGGACTCGCAGGTTTGAACTAATCACTACCCCTCGTCCCGAGCATGGACTATCTGGTTAGTTATAATCACTAACCCTCGTCCCGAGTGTGGACTCTCTGGTTAGTTCACGGCAAGGCACTCTCGTCCCGAGCATGGACTCTCTGGTGCAAGTATAAGTCAACATCCTCATCCCAAGTGGACTCTCTGATGCAAGTATAAGTCAACATCCTCGTCCCGAGTGGACTCTCTGATGCAAGTATAAGTTAACATTCTCGTCCCGAGTGGACTCTCTGATGCAAGTATAAGTCAACATCCTCGTCCTGAGTGGACTCTCTGATGCAAGTATAAGTCAATATCCTCGTCCCGAGTGGACTCTCTGATGTAAACAGATCAAGACAAATACCCTCGTCCCGAGTGGACCCTCTTGTGGACTCTCTGGTGCAACGGATCAACCCTCGTCCCGAGTGTGGACTCTCTGGTTAGTACTAACCCTCGTCCCGAGTGTGGACTCTCTAGTTAGTTCACGGCAAGGCACCCTCGTCCCAAGTGGACTCGCAGGTTTGGAACAGATAACTACTAACCCTCGCCCCTAGTGTGGACTCGCAGGTTAGCTTCAAAAAATCACCCTCGCCCCTAGTATGGACTCGCAGGTTAGCTTCAAAAATCACCCTCGCCCCTAGTGTGGACTCGCAGGTACGGACATATATCTACTAACCCTCGTCCCTAGTGTGGACTCACAGGTTAGCTTCAAGAATCAAGATACAAATAACTACTAACCCTCGCCCCTAGTATGGACTCGTAGGTTAGCTTCAAAAATTCAAGGTACAGCAGTTCTGTTATGACTTATTCATCCTATGACACGATGCGACTCAGTCCAAGTACAGGTGATGACACGACACGACCCAATCACGATACACGAGAAAACCAATCCAATATGAACTACGAAATTAACTATGAACAAGAACTATATCTATACTAACATGCACAATATACAAATCTCATATAAATAATCAACTAGTACAATTATATAATAATAGAAATATGCATATAAATAAACTGTAGAGGAAGGCAAGGTATACTTGCCTATGGTCCTTGCACAAACCGTAGTCACAAGTCGAGGATGAGAGGATGCCGATCTAGGAGCTGTCAACCTATAACACATATCGTACCATGAATCGTACACGAAAACTATAAATCAATTCTAATATTCTAGTTCTAAATTTATGGAATAGTGGCTAGTTGGGTTACTAATCTAATAATAATTAATTCTAAAATAATTCACTTAAAAACCTAATTTAATCTAATAATAATCTGAATATAATCTAAACATGCAAGTTTGGCCATCAAAGTCGTATTTTCCAATTTTGGAAACCATGGCACGCAAATCGAGATGTGCTATTGACTATCTAGTCAAATGCAATGAACTCTAGATTTTGAAAGTGTACCTTGGTAGATTTCAGTGCCATGAGTGAGATGGAATCAACTGTGCCACAAAATCACGCTTTGGTCAAAAGATATCGCCGTTATGGCTAATCGTGACCAAAACAGTGATCAATCGATCAATTCTGTGTTCAATAGAATAACTAAAATAATAGATGGACGAATTAATTTCTGGAAAAAATATATGTTGTATAGCTCTGTGTTAGCTTTCCGAAACTTCAAACGGTTTGTGATTTTAATTTCTAGTTCTCCCGAAATCTCGAAAACACCAAAACGTGTCAAGTTTTGGACAACCGATACTCTACGAATTTTTCAGAAATTTATAAATTATATATACAAAAATAAATTATATATTCAGAAAGTTTACTTCGAGATGAATCCAATAAAAAAAATGGCAAGCTAAAATCACGTCGGAGTTGACGGAAATCGTCTCGGGAAGTCGAGATCTCTACTAGAACTCTCTCTCAAAAAGGCGGCTAAAATTTAATTAGGGTTTCAAATATAATAATATATATATATGAGACAGAGAGAGGCGGTTCAGCCTGGGCGCCGACAGGTGGGCGCCCCTGGGTGAATTTCTAGATAATTAATTATTTTAATTCAAAAAATTATTTAAAAATTATTTTAAGTCCAAATAAATCAAAATAAATTGCAGACAAATCTAGAAAAATTCAAAAAAATATTTCTAAGTGTCTAGAATCTAAATAAAATATTTTAACACAAAATATCATCATGTGACCTCACAGTAAATTCCCAAAGCCTATAAAATATAATTTCTATAGGTTTTAATTATATAAAAATTCCCAAAAATTCTAAGAAAATCCAGAAAAATTCTAAAATATTCTAGAAAATATTTCTAACCTCCTAGAATCTAAATAAAAATAACAATATAAATAAAAATAACTTGTCTCAAAATATTCCCAAATAACCTTATAGTAATTCATGAAAGTCAATAAAATAAATATATCTTTAATAAATAAATATCTAAAAATGTCTAAAAATCATAGGAAAATATAATATAGCTATAGCATACTTATAAACCCTATCTAGAGATCATGTGACCACAAGATGGTCATAAATCACATGTGGGCTTAGTCACAACTCCTATGATCATAGAAAAATTAAATGTAAACTAATCAAATAAAAAAATAAAAAATATATCATAAAATTTTGGGAAGAGGAGTTACAAATCCTTTGTCTTCCAGGCGATGTATCCACTATTACTTTCTTTTCCTTTTGGCTTGGATAAGTCGGGTAGTCTGGAGGACAGGTAAATGGATTGAATTTCTCAAGAGTGTATCTTGTTAGCAACTAGGCTTCTGATAACCCTAGTCAGTTAAAGTATCAAGCTATACTCATTGCTTGGCCGTGATTGATGGATGGAGTCCAGTCCAGTCTAGTTTTTTATAGGCAGTGTTCGTATGTTTATTTAAGTACATTATTGTTATGCTTTACTTTTGTCACTCCAGTTTCCCGTTATACGTATTTTCGTATGCGTATACGAGTTCTCTGACGTTTGTCAGGTGACCCGTAGTTAGACTTGTTTTCTTAGCCTAGTCTTGGTTTAATCTTGACTTGGTTTATTTGATTGGTTCAACTTGGTTCAACATGACTTGGCTTGGTTTGGTTTGGTTTATTTTGGGTTGAGATGAGAGGGGTAGCTATAGAAGTCAACTTCTTCTCTCTCCTCCATTATTTGCATTTACTTCTTCATCTTCTTCATTTACTCCTTCCACCTACCAAGCCTAGGCAAGTATAACTTTCTTCATGAGAGATCTCAAGTTTTTTTTGTTCCATTATCTTCATTACTAGATTCTAAGCCTCTTTAGAACTGGAAGTTTTCAGTTTTGATGGTTATATTTTCGTAGATCTAAGTTCTAAGTTCCTTTCTGTTTAGTTTTTTTGGTTTTGATTTCTAAAAACTTGGTATTTCCAAAAACTAGTGGTTCCATGTTGTAGAGAATTTGATTTCATGCAGTTTTGACCTCTATTTCGCTTGATTTCGAGTTCGGTTGAGGAAGTTATGGCCATAGCAAGTTTTTAGGACTTTCATGGCTGAACTTGCTGCTTGGGGACGATGAACCCCATGCGCCGGGAGGCCATGTGCCGTGAAGTCCCAAAAACACATTCTTTGACTCCGAACGTGTCATGTGCATAGGTTCCTTACGCACATGTACTGAAGACGCAACGTGAGTTTTTCATACGCGGATGTGTATGAATTCCCATGCGCAGATGTACAGGAATTTTCATACGTGGATGTGCAGGAATTCCCATGCGCAGATTGTACAGGAATTCTCATGCACGGATGTGCAGAAATTCCCATGCACGGATTATGCAGGAATTCCCATGCGCGGATGTGCAGGAATTCCCATACACGGAATGTGCAGGAATTCCTATGCGCGGATTGTGCAAGAATTCCCATGCACGGATGTGCAGAAATTCCCATACGCGGATTGTGCAGGAATTTCCATTCGCAGATGTGCAGGAATTTCTATGCACGGATTGTACAAGAATTTCCATACGCGGATGTGCAGGAATTCCCATGCGCTGATTGTACAGGAATTCCCATACGCAGAATGTACAGGAATCCCATGTGCCGAAATTACTCTATTTCACTGTTTTTGCCTGTTTAAGTTGTTTTGTAATTAGAATCTTAAAAAACTAAAAATATAAAAGTTATAGATCTTTTGCTTGGCGTCAAGAATGTGTCACTAGTTATTTTATGCAAGTTTCTCTCATTCATAATAATGTAAGAATAAAACAAGATAGGGGCCTGTTAAGGCGCACTCTTAACAAGAATCAAGTAACATGATAAATCTTGATAGTGACCCGTCGTGGTGCACTCTTGACAAATAACTTGACATGATAATAATCTTGATAGTGGCCCGTCGTGGCACACTCTTGACAAGTAATCTTCATAAGTAAGCCTAACATGATAATCTTGAATGCTGTTGCGACGACTATCTTGACATGTTGAATAATAATCCGTCTTAACACCGTGGGTTATTGTTCTTGAATGTACTTGTGAAAGCTACCAGTCTCGTCTTGCATCATGTCTAGGACTTGCACCCTGATTACCACGGTCAGGGATTCATACTGAATCTGATTAGGTTAATGACTAGATTGATCAAGTAGTCATAAAGAGATTTTCCATTCACAGGCAATCCCTTTATCTGGGCGCTCTAATTGGACTTGTAGCCTGCCGTCGAGTAGGACGTATTTCCAGCACACTGTCACGTGTTGCACCCCCAAGTCGCCATGGGATATATTTGTCTCCTGGGCGATGTATCCACCTAATACAACTCTCAACCTGCGGAAGGATAACTGGATAGTTGCAGGGCTTGTGACAGTCGGAATATCTCATTGCATCTTGTTAGTAACTAGGCTTGTGATAACCCTAGTTAGTTAAAGTATCAAGCCGTAATCTTTGCTTGGCCGTGAATGTTGAATGGAGTCTAGTCTTGTCTAATCTTGTCTAGACACTGCCAGTACATGGTTACTTTTGGACATTTCTCAGTTTATGCTTTACTTGTCTATAATTGGTAAAAGACTAAGTTCTGTTCAGGTGAAGGGTTACAACCCCGGTCCTTGTTTGGTTTACGGGTTGTAACTTGGTTGCCGAAATAGTTTCTTATGTTATCTTATTGTTTATCACCCTGCTTTTATAACTTCAGTTTTCTTGTTATTATTATTATGCTTTGTGTTCTAACTTGCTGGTTTTAGTTCTTAAGTGAAGCCTCCCTTGTGGCACTTGCTCTTTTTGGGGTCTGACCCAACTGGTTTTGTATGTCCAGATTTTGGAGCAGCTCTCGAAGATCTTCCAGCCTTCCTGCCAGATGGTAAACACTAGAAGAAAGCCTGACAACGAGTGGGTTTTATTTTGCTCTCCCACTCTATTGTAAAATTATTCTTTTGAGACGTTTAGCCGTCGAGCAAGTGTTAGCTCGTGTTAAATTTACATTTCCATCTGCCTAATAGCTGTAACATGATTGACAGATCCTAGGGTTGATGATGTATGACTTGAACTCTTGCTAGTCTTCGCATTTTGTATGACTAGCTTCATGATCATCAGAATATGTAATGTTTGGGACATCTTACTTTGTATGTCTGATGATCTACTACCTTGTTACATTTACTTGCTTCCTTGAGATTGAGACACTAGGCTTGTTCTTGACCATAAGAGACTGATGGCTTGTAGATAAACCCTCATACATCTAGATAGCCGTGACCGTATATGGAGGTGGAATACACTTCTATATACGTAGCTGGCTGTGTCTGCCCCCGCTCTCCATTATTCTGGTTCATGGACGTGACACGGTTTAAGTGGTGGCCCATGCAGGTCTTCTAAATCAAGATGTGTGAGGGTTTCACTGAATAGATGTCTCAATCAGCACTCGCCCTTGATCTCTACTCGTGTCTTCAAATCTTCCTAAAATCTTGACCTGATAGCAAGCATATATCCTCAATCTATCTTGGTCCTTCCTTATTGTCCCCTATGTTATTATTTTTCAGTGGCATTGTTCCTGGTCCTGCCAATCAGCCGGAAGGAGCTCAACCAGAACCTCAGCAGCAACCTGGGGACCAAGCCCAACACTTAGAAGCAGCCTCCCGAGTCATACCTTTCGGAGATCATGAGCCGCCAGTTCAGCCAGTCCAGCCTACAGAGCCTGATAATAGAACCCTAGTAGGACTTATCCGAGAATTGCTTGTATCTCAAGATCGTCGAGGTGATGCCCTGCACTAGACGGTACAGACAGCCTGGACAGAGTTGGTTATCAAGGTAACAGTGCATCCAACAACTTCAAGCGCCTGAACCCTTTCTTTTTTGACGGTAGTGAAGACGCTATTGCAGCTGATGCGTGGCTTCAGGACATAGAGATTATCTTGGATGCAGCCAAGACTCCAGAAGGAGAGAAGGTGGCCGTTGTGCGCCTGCAATTATTGGACTTAGCCAGCACTTGGTGGGCGATATTAGCAATTGGATTACCGACGCCTGTCCCATGGGCGACATTCAGTGACAAGTTCCAGACTAAGTACTTCGATGCAGTAGCTCGCTATGATCTGCAGACATGATTCACTAATCTTAAAAAGATGGGAAGGACGGTCGACGGTTATGCAGCCGAGTTTTCAAGACTTAGTCGGTTTTCTTCCAACTTGGTGGCAACCGAATTGGACCGAGCCCGGCGATTCCAGCAGGGGCTTCACCAAGAGATCATTATTTCAGTGGAGCAGTTTGAGCACTAGATGTTTGATACCGTCTTACGAGCAGCAAAGAGGCATGAGTATACCTCGTAGAGGATCGTGGACAGGACCGGAAGCAGGAAGAGGTCCCATGGCACTACAACAAAAAACCCTTTCTACAACGATGGATATACGTTGTTAAAACCTTTTTACAATGTTTTTAAAAATATTGTCGTTCGAGGAGTTGTAGAAAGTTTGAAATACTTTTACAACATCGGGCTATCGTTGCACCACACGTTGTAAACACAGGTTTCGACTACATGTTTTATTCTTTTAACAACGATTCTAGAACGTTATAAATATTAGGTTTAACAACGGTTTCAATTTGTTGGCATTACAGCTTCAACAATGTTTTATAAATATTGTAAACTACCATTAACAACATTGTTTCAATATTGTCATTCTTACATGAGCAACTATTTACAAACGTTGTATATATGTATTTCACAACATTTTTCCTTCATTGTCTTATAGGTGTTAACAACATTTCGTTAATGTTGTAAAATAGTTCTTACACAATGTCTTCCATATGTTGTCAAATATTCATCAACAACGCTACAGCTACGTTGTAGTAAAGTAATAAAACCATACTACAGGCTGTACCTGGCTATATATTTTCAAATGGGTATTGCTTGTCTATACTGAGAAACATGAGAAGAATTCTTTGACCTAGCAAATGAGCTCGTGCCGGTACACAAGTATAAAATGTGCAACAAGAATCAGAGCATCAACTTCACAGAACGGAGCTATTTTTTTTAAGCAAGGGATATATTGATTCATCTATATCAAAGAGTTGTTACAAATTGATGCAAGAGTCAGCCTCTTCCCATACAACTACATGGTTCAAATTAGAGTCTCATGCCAATACAACTAGCATACAGGCCAACAAATACTTATTTTTTGACAACAACAACAAAAAAAATCAAAATTTACATCAAGCCTCGCAAAAATGAAACCAGAAACTCAATTAACCAGAGAAGAACATCGTCGCAGAAGGAGAATCTACTTCTTGGTATGCATGTGGTGGATAAGATCAACGACCCGAGAGCTGCAAATGAAAAGACACACTAATTAGAAACCAAAACCAAATCATTCTGACAGTTACACATTTGTGATGAGCCTTGTGCATCTACATTTCCTGGTATCCAACGCATAAAGCCCAAACTAGCACGAAAAGAGGTAGAACAATAGCAAATCGTAGCCCAACGCATAAACCAAAACCAAATCATTCTCACATTTGATGTTCTGGACCTTTTGATATAGCAAATAGTATGAAGCAAAAACTTCACTAAAGGTGATCCATATGACATGAAGATGACCTAGTCCATGAACACATGTACAGAACTTCAAGTATGATGACCACAAAAAAAAAGATACAAGATACCATGTCAAGAAATGGTATCTGTACTATATCGTTCTAGTGTATGATAATAGAATTGTGCAAAAATAATGACCACCTGTGATATGCATAGGCAATTTGACTCATTTATTGAAGGAGAAGAAATGAAGTACCTGATATTTGTCTGCCCACCTGTTCAGGAAAACATAAGGTTCGTATTAGACCACAAGTAGTAGTGATTAAAAAAAATGTACTCACAAGTAATAGTGATTAAGAAAGAAAAATATACCGAAGAACATCTATATAGTACTCCCGATCACATCTTCACTTAGGCCTTCTTCAATTGGAAAGACTTCAAATCTTCACTTCTTCTTTGAGACCCAAAGAAAAATCATAGGACTAATAGACCTAAACGAAAAAACTATACCCAAATGTTTTCATCTATCATATTAGTACAAAAATAAACTTTACTAGTCATCTCCTTGGAATGAAAGAGAGCTCGACCATTAGTTCCTCTTTCATAAAGTTTCAAGCATGACCCAAATGTTTGATCGCAAATCATAACCATCATCATCCTTCAAGACTTCTCCCGCCAAAAGTTGAAGCTATGGAGAGAAAGAGGAATCTCAACAAAAGGATGGGCTTACGATCAATTGTGAACCTAGCATTAAATCCTCTATTCCAGTACCAAATTCGACCATCTAGTGAGTAGGTAGACCTACAAGTTGAATCCCCAATAAGGAGTACAAGTGTGGATTAAGAGCAAACAATTACCAAGCCAATTGTTTTGTCTACACTAGAACAGGGGCTCTAAATGTGAAATTGATGACGATGATGATTAATGCTATCTAAACTCAATAAGAAGTAAGTATGAAGTTTGCAACTTGGCTGATAAAGCAAAATGGCATGCATATACTATAAGCTCACCACCTCCTCAAAGTCGGCAGCAGGCGGTCCTTGCGCCCGTGCATAACGAAGATGGCCGGACCGCATCGCATCGAAAGATCCAAAGAGCGGCGTGTCGATGGCAGAAGGGGAGTCCAGCAGTGAAGAGAGCCTCACTTGGTTTCCCCCTCCTCCTCTTCCTCCTCCTCCTCCTCGTCTGCTGCCAATGCAGGATGCTCTCTACAGTCACAGAATTTAAAAGAAGTTTTGATTTTGAAGCCAGAGAGAAAGAGGGGAAAGAATAAAGAAAGTCTGTTGATTAATTTGTAATTGGGGTTAGGGTTGGAGTCCCTGTGGCGGTGGGAGACAACGCAGTCGACGGGGCGTTCGGTGCCGAAGACGACGCCGGTGGCGCACCATAGGTCGGGGACCGTATCGTGCTGGTGCTGGTTCCTCCTCTTCTTCCTCCTGGTGGTGGTGGTGGTTCGTTTTCTTCTGGATCTCCTCCCCTGCCAGTCGGTCGAGGCCCTGACGACGACGGTAGAGGAGACATCGTCGGCGGCGGCGGCGGAGGTGCAGCCGAGGCTGCGGAGGGCGGAGGCGAAGGAGGCGGTGGCGGTGGTCCTGTTGTTGTTCCTGGGCGCCGAAGGGGAGGGGATGAGTGGGTTTGTTGGCAATGTAGCAGGCTGAGACTTCCAATCTGTACTTCTTTAATTGGCAATGTAGCTGGCTGAGCAATCTGCACTTCAAATCTCACTTCTTCTTTGAGCCCCCCCCATATGCTGACTGATCAAACATGCTTCATTAATCCCTTGTATTCTTTTAGACATTTTTTGAAATTGGGAATCATATTCCTGCACACTATTTTCATGCTTCATTATATTAGTCTCAAGGAAGAAAGAAAATTTTTGAAATTAGCACTGAAAGGAAGTGCAGATTATCAGACATGAGTAATTTTTACCTTCTGAGACAATCTTGATTGTAGACAGAGAGCACCTCTTCCCTCCTCCTTTATCCGGGCTTGGGACCGGCAATGTTAATGCACTTACATTGGCGGAGTTAAAAAGGGGTTAATCAATATTAATGCACTTACAATGTTAATTCCATCATTAGTCACCTAAATAACATTCATACTGAAATGTCACATACTGGAAAAAGAGAGTCAATGATCAACAAAATATTAAGCAAGTATCTCAAATATAGCATTAAACAAATGTGTGCTTGATACGAAGTCTCAAATAGAAATCAGGAGCCTAAACTATAAAAACACTTACTAAGAAATCTTAACTGTCAAAGTACTTGATAAAGAGCCTAAATGATAAAAGTTCCAATCAAAAGCTTTAAGGATCAAGTAAAATATATTGCTTATTCCACGCAACTGGAACCCCTATAGCATGCTTAACCAATGTCAGGTCTGATGTAGTCCGCCACAAATGAGCTTCAGGAACCAATCCAACTTCAATCCAAACTTTCCAAGCATCTAGTCCAAGGGGTTTGCAATGCACTAGTGAGGCGGGATCTATAGATGCTATTGATCCTTCTGCAACAATCTTTCCCTTTTTGTACCAGCTCATAATCTTACATTTTTGTCCAATGCTCGGTTCATGGAGGTCATTATTGGTGTTGCTAGCATGATGTGACTGTTGTAAATGTAATGAATTTATAGTTACTACATAATAAATAGGTTTTTTAAATTCCAAATTTATATTTCTTTCATCAACACATTTACCTATGGAGTACTAACAACTTGTGGTGATGGCACCCTCTCTTGTCCACTTCTTTTCTCTCCTTGCTGTGAGAACCACAAATTAGAATGCAAGTCACAAGTTGTGACATTTGTTAATTCCAATAATATAACTACTTACCTCGATCAATTTGTCCAACTTGTCCTCCAATCTATTGACCTTATCTTCGAGTGCTTGTATAATATTAGAAGAATGTGCTTGGGCATTCAACATAGTAAGTGTAACTCCAAACCCAAGTCCAATTACTGTTCTACCAGGTCGGTCTTTACCCAATACTTTTGAGAGAGCATCATCTTTCAAGCTTGATGATATTTGTGTACCAGATTGTGATTCTTTGATCTCTTGAATTTTTTTTCTGGCATGTTAAAAATGAAATTTAAATATAAATTAAGCAAACAATATAAGAACATATATAAAATATTCAAAACTTAATTTGTACTTACCAGAGATTCGACAACATATGCATTTTCTTGTTTGGGTTTCTTTGATTTATGCCCTTCCGACCACAAATCAACTCTTGATATTTCTTTTTGTGTTGAACTCTCTTTCTTCTACAAAAATAAATAAAATAATACAATTTTACATTTCAGTGAAAGAAGAAATCAACAAATGCAATTAAAATTGTTTTTAGCGAAGCCAAGCATTATGTTAAGTAAAACCAGATAACCGAGTAAGAACCATTAGATACAAAAACAAAATGTCAGAGTTGAGAAGATACGATTTGGTAATTTATCGCCATCATGAATGTTCATAGACATATTTGTCTGCAGAGAATTCAACATTAAAAAGATAACATGTGGTACTTACATGAAACGCAGGGAAAAGAAAAGAAATAAATCAGCCAAGTCCTTCATACTATCCCTGATTTGGCCCAAGAGAACACTTGTTACCGGAAGGCGGCAACCAAACATAAGTATAGCAGAAGGGTGTTTTCTACAGCAAAACTGGAACAATGCACTTCACGAAATTGATGTATGTGCCAGATAATCCGGAAACATGGTCCGCTTTGAGGAGGGATCTTGAGCAGAGTTGCTAAATCATATTAGTGCAAAATTATCAAACCATGATATTTAGAGAATTGCAAACTACCAAAAGAATCCACGTTGGCATCTATAGAGTCAATATTTGGACTATATCTATATATATTATACAGATGACAGTTGTGCAATATGTGAAGATGCTGCACAAGCAAAATGCCACTTAATCTCATCACTTTCAACCCATATCCTGGGACCTCCCCATACATAGCTAATTGTGAGGGTGTTTTGTACCTCAAAACTGGAACAATACACTTCTTGAAATGTCCAGAATTGATTATCTTGGGACCTCCCCATACATCACTTTCAAAGACATGAGAATTAAGTTGAATTCACGAGTATCGTTAACTTCAAAACTTGGTTTCGAGGATTTCAGCAATGTGATTGAATTGCGGCATGCGAAAACCCTAGGAAAGGTAGAACAGAGCAAGGAAGACCAGATTTGAGAACTTGAACTGGGAGGTAATCAAGCAACAACATTGTATTATAGAATTATGCATCAGTGGCGTTGCAGACACCCTGTTCTAGTTAATACCAGGTTTCAACGGTATCAGTCTAGGCTGGAATTTCGGTGTTGTTGAAGAATGCAGATGATAAGTTAAATATCTCAGTACAGAAAAACAATGGCACTTAAAGAAGCAAGTTGAACTACTTCACAATACTTGAAAGTAAGGACAACAGATCATTAGAAAAATCAACAACTGAAATAATCTTGTCAGCATGCTTGTGAAATCTAAAGTTCTGAGAAAGCGTTTTTAGGCCTTGCACTTGCTGAAATCAAGTTGGGTTCTGCATTTTTCTTTAAAATGCTACCATCGATTCCTCACATTTAAGTCTTTTCTTTTATTCAGTCATGCTGCTTGGAGAAACAAAAATGGCAAAACTGAGTCCACCTGGTTACAAAAACTGATCTCATGATGAATCTACAGTGAATCAAGATTAATAGAGCTTCTTCGGGGTAATTTGGGAATATCTTAAGTTTGGTTGCGCACTTTTGTACTCCTATCTAACTAGGTCTGGTGAGAATCACTTATCGATTGAGTTTTGGACACCTTGGAACTAGTAGGATTTTATTTGCGTTCTTCTGTCTAATACAAAATTCTAAGATATTCAGACTCATCTTCTTTTTATTTTCTTCTCACAAAGGAATACATTTAGAAATGAACTAATTGTTATATGTTACTTTTGGGTCATAGCAGATGGTTCATATTCCTTCTTATATTTTTAAATTGTCAGTTCTCCTTAGAAGAATGTAAAGGCAACAAGGAGCATATGCAGCCATTTCCATCCCCCCTATCACCCCCACTCTCTGGTGTACTAATTGAAAATACATTTTCCTATGACACTACAAAGAAAGGATGCTATTTAGGCACAAATCTTGGGGAACACATGTCCAAAAAATTAGTATAGCTGAAGCAAAATTGCAGAACCAAAATTATGAAGGTCATCGATCGATTTGGGAGCACCAAAATTTATGTAGATTTGGGAGCACCAAAATTTTCTCTCATAGATTTGGGAGCACCAAAATTATGAAGGTCACCGATCGATTAGGAAACACCAAATTTATGTAGACCATTCATCAATTTGGGAGAACCAAAATTTAGGGCTTTAAATAGGACATAACCCAAATAAAATCAAATTCTTGTAAATAAAAGGGTTTGAAACGTCGGCAAGATGAAGTCGAAGAAATCGGCAAGATTAAACATCAGCAAGATGAATCGAAGACGATAAAATGTCAGCAAGACTTTGTCGCACTCACAAAAAAAGAAAGAAATAACATACTAGATATTAGGGTTTCCTCTCCCCGCGGAGATGAAGATGAGAGATTTCTCTGAAGGGGAGACGAAGACGAGAGATTTCTCTGAAGGGGAAATTTTGGATCCCGCGGGAAATATATTAGGTTTCCATCCGCGGGAAATATTTTACGGTTTGCTCTCGCCGCGGGAAAATTCTGGGGTTTTTAGGAGTTGGGTTGTGGGAACAGCCAATTGGTTTTTTTTTAGGAGTTGGGTTGTGCAAGTCAGAGATTTTATTAGGGTTATGTCTTTTATTGGGGTTCATTGTGCAATGAAAGGGAGTTAAATTAGAAGCAATATGGGCGTTTGGCTTTATGCATGTGGGGCTCGGTTCCACTCTTCGGCAATGGCCACAGGAATGGTGTTTAGGAGGAGAGGACCTTCATCATCTTATTTCAATTTTTTTTTTTTTACTAAAAATTGTTTTTTCCATAGGAAAAGGAAGAGTAGATCATAATTTTTTTTTAGTTTAAGATTATCTTTGTATTCCTAATCTCACATTAGCCGGTCATAGTGGCGTAGTTGGTTGTTTAGGAGTCAAGTGGCGGGTCAGGGAGATCCTATAGGATCCGAAGATGACCTGATCTGGATCCAACCCAGCTATAGTGGCCGGTACACTACCGGTGCGGGCCACTGAAGGCCAAAACTTCTCTATTCAAGATTCTAGCTTATTTTATTTTGTAGTAGTTGAATTTTTAACTCCATCAGCAATATATGAATTTTTGATGAAGGTGTGGATACTTTATTGTCTCGATGGCCCCAAATAATTTGGATCCCGGATTCAACTCCTTTATTTTTTTTAACTACACAAAAATAATGTTGTTAAAGATTAAATCTACAATATTTATCCTAAATCATTGTAAAAGAGAATGAGATTCACAACATTTAAATACAAAACATTGTCATCATTAATATTTTATAACGTTTTCATTAGAAACATTGTAAAAAAACTCACTTTTTACAATATTTTTAAAATCGTTGTAAATGAAACATTATAAAATAGGTTTTTTGTTGTAGTGTGGGCAGATGAGTCTGTCCTCAGCACCAGCACCGGCAGCTAGGGCTTTGACTATTGGAGTTCCCCGAAGGGCAAATTTGGTTTCATCGGTTCAATACTCGACACCGACGTCCCCTCAGCAACAAAAACAGAAGCAGTCTTCCATAATGGGCTGCACTCATTGTGGGAAGCCAGGACATGTAGTATCAGAATATCGTAGAGCACAGGAATTATGCTTTGCTTGTGGGGTACCAGATCATAGGATAGGATCATGTCCGAATAGAGCAAGTTCGTCGTCATCAAACCTAACTAGTCCATCGGTTAGGGGACTAGCCCCAGTACCAGTACAACAGCAGTACCAGCCGCCGAGGCTATTGCCGCCTCAGGCACAAGCCTTCCAGCAGCAGAGACCCCAGCAGTATGCCCCGACCCAAGCTCAGATTCAGAACCGGCAGAGAGGTTTCTAGTAGGATGTCTTTCTTCTGCCTTATGCTTTTAAATTCCTCGCTTGTATGAATGATTGCTTGATTGGTTGCTAGTCGTAGATTGCTTATGCTTTAGTATAGCTTACCCGGCATCTCTAGCCTCTTGATTAAATTCCTAGGACGGAATTCTTTTAAGGTGGGTAGAGTTGTCACTCCCGTTTCCCGTTTTACGTATTTTTGTATGCGTATACGACATCTCTGTCGTTTGTCAGGTGACCCGTAGTTAGAGTTGTTTTGCTTAGCCTAGTCTTGGTTTAATCTTGACTTGGCTTATTTGATTGGTTCAACTTGGTTCAACATGACTTGGCTTGGCTTGGTTTGGTTTATTTTGGGTTGAGATGAGAGGGATTGCTATATAAGTCAACTTCTTCTCTCTCCTCCATTATTTGCATTTACTTCTTCACCTTCTTCATTTACTCCTCCAACCTACCAAGCCTAGGCAAGTGCAACTTGCTTCATGAGAGATCTCAAGTTTTTCTTGTTCTATTCTTTTGATTGCTAGATTCTAAGCCTCTTTAGAATTGGAAGTTTTCGATTTTGATGGTTATATTTTTGTAGATCTAAGTTTTAAGTTTCTTCTTGTTTAGTTTTCTTGGTTTTAATCTCTAAAAACTTGGTATTTCCAAAAACTAGTGGTTCATGTTGTAGAAAATTTGATTTCATGCAGTTTTGACCACTATTTTGCTTGATTTCGAGTTCGATTGAGGAAGTTATGGCCATAGCAAGTTTTTAGGACTTTCATGGCTGAACTTGCTATTTGGGGACGATGAACCCCATGCGCCCGGGTGGCCATGCACCGAGAGGTCATGCGCCGTGAAGTCCCGGCAACGCATTCTTTGACTCCGAGCGTGTCATGTGCGTAGGTTCCTTACACGCATGTACTGAAGACGCAACGTGAGTTTTCCATACACGGATGTGCAGGAATTCCCATACATGGATGTACAGGAATTCCCATGCCCGGATTGTGCAGGAATTTCCATGCGCAGATGTGCAGGAATTCCCATGCGCGGATTGTGCAGGAATTCCCATACGCGGATGTGTATGCACGAATTATACAGGAATTTCCATGCACGGATGTACAGGAATTCCCATGCGCAGATTGTACAGGAATTCCCATACGCGAATGTGCAGGAATTCCTATGCGCGGATTGTACAGGAATTCTCATGCACGAATTGTGCAGGAATCCCATGCGTTGGAATTGCTCTATTTTACTGTTTTTGCCTGTTTAAGTTGTTTTGTAATTAGAATCTTGAAAAACTCAAAACATAAAAGTTATAGATCTTTTCCTTGGCTTCAGGAATGTGTCACTAGTTATTTTATGCAAGTTTCTCTTATTTATAATAATGTAAGAATAAAACACGATAGTGGCCTGTTAAGGCGCACTCTTAACAAGAATCAAGTAACATGATAAATCTTGATAAGGATCCGTCGTGGTGCACTCTTGACAAGTAACTTGATATGATAATAATCTTAATAGTGGCCCATCGTGGCGCACTCTTGACAAGTAATCTTGATAAGTAAGCCTAACATGATAATCTTGAATGCTGTTGCGACGACTATCTTGACATATTGAATAATAACTCGTCTTGACATAGTGGATGATTGTTCTTGAATGTGCTTGTGTAAGCTACCAATCTCGTCTTGTATCATGTCTAGGACTTGCACCCTGATTACCACGGTCAGGGATTCATACTGAATCTGACAAGGTTAATGACTAGATTGATCAAGTAGTCATAAAGAGAGTTCCCAGTCACAGGCAATCCCGTTATCTGGGCGCTCTAATTGGACTTGTAGCCTGCCGTCGAGTAGGGCGTATTTCCAATATACTGTCATGTGTTGCACCCCCAAGTCACCATGGGATACATTTGTCTCCTGGGCGATGTATCCACCTAATACAACTCTTAACCTGCGAAAGGATAACTGGATAGCTATAGGGCTTGTGACTGTCGGAACATCTCATTGCATCTTATTAGTAACTAGGCTTGTGATAACCCTAGTTAGTTAAAGTATCAAGCCGTACTCTTTGCTTGGCCGTGAATATTGAATGGAGTCTAGCCTTGTCTAATCTTGTCTAGACACTGCCAGTACATGGTTACTTCTGGACATTTCTCAGTTTATGCTTTACTTGTCTATAATTGGTAAGAGACTAAGTTCTGTTCAGATGAAGGGTTACAACCCCGGTATTTGTTTGGTTTATGGGTTATAACTTGGTTACAGGAATAGTTTCTTAAGTTATCTTATCGTTCATCACCCTACTTTCATAACTTCAGTTTTTTTATTATTATTATTATGCTTTGTGTTCTAACTTGCTGGTTTTATTTCTTAAGTGAAGCCTCTCTTGTGGCACTTGCTCTTTCAGGGGTCTGACCCAGCTGGTTTTGTATGGCCAGATTTTGGAGCAGCTTCCGAGGATCTTCCAGCCTTCCTGCCAGATGGTGACCACTAGAAGAAACCTGGCAACGAGTGGATTTTATTTTGCTCTCCCACTCTATTGTAAAATTATTCTTTTGAGGCGTTTAGCCGCCGAGCAAGTGCTAGCTCATGTTAAATTTATATTCCTGTCTGCCTAATGGCTGTAACATGATTGACAGATCCTAGGGTTGATCATGTATGACTTAAACTCTTGCTAGTCTTCGCATTTTGTATGACTAGCTTCATGATCATCTGAATATATAATATTTGGGATGCCTTACTTTGTATGTCTGATGATCTACTATCTTGTTATATTTACTTGCTTGCTTGAGATTGAGACACTAGGCTTGTTCTTGACCATAAGAGACTGATGGCTTGTAGATAAACCCTCATGCATATAGACAGCCGTGACCGTATATGGAGGTGGAATACACTTCTATATACGTAGCTGGCTGTGTCTGCCCCCGCTCTCCAGTATTCTGGTTCTGGGGCGTGACAACTTTTGTCGATAAATAATTAGAGACCAAGTTCTGTTCAGGGGAAAGGTTACAACCCTGATCCTTATTTAGTTTACGGGTTGTAACTTGGGTTCCAGAATGGTTTCTTAGTCATCTTGTCATTTATCATCCTATTCCGTACTCACATGCTATACATGATCCTTAGGCTGTGCAATGATTAGAGACGGAGTTCTGTTCAGGAGAAGGGTTACAACCGCGGTCCTTGTCTGGTTTACGGATTCTAACTTGAATTCCGATTACCCTGCATGTTTACATAGCCCGGTTACCTTACATGCTCACATGTCCAGTTATCTCAGATGTTCATATGTTCAGATATCTCACATTCTCTACAGGCTCAATTTATTTTACATGTTCACATGTTTTCGTTTACCTTACATATCCACAGTTTACATTATGTCACATGTTAATTACTTTATGTCATATGATGCTTTACTGATTATCTTTTCTATTCTCGGGATAGGTACATTGGTAGTGCACGAGTCTCGATCTGTATTTACTTATTTGTATTTCTAACCGTTGCTATGTTAGTTATTGCTTGTTTTGGTTCATAAGTTTGGCTTCTTTTGTGGTACTTGCTATTGGGGTTCTGACCCCACTATTTTTGTTTGGCCAGATCTGATAGAGAAGCCCAGAGGATCTTCCGCATCATTTACTCGACGGTGACCATCCGGAGCACCAGAGTACCATAGTGGGTTTCTTATTTTATTTACTCATTTGTTATGTACGTTATTCTTTTATGGCGTTTAGCCTCCGAGCACGTGTTTACCTCATACTTTGGATCTTGACATGTAGCCTACGGGCCTAAACCTGATGTGCATATTCTAGTCTATAGCTAGAGCTTATCATGTATGACTATTACTCTTTCTAGTTCTTCACTTTGTATTACTAGCTTAATGATCATCCATGTATATATAGTTTGGGACACTTTACTATTTTATGCCTGATGATCATACTTCATGTACTTTGCATATTTGTCTGTGATTACGATACCTAGAATTGCTTGACCTAGGATTGACTGTTGGCTTGTAGTAGTAACCCCATGTCTTGACAGCTTATACGTTATTTTAGAGTACTGGAGTACTTTGGTATTACGTAGATGGCCTGGTCCGTCCCTACTTACCAGTATTCTGGTTTCGGGGCATGATATATGTAATATAATGCATTTCATTGTCAATAGTGCCAAATGTTGGCAAGACAAATAGAGGATATATTCATCATTAAAAGGAAGTTCATCGAACCAAAATCTTACTAGGACTCGGCTCTAACATGCTCAACATCAAACCACTGACAACAATCAATGAGTAGCATGCACCTCCACTCAAAGAGTCAAGAAACATGAGCACGCAGTAGCTTTTCCACCATTAGCACAACACATATATATTTGAGACCTTCCGTGCATTGATTTGTTGACATTTGGCTAAATACAATTAGTCATGTTTGTGTGTATTTTTGACACAAAATTGTTCTTTGATGTTATTTAATTATGTAATGGAACAATATATATATATAACCCTCAACAATCATAAGAAATCATGTAGCCCTATAATGGCAGTTCAATAAACCTCAATTTTCAAGCTTAATGATTTTTCGGCATACGATACTGGTGCAGTAACAGCGGATCTACTTGTTGTAGAATATTGTGTGCTGTCGGAAGGGGTCACCAACATAGTTCATCGGTCACTCATGTACGACATGAGTACCGTAGCGTCCCATGATCATCTGTGGCTTTCGATTGAACACTACTCAATCATATACAAACAATAGTTAATATGATTGATTGAATATGTTCTATAAGTTTTAGAGGAGGAGAAATCAAAGCATAAAATTGATAAGTTCTGAGAACTCAACTCTGAACAGGGAGTTCGATGTCAACGGGAACCCATCTTCGTCGAGATGTGTTTCTACGATACTGTATCAAAATTAGATAATTGATCAGTTGATCGAATTTTCATTCAAAATCAAGAACAGACTAAAAAATTTAATCGAGAGAATAACCCACTCGTCAAC
The DNA here is from genome assembly GCA_029216955.1 of Iris pallida. Taxonomy (NCBI): domain Eukaryota; kingdom Viridiplantae; phylum Streptophyta; class Magnoliopsida; order Asparagales; family Iridaceae; genus Iris; species Iris pallida. The sequence goes on along the minus strand of JANAVB010039816.1, from coordinate 8,774,737 downwards.
CATGTCAGGCTTGAACTTGACGTCAATGGTGGGGAGAGACCCAACTGGAGCTTGACACCGCTCAGTGGAACCCGCCACCGCTCGAACACCTCACAGACGACGAAAAAAGTAACCGTCGGTGGAGGTGGGCCAGCTAGACCATCCGGTGGCGACGTGCTCCCGAAGAACCCATTGGGAACACTAGACATCCGTACATGTTATCGGTCCCATTGTTGCTGATGCCGCAACCGTCTTCTTCTCTCCCTCGTCCATGGAGTCGAGTATAAGTGTGGAGGATAGGGTTAGGGTTTGGGGCGGGTTAGGGATTTGGAAGGAGAAGAAGGAATTTGGGTTCTCGAAAGATGAGGATGAGAAGAAGAAGATGGGTTAGGTTTTAAAAGTTGGAGGGATTTGGCTTTCACTCGTTGTAGATGAGGATGAGGAAAGAACGGGGAGGAAGATAGAGAAAGAGAGGGGTTTTGATTGAGTCCAAAAAAATTTGAGCCGCAACAAAAAAAAAGAGTGGGCTGAGATTCGAAAATTTTATTTTTTTTACGAATATACAACTGTTGTAAAAGTACGTACTATATAACATTTTTATATACAAAATGTTATAATAGTTCAAAAACTCTTTTAAACCGTCATATCAAGAGGCTTTTATGAATCACTGCAACGTTTTTCTACAAAATGTTATAATAACATTTCTACAAGCGTTATAAAATGGTTATTTTCTTGTAGTTCTTGAAATTGTCAATAATTAAATAAGAACTAAAACTCTAAATGTTTTTCTTCTAAATGTAGACGACTATATTAGCTATAACTCAATTCTTATATTTATATGTATAAAAGTTATGTTTTGTCAATTTTATTAAGAAAGAGCCCATTCTACAATAGTTGTGGAAATGATAAATAGTTAAAATAGTCTATTCTTCAAGTAGTAGACAACCTACTTTTACTTTTAATTTCCACCAATCTTCGGTATGATTTGTTGGTGCTCTTGCTCCTTGACATGTAGAGAGCTTGCCCTCAACATGCTTTGTAAAGTTTAGTCCCACATTGGAAAAGCACCATGAGTTATCTCAACATATATATGAGTATGTGTTGTTGGGATATGCACATGGGGTGGTGACCCTAAGAAGGGAACCATGTGGATGATTTTACTAAGAAGAAAATGATTAATTCCAACAAGGACGTAAGTTGATTTTTGTTGTGCGGGCTCGGACTCGACACGGACTCCAGGTTGTCTCGTGCATGCACGGGAGTGTTCGGGGGAAAGGCGTAGGCTAGCACTCGACTATGTTGATTGTGGGATGATGTAAAATATCAAACTATACTTTAGAGTATTGGTGTTTTAGTCCCACATCGGATATGAGAGATGGTGAGGCCTCACTCCACTCTATAAATAGAGCCCCTTGCCTCCTTTCCAAGATGCACCAAAGAAGAGAGTTAAGGGAGTCCGTAAAGTTCAGGAAGCCCGTTCAAGTAACAAATATTGACTGACAAGCGTTCCAGAAGTTCTCTAAAACTTGCTGGTTCCTAGAAGCGGATCGTATAGAGGCGAATCTTGCTTTGAGCAACGGTGTTTTACACCCCAGCAGATTTAATCCTCCTCCTCTTCTTCTTCTTCTTCTTCTTCTTCTTCTTCTTCTTCTTCTTCTTCTGTCTGTAACTCGTTCTTCAGGTTTTAAGGCACCTACTGAGTAGGGAAGCCTAACTTTGTTCTTGAGATCTATCTCATTTGTGGCACCTACTGTGTAGGCTTGCTAAACTCCTCATTTGTGGCACCTACTATGTAGGCTTGCTAAACTCCTTATTTGTGGCACCTACTGTGTAGGCTTACTGAACTCTTGTTTTCTATCTATATCCATGCCTCGGGACTAACAATCTCAAAGCAAGATTAGTATGATGGAAAATATTAATGCTTCACTCCTCCAAACTGACTACTGCAAGTTAGAAAAGTTTGATAGAGAGCATTATCAAGTCTGGAAGAGGAAGATCTTTCTCACCCTTCAACTCCGAGACGTTGATCACGTGCTTTTTGAAGAGGAACCTACTGTTCCAGATACTGGGTCTGTTGCCACTATAACTACGGCTACTAAACTTCAGGCCAAATGGAGAAGGGACAATAGCATTTCTAGGCTTCTGATCCTAAATGCTATGGAGGATTCCCTAGCAGAATCCTACTCAAAGAAGGATAGTGTAAGAGAAATACGGGAGTCTGTGGAAAAGCTGTACGAGGAAGAACAAAATAGGAGCAAGATATTTTTCGTCGAAAAATATCACAAGTGGCTCTTTGAAGACGAAAAGGCGATGCTTCCTCAAGTGAAGGAGTTTCTGAAACTTCGTTAGAAACTGGACGATGAAAAGATGCCCCTCGTCGACAAGTTTGTCGTTGGAGGGATCGTCTCGAAACTTCCTGCTGGATGGATTATGTTCTATGTAAAAATGCATCGGAAGAAACTCGAGATCAGTCTGGAAGATCTCTTGCAAGAAATCCACGTAGAGGTCGAGATGCGTTCTCAACAGAAGATGGACGCTTTGTCCAAATAATTGGTCGAGGCCAATCTGGTGCAGACGAGAGACTCCAAGGAGAAGCAGGCGGCTTCTCACCACAAGAAAGACTTCACTAATCTGAAAGTAAAGGGACCGTCTTTTAAACAGAAGAAGCCCAAGTCCAATATGACTTATTTTAACTGTGGCAAGAAGGGCCACTAAAAGAGTGAATGCAGATCCAAGCCTAAACAATCAGAGAAAGGTGAGCCGAGTAACGTTTCTTTGGTTTCTAACCTCGTTGCTATGATCGCTCAGGTCACAACTGGGAGGACTGACTCTGACTGGTCGATAGACACTGGTACGACATGCCATGTCTGCTCTGGGAAGAAATGGTTCGTCACGTACCAGCCAACTTCTGAGAAGGTTGTCGTGGCGAACCAGGCCCAAGCTGAAGTTCTTGGGATCGGGACTGTGGAACTGAAACTCACTTCCTGGAACACTCTGACGCTCCAAGGAGTAAAGCATGTTCCGGTGATTGCCAAGAACCTGATCTCTGGGAGCCTGCTTAGCAACGCAGGTTTGAGGATGGACATTAATGCTGGTCAGATGGTGATGTCCAAGAAGGAAACATACTTCGGAAAAGCTTTTCAAACCGAAGGGATGTTTAAAATTCAGCTAGTAAACCAGTCTAATAAAATAAATGTAATCGCTCTTTCTGACTATTCTTTTGAGTTGTGGCATAATAGGCTAGGACATGTTCATTGTAAAAGAATAAATAAAATGTCTAGTCTAGGACTTATCTCCAAATGTAGGGGTAAGGTAGAGAAGTGTGAAGTATGTGCTCAGACTAAGATCACTAGAAAACCCTTTCATTGGGTCAATCGAAGCACAGATATTCTGGAGTTGGTACACTCCGATATCTGTGACTTCAAACAATTCTCTACAAAAGCTGGGATTAAGTATTTCATAACCTTCATCGATGACTTCTTTAAGTACGTATTCGTCTACTTGCTCAAATCTAAAGATGAAGCATTCGAGAAGTTCAAGGAGTTCAGGACCGAAGCTGAACGACAAACTGGACAACAACTCAAGAGGTTGAGAAGTGATCGAGGCGAAGAATATTGGTCTCATGAATTCATATCATTCTGCAAAGAACATGGAATCATCTGCGAGACTACTGCTTCGTATTCTCCTCAATCTAATGGAGTAGCAGAGAGGAAGAACCGAACGTTGACAGAAATGATAAACTCAATGCTGCTAACTGCAGGTCTTCCAAAATGTTACTAGAGAGAAGCTGCATTAACGGCCACTTTCATTCTGAATAGAGTGCCTTATGCAACTTCTGACATAACTCCTCATGAACTCTGGTTCAAAGTCAGACCTAACTTGAATGTTATTCGAGTGTAGGGGTATCTGGCTTATGTGAAGCTCCCAAATCTGAATATTCAAAAGCTGGGGACAAGGATTACGAAGGCAATCTTCTTAGGATATGCCGAGAAGAGTGATGCCCGGAGATTCCTTGACATTGAGTCAAATTATATCATCGAATCTCGTAATGCTGAATACTTTGAAGACAAGTTTGCACGACACAAAAATATTGTTCTTCCAGATATTCCAGAGAATAATGTGGCTGCAAATGAGACTGCGGTCTCATATGAACCAGTAGTCCAAGATGAAGTTATTGGTGGAGAAACAACAATTGAACCAGAACTCGCTGAACCGTCGACGAAGCGAGCAAGGAGGCTGAAGAGCTTCGGAGATGACTTCGTCACCTATCATGTGGAAGCAAATCCGCTTACCTATGATGCAAATCCGCTTACCTATGATGAGGCGATGAAGACCAGAGATGTTATCTTTTGGAAGGAGGCAGTGAATGACGAGTATGACTCTATCACCTCCAATAACACATGGGTGTTAGTAGATCTACCTGAAGAAGCAAAACCCATCGGATGTAAATGGATCTTCAAGAAGAAGATGAAGGCAGATGGAACTATTGACAAGTTCAAGGCCCGACTGGTAGCCAAAGGATTTTCTCAGAAACAACGGATAGACTACTTTGACATATACGCTCCAGTAGCGCGGATGACCACCATCAGAATGTTAATTGATCTAGCAGTAATACATAAGTTGGTGATACATCAGATGGATGTAAAGACAGCATTCCTGAATGGTGAGCTGACCGAAGAGATATACATGCAACAGCCAGATGGATTTGTCATCAAAGGTCTTGAAGACAAAGTCTGCAAGTTGGTAAAATTATTGTACGGTTTGAAGCAAGCTCCCAAGATGTGGCATGAGAAGTTTGACAAAGTTATTAGATCAAACGGCTACAGAGTTAGGGAGACGGACAAGTGTGTTTACACAAAGTTCGCTGATGGAAGAGGAGTCATCGTTTGTCTGTACGTGGACGACATGCTAATCCTAGGAATGGATATAGGCAATGTCATGGAGACAAAGAAGTTCCTCTCAACCAAGTTCAGTATGAAGGACTTGGGTGATGCAGATGTCATCCAGGGCATAAAGAACATCCGGACAGACACTGGAGTGGCGCTGTCACAATCTCATTACAATGAGAAGATGCTCACACGCTACGGGTATCAGGGTCTTCCAGGGATCGATACGCCATACATGTGTGATCAGAAGCTGAAGCCAAATTCGTGAAAAAATGTCAGGGCAGCTGGAATATTCTAGCGTTATCGAAAGTTTGATGTACACAACTACTGCCACAAGGCCTGACATAGATTTTGACGTAGGAATGCTGAGTCGGTTCACAAGCAACCCAGGCATTAAGCACTAGAAAGCTGTGAAGCGGGTGACGAGATATCTCAAGAAGACTCAGACATATGCACTACACTACAGCGGGTATCAGACAGTAGTGGAAGGCTTCAGTGATGCTAGTTGGTGTTCAGAGGTGGAGAGCGAGAGATCCACAGGTGGATACATCTTTTTTTGGGTGGAGCTACTATATCGTGGAAGTCGAAAAAGTAAACTTTACTCTCTCGTTCCTCCATAGAATCTGAGTTCTATGTACTAGAAGCTACAGCAGATGAAGCAGAATGGCTTCGGGAGCTCATATATGATCTTCCTGTGGTTGGAGCTCAAATGCCGGCGGTACCGATATACTGTGACAACCAGGCGACTATAGCAGTAGCATCAAATGACCTATTCAATGAGAAGAAGAGAACTGTGCGGTGTAGAAGCATGGAAAATATTAGAATAATGATCCATGCGGCTCAGAGTAAGAAGCTTATGCGGCTCACACAGGAGCGGCCCTATGCGGTTCAAAGAAGACTCTCAAATCGCATGCTGCTCGGGAGCGTATGCGGTTCAGCAAGGCACATGCGGCTCGATGGATGCCATGTGTGATCCTTCCCTACAGCTGGTCGTTTGGGGGGGTGGCCTCATTTAATGCTCTGACACGACTTGGCGACTGTGACTGCTCTGACATAAAGTGTCATAATGACTCTGCCATAATGACAGACTTTTCGGGAAAGGAAGAAGATCTCTGACCCGAACCGTCAGAAATCCTAGGTTGCCACGTGGCAACTCTCATGCGGCTTAAATGGGAAACAGCTCCATGCGGCTCACGAAGAAGTCACTCTATATGGTTAGCAGAAATCAGCCATATGCGGCCCACCGAGAGTTCAATCCCTGCGACTCAATACAATGCTAGCTCATGCGGCTCGCAAAGGCTATGCATATGCGGCTCACGGAAGGTTCGTCCCCTACGGCTCGATGAGGCATTATCTCATGCGGCTTAGGAAGAGTATCTCTCTGCGGTTCGAGGATAGTCAATCCTATGCGGCTCTGACAGGACTCACAATTAAGACACGTGGCATGGGATCAATAAGAGATTTAACCGAATCTCAACAAATATATTTGACATCATCGTCATAATTACTGAGATCAGGGCATATCATTTATCATCAAGCTAATGGGACACGTGGCGAGCAATCAGACATTAGCATAATCAATCACGAGGATTTAAAGCAGCTAGCATTAATTGCTCATGAGATACGATGCTATCCGCATTAATGGCCGAGATTCACTATAATCAGGATCAAGGGTTCAGATAGAATGAAGGAGCGCCGACATTCCAAACAGATAATCATTAGCAAACCCTAATGATCACCCCCCACTCTTATAAATAGCCAGCATCATTCCCTTGTGAAAAAGAAAAAAAGAGGAGAAAAAGAGAGAGAGAGGTCGGCACCAAAAGAAATAAGAAGAGAGAGATCTACACAGAGAGAGCTCCCCCTTGATAATCACTGAGAGAGAGAGAAGCCAGAAGAGCAATCCGAGGAGAGCAAGAAGAGCGTTTCTTCGTCAACGCCAAGCAGATCTTCCTCGAGCCAAGGCTACATACTGATCGTCCAAGGAGTAAGGCAGAGCGGCCGTCGCTTTCCTGAGCCTCTATCGTCACCCCCAGAATCAAAAATAAACAATCGTACTTAGTCTGCTGTACCTAGGTTTTTGTCCCTAGGCTTTCTTTGTACGAGCGAGTTTGTATTGTGAGTCTAAGTTCAGTCCTCCGATAATTGTTCTGTTCTTTTATAATCAATGGCAAACACGATGGCGACTCTGCTGGGGACTAACTTCTCCACGGCTGAGGAGTTGGTGACGCAATCAGATGCAGCCAAACTTGGCTCCACACAAAAGAAGATGGTCGTCCGCTTCGACCAACAGGCGTTCGAAGAGATGCTCTCTGAAGGCAGCGCTGGCCCGGTCCAGAAGCGCACCCGCACCACGAAGGCTCGCAAAGAATGGAGACCAAAGTCATTTGCTCCTCCTTAAGCCCTCGATGGGATGCCCTCTGCTGCTCAAGACGGCGAGAAGGATTCTCCTGCGGTCCCACTTCAGATCGTAGACAACTCTGCTGTCCCCAAGTCCGACAGAAGAAAATATTATGATGCTGGACTTGCAGGGACAAAGAGGGACTCTACGCGGACCGAACCGCAGAAGAGTATTAGCCGCAAGGAGAAAGTCCATGCGGCTACATCCGCCAACCGCAAGGAGAAAGCCCATGCGGCTACATCCGCCAACCGCATGAAGAAAATGCATGCGGCTACTTCTGTCAGCCGCATAACTTATGCGACTACAGTTCCCGACAGCATGGATGAGACTCATGCGGCCAGTAAAGTCAATCGTTTGCAGAAAACCCATGCGGCCACAGATGCTAACCGCATGCGGCCAGCCTGCACGGTCGTGACCCCTAGCCGCATAAGAACTCGTCCGACGACAGGAGACAACCGTATGCAGACAGCCTGCACGATTTTTGCTCCCAGCCGCATAGCACCTGCTCCATGCTCCTCTCGATCAGTTTTCGATCGTTTCTCGTACGGTCCGAACCCTGATGACTCTCTGGATGATAAGCCAGACTCTGTGATGTTCAACTTGGACTCTTCCTATTATGCACCCACGAATGCTAGAAAGAAGAAGTCTAGGGCAGCACGGGCTTATCAAGCCCAGACAGCTGCCCCAACCTCTGACTATCAGGACGTCCCGCTGATTATCATACGGGCCTCTGATGGGAAGTTGTACAGAACCGCTCAAGTCCAATCCCCGACGACGAACGGACAGAGTGGTTCCTCTGACCTGCGTGAGGCGATCCTCCACAAACGCAAGAAAAGAGAAGGGGCCTTGGCGTGCAAAGAATCCTCATATGGACGTCACTGCACCCAGATCATCGTCAACTACTGCTGCAACAATGCGGCAGTGATGGAAGATCGTCCGTCCGTCTTCCACAGACTACAACACCCGAACTCAGAAGATGAGGCACCTCCTGTTGTCTCCTGCAATTCCGCTCAGAAGGTCCCCGCCAAGGGGAGAGGGAAAAAGACAAGCATCTCCAGTCCAAAGATATCAGCCACTACAGCTAAGAAATTGTCGGCTAAACGGTTGCCCTCCACCGGAGTATACCAACACATCCGTTCGAAGACAAAATCTGCTGCAATAGGAGACTCATCGTCCCCGACCCTGGGGGTCGTAGGAGCTGGGGGTAGTACTCCTCCGAACGTCCACAATAATCCAATGTTTCAAGGAGACGAACCCCGAGAAACAACCCTCCCATCGGGTACAACAGATGCTGATTCTCGAGACGAAGCAAGCTCCGAAGCTGGGGGTAGTGTTCCTTCCGAGTCCGAACCTGAGGAGAACATCCCCACATATCCAGATGATTTCTCGACGCATGGATACGACTCTGAGGGTACATCCTCCACCACTCCCTCCGTCACTCCTCATGTGAAGACGGTATTCATGACAGACAGCAATCAAGGCGGTTCCAGCAATCGCCAGCGCATCGACACGTTGGAGGCCATATTGCATGCTTTGGTCAAGTCTGTAGACGAGATCAAAGCGGCACTTCCTACTCTGCAGGGAGTGACACCTGGCCAGACAAGCACGGGTCCCGCAATCAACGTAGATTTAAATTCAGCGGCGCCAAACCAGGGCAATAATCCTTCCGAAATAACGGCCCCTACCGCGACAGATGAGGCCCGAGAAGTAAGAAGAGAGGTTCAGAAGCTCCGAGCAATGTTCCACGCCCGAGAAAACTCTCAAGACCTCAGAATACGGCAACCATATCCTGCTGAATGGTGGGATGTTCCCTTTCCGTCAAGATATAAGCCGTTCAATATCAACCCATATGATGGCAAGACTTCAGCAAGTCGATACATCACTTACTTTGAGGTCACTACTGACCATCTGCCCCATGATGACGCTATCCTCACGCGGTTATTCATTGGGGCATTAGAAGGAGTCGCCTTCGATTGGTACCGCAACCTGCCAGACAATTGCATCCACTCCTTCGCTGGCTTCAAGCGCTTGTTCTTGGAGAGGTTCTATGAGGTAGGGCAGGACGTTACGATGTCTACCCTCATGGACGTCGTTCAAGAAGAGAAAGAACTGACGAGAAATTACATTGAGCGGTTTCGTCAAACCGCAATGAAGTTACCATCTGGCAACCCGGACTCTTCTTTGATTGAAATTTGCCAAAAGAGACTACTTCCAACAATTAGTCTCTGGATGGGCGAAAGTCAGTTCAAGGACTGGAAGGCTTTTATCATCAGTGCTACAAGTGCTGAAGAACGATTGAAGAAGGCTCGCCAACTAGGGTTGCATATCTCAGAGGGAGAGAACAAGAGCAAGCGTCCCAACACCAGCAACGACAATGGGGGTAGCCCCTCCAACAATCGGGACAACAAAGGCAAGCAGGCTATGGTGACCGATACAGCCCAGAAGCCCGAGCCACAGCCAGCAGACAAACAATGGCCTCAAATCACTTACTCCTTTGAAGACGGTCACGTCAAGCCTATCTTGGACATGCTTATACAAGGAGACAGGATTCAGCTTCCTCCACCAAGACGGGAGCCTCGGCCGGCTGATTTAGAGAACCCAAAGTTCTGCCATTACCATCGCTACGTCTACCATGCTACACACGACTGCTATCAACTGAAACGGTATATCCAAAACTTCATCGATTCGAACGCCCTGGCCATCGATTTCGAAGAGGTAACCGTGGCAGCCAACATGGTGTCCGTACAATTCGGCAGCTTCCCTCTAACAGAGACTCAGGACGGGGTTATACCCATCCCTCTGGCAACAATGGAGATTGCTAATCTGCCGCCTGCTCGCGATCAAGCCACTGGTCTAGTACCCCTCACCACATCACGAGGGGAAATCATGTGGGTCCATCCGGACCTAGTCCACGAGATAACTCAGCCCTCTCCACCTTCTAAAAGGAAAAGTGAAAAAGTCAGATCCTGCCGCACTGCCTCGGTAGAAGAAGAGGAAGTCTCGGTCGTCACTACTCGATCCGGAACACAAGCCCAACCGGTGACCGAAAGCGCGACTGATGATCATCCGCCCACTACCAATGATGCTTCGGGACCGGCTCAGCCTTCGACGACCGACAAGCCTAGGCCGAAGGAGACTCGCTTCGACAAGTCCCTCCGGAAGGAGACACCTCAGGGGCTGGAGAGGCCCTACAACTTCAACATCTTAGCGCAATTAGCTAACACCCCGGCCAAATTGTCTTTATATGAACTCCTCAGGCTCTCAAAGGATGTCCGCACGGCTTTAAGTGAGGCGCTCCAAAATGCCGACGCATACTTGGCTCAGGTCAACCTCACGGGAGATAACCAACCTGCAGAGCTCCAAGATAGTGCGTGTACGGGAGCAATGCCCAATATCGTCTTCTCTCCGCAAGATATGCTCATCAAAACTAACCTGCATGATCGCCCGCTATACTACACTGGATACATCGGAGACGTAAAGGTGGACCGAATGCACATTGATCCTGGGTCCTCTATAAGCATCATTCCGAAGGGTCTGCTACATCATCTTCGCATTCCGATGCATCGCCTGACACCTACAAGCACCGCCATTAGCGGTTTCAATTCGGGCAGGAGCTACCCAATAGGGAAGATCCGTTTGAAGTGTCAGATCGGCGATCTCCAATCAGAAGTCACCTGTTATGTCATAGATGCCGACACTTCTTACAATATCCTTCTGGGACGGCCTTGGATACACGATTACATGATCGTGCCTTCCACACTACACCAGTGCTTCAAATATGTCGATAAGCACGGCTTCGTGAGGACAGAGTTTGCCGATATCGATCCCTTCAAGGGGGTCGAATCTTATTACTTAGACTCCTGTCTATACGAAAAATCAAAGAAGCATCTGGTCGAAGAAGATGTGCAAACTCACAACAAGACGGCTACAGGATCAGAAGAACCTCTAACGATCCACCTTCAGGCTCGTAAATCGGGCAATTCCGCACCCCTTACGGCCACTCTGCGTAAGGACGCAATCAGTCTCTCCGCACAAGAAAAATAGATGAGAATCTGGCTGCCAAAGTCCGGCCAAGCACCGAGACCCATAACAGGGCCACTTACCATCAGACTACCGAGAGTCGGTCAGCTCCAAACGGAGAAGCCCAATCCCTCCGATAGACCGCTCACAATACGCCTTCCCAAGAAGGTTCTTCACCCCGATGCGAGGTCTGACACTTCTAGCGAACCAGCCACCCCTCGTCTCACATCAAGTACCAAACTGGGGGTTGCTAGTTTACCAACAACTCCACGATTTGCTCCGCCAGTTGAGCCTCTGAAGATCAAGCTGACTAGGTCGTCCTCCCAGTCTTCATTTATACAGGGGGTGGCCGAAGAAGAACCGGAATTGGCCAAGTATGTGGCTGCCCACTCCGATACCCCCTCCACAGATGATGTAATCCCTCTAGAAAAGATACCTTACTTCATCAATAAAGGGTTATCTTTGAACTACACCGAGCTCAATAAGCTATGTACAATGTACGCTATGGAACACGGTATAGGCACTCACCTACATACACAGGTGACAAACGTGTACACCGCCATCAGACTTACTCCAGTAGAAGACACTTACCGAATAGTCGAGGGAGGGGACCACCCGATCATCTTCGGCCGGACGAACAACCCACATCCCTCCGTTATGGAAGAAGTCGACTTAGGGTCAGATGCCGGAAGACTGCCTCTGTATCTCTATAGCCCTCAATCCAAATATCTCATGCAGAAACAGGGGTATGATCTAGAGACAACGCCAGGACTGAACTACGGCACTGGACGACGATTACCTTTGAAGACGCCAGCCCCGGCGGGCAAACCACGGAACTACTATAACAAAACCCGATGCGGTTTAGGGTATGTAACGCCTACTACGACCCCTGAAAGCTCAGATGAAGAATGTGACTGGCAGTCACATTCAACCGGATCACCGACTTCCGACTCAGATACCAGCATCGGAGATGTGTTCAGACAAATCATGTCAGTCAACATGGCGTTCGCTGACGCTTACGAGGAAGACGAAGACATCCCCGAAATCTTTGAGCTAGAACCATAGGCCCAGCAATTAGACGCACAATAGGAAAAGCGGTTCGAACTGAGAGAACCTCCTACCGAAGATGAGGTCATACAAGTGGATCTCGGCAGCGAAGCTTCTCCAAAACCGATCTTTATTAGTAAAAGCCTAACTGACGAAGAACGAGAATCGCTGTTAGTACTCGTCAGAGAATACATCGATGTGTTCGCCTGGAGCTATGAAGACATGCCGGGGTTAAATCCTGACATCGCTCTCCACAAACTCAATATACGGCCAGATGCAAAGCCAGTCAAGCAGCAACAACGACGCTTCCGCCCAGGTGTCATGGACGCGATCGAAACTGAAGTCAACAAGCTAATAACCAGCGGCTTCATTCGTGAAGAGCAACATCCTGACTGGGTCACCAACATAGTGCCGGTCCTTAAGAAAAATGGAAAGATCCGAATCTGCATCGACTTCCGTAATCTGAATGAGGCATGTCCGAAGGACGAGTTTCCCCTCCCCATCACAGACATCATGATCGACAACACATGCGGCTTTGAACGTATGTCATTCATGGATGGATTCTCGGGGTACAATCAAATCAAGATGTCTTCCGACGACGAAAAGCACACATCATTCCGAACGCCGATTGGTACATACTGCTACACAGTCATGCCATTCGGTCTAAAGAATGCTGGCGCTACATATCAGCGGGCCATGAGTATCATTTTTCGAGAACATTTACGCAAAACAGTAGAATGCTATGTCGACGACATCGCCGTCAAGAGTCGCCATAAGGAGATCATCTGTAAGACCTGAGAACGGTATTCGACCTGATGAGAGCCCACAACCTGAAGATGAACCCTACGAAATCATTCTTGGGCGTATCCAGCAGGAAATTCTTAGGCTTCATCATCACGGCATGGGGCATCCATGTAGACCCTGAGAAGACGAAGGCAATCATGGAGATGGGTCCCCCGAAAAATCTCCGCGAACTCAGAGGCCTCCAAGGGAGGCTAGCTTACATCAGGAGGTTCATTTCCAACCTCTCCGGGCGATGCCGACCGTTCACACACCTCATGAAGAAGGGAGTCTCATTCGTATGGGATGAGGAATGCCAGCGTGCTTTCGACGACATCAAAGAATATTTGTCGAATCCCCCAGTCCTGGTGGCCCCGGTCCCCGGAAAACCATTCCTGCTCTACGTACGAGCGATGGAACACTCCCTTGGTGCCCTGCTAGCACAAAATAACGATGCAGGCCACGAGCAGGCCATATATTATCTCAGCCGAATGATGATCGGGCCAGAACATCGATACACCGCCGTAGAGAAGGAGTGTCTCGCCCTGGTATTCGCTATTCAAAAGACGCGGCACTATGTCACAGGACAAACCATACATGTGATCTCGCGAGTCAACCCCCTCAGAGTCCTCATGACTAAACCAGGGGCCCTCAGCTCTCGCCTCGCCACATGGACAATATTGCTGTCCTCCTATCATATGATTTTCGTTCCGCAAAAGGCTGTTAAGGGTCAAGCCCTAGCAGACTTTTTGGCAGCCCACCCAGGATTGGAGTCATCCAGAATCTATGAAGAGATCCCAGACGAGGTTGCCGATTCGAATACAGCCATCCACGATAACATATGGCGAATGTTCTTCGATGGCGCCTCAAGGACCGGACCCAAGGGAAACATCGTCGTCGGGGTCGGAGTGGTATTAATTTCTCCTACTGGGCTGGTGATCAATCGCGCCTACTCCCTCACGGAACCCTGCTCCAACAATGTGGCCGAATATAACGCTCTGGTCATTGGCCTCCAACTTACAAAAGAGCTGGGGGTAGAATACCTTGAAGCATACGGCGACTCCCAACTAATCGTCAATCAGATCAGGGGCTCATACGAGGTTTGCCATGAAGACATGATCCCCTACCATCAAATTGCGATCAACATTATTTCATCATTCGAGGGATTCTTCATCGAGTACGTCCCCAGACTCCAAAATATCGAAGCCGATGCCCTAGCAGGCCTTGCCGCTTCCTTAGCAGTGCCGAACCAAGCTCATCATTCGGTTGACGTAATAGGCCACGAACTGGTCAGTCCCAAGAACAACGTTCAAGCCATGGCAAGTTATTCCGCCCAGACGGTCGACGACACACCGGACTGGAGACAGCCGTTCATCGACTTCGTCGTATACGACATCCTCCCAGAGAATCCAAAGGAAGCTACCTCTATCAGACGGCGTTCTCTTAGATTCTTCTACGATACAGAGACGAAAATGTTGTATCGCCGCTCCTACGACGGATTATTGCTCTGGTGCTTGTCGAACGTGGAAGCTACAGAAGCTGTACGAGAAGCTCACGACGGTGTCTGTGGGGCCCATCAACCCGGCCCTAAGCTACAGGACCGCCTTCGCCGGATGGGCTACTACTGGCCCACAATGGTGGCAGACGCGATAGATTATGCCAGAAAATGCAAGGCCTGCCAAGTCTACGCGGATTTCATTCATCAACCATCCGAGTTTCTGCATCCAACTGTGGCATCCTGGCCATTCGAAGCATGGGGAATGGATATCATTGGTCCAATCACCCCACCTTCCTCCCGATGATACCGCTTCATAATTGCGATCACTGATTATTTCTCCAAATGGGCGGAGGTTGTCCCGCTCGCAGAAGTTAAAACTTCAAACGTGATCAGCTTCCTTAAGCATCACATTATCTACCGCTTCGGACTACCACGAAGAATCATCCATGATAATGGTCCACAGTTTATAAGCCATGCATTCTACCGATTCTGCGATAAACACCGCATTCAGAATGTCGCTTCGACACCATATAACCCGGCAGCAAACGGGTTGGCAGAGGCATTCAACAAAACAATCATCAAACTCCTCAAGAAGTTCGTCTCCTCCAACAAACGCGACTGGAACGAGAAGCTCGGCGAGTGCTTATGGGCTTATCGCACCACGGTTCGAACAGCCACCGGGAATACACCATTCTCTCTGGTATACGGAAGCGAGGCAGTCCTCCCTTTGGAGACTCAGATCCCCTCACTCCGCGTTGCCCTCACTTATCAATTGACAACGGATGATAACTACCGACGACGATTACAAGAGTTGGAGGCTTTAGATGAAAAGTGCCTCCTAGCTCAGCAAAGGATCGAGCTATACCAAGCACGCATCTCAGGAGCCTTCAACAAAAAAGTTAAAATCAGAACATTCCAAGTGGGTGATCTTGTTCTGGCAGTCCGGAGACCGATGGTCATGACTCACAAGACCACCGGTAAGTTCCAGCCAAAATGGGAAGGTCCATTTGTCATCGAGACCGTATTCTCCAACGGCGCCTACCGCCTCGCTAAGCCGAACGAAGATTTGCTCATGTTGCCCGTCAACGGCAAGTTCCTGAAGAAATACTATGTTTGAACATCATTCTCCAGATTATCGAGTCATGTACTCCTTTAGTACCACTGAACTCCCATCCATCATTCTCCAGATTATCGAGTCATGTACCCCTTTAGTACCACTGAACTCTCGTCCACCCTATTTCAGATTATCGAGTCATGCACCCGCTGGTGCTGCTGTACTCTCACTCCCTCAATAGTCCAAATTACCAAGTTATGTACCAGCTGGTGCCTCTGAACTTATATTTCGGTCACTCTTTCAGATAGTAAGTCAAGTATGATTATACCTCTGAACTTTCTTCCTGTCAGAGATCCTCCCTCAGGATTCACTACCCGCACTCCCGATGCACAAAAAGGGTAGTTGATCCACCAATTTCCGAAACGACCATGTCCTCATTACCTCTGAGTCGTCTTCACTTCCACCAAAAACAAACCGTCCCCTCGCATAGAACTTCCACGTTCTCCTACCTCTGAGTCGTTCTATGTACCCAATCTTCATTGAGCCCACTCCTGCCATGTCCTCACTACCTCTGAGTGGGAAGGCTCCGTCGAAGAAATCGTCATATTTGCCATGTCCACATTACCTCTGAGCAAGTATGTCGATCCCCTTTTAACCTATTATCTGTACCCACAACCGGAGTACGACAAGGATAATAGGTCCACAAATGTCCTCTGTTGACCACAAATGTCCTCTGTTGACCACAAATGTCCTCTGTTGACCACAAATAGCTTTCGTAAAGTCTCTCCTGCCATGTTCTCATTACCGCTGAGCAGGAAGATTTCACGATAAAACCTTCATGTTTGCCATGTCATCATAACCTCTGAGCAAATGTGATTGGTTTCCTTTCATCCCATTATCCGTATCCTGAACCAGGGTACGCCAAGGATAATAGGCCCACAAATATCCCTTGCTAAGCTTCTTAGCATAAATCCACCATCTTACCATGCCCCGGGAGCCCAGCTGCTCTACGGCATTCCTTCTCCTAGTACCGAGAACATCCATGACCATTTTGCCGTGGCTGTCCCGGACATCCTAATCAAACTTGTTATCCGTACCTAAAACCAAGGTACGCCTAGGATAACAGGTCCACAAATAATCCCCCAGTAAATTCGATTCCATGAACACCGATACAAGAAAGCAAAGATGAGTTGAAACATGCTCATTTATTCAAAAATCAAAGGGCTACATCAGCGGGGATCACATCCCTTACAAAAATTAAAAGAGAAAAAAAAGAAGAGAAGACAGAGGACGGATCACTGCTTTGGAGCACATAACGCCACGAGACGGTCCTTTAACAAGGCAACCGACCGCTGAAGCCTCTGTTTGGCCCGACGCTCCACCTCCTGGTTCAGCACCGCCGCATCCTCCAGATGAGCATGGGCTTGCCAGTTGTCCTCAAACTTCTTGAAGGCCCACTCCAGGTTGACAGAAGATCGGGAAACCCTCTCGGCCTCCCGAGCAATCGACTCCTGTTCTGCATGAGCAGCCTCCCGCTCTGACTCTAAGAAGGCCAACTCCTTCTGGAGTGCGAGAATCCGCTCCTTCGTGCCAGCTATTCCACGAGAGGCAGATTCTTCCCGGGCCCGACAAGCCTGACTCCGACGACCCAGTCGGTCATAGGAGACGGAGAACTTGTCAAGATCCCCCTGCACAGCCGGCCTGACAGTTTCTCGAGCGAGCTTGATCCTGTCCCGAGCAGCAACCAGGAAGCCCCGCTCTCGTTCGATCGCAGCAGGCAAGCCAGCCTGCCGTACTGCCAGCAGTTGGGTTACAAGCTGGTCAGCCTCTGTAAGCTTAGGCTCCAGGAACGCGGCTAACCCCATCCCGCCAGAAAGACCCTTCAGAGTGTCGATTTGACCCCGAGCACCCCGCAGAGACAGAGAAAAAGGGATCCCCCGTTCCACGGCAGCGTTGACACCCCTCCCTAAGTGATGATAGAAGATGTCAACCACATCCTGCGTCACCTCGTTCAGAGCCTCCGAGGAAGCCGGTGTCAACGGGAGTGTGGCTGGCAGCGCGAAAGAAGACGCGACAGAATCTGTCGCTCCTGCCACAAGAGAAACCAACTCTGCACGGAAAGACGCTTGAGCATCGGCTAATTCCTCTTAAGCGGCCCGCAGAATTTGGATGCTCGGCAGAGTCGAGAAGTCGATCTCCGGAGCCGTATAAGCAGCCGAAGACGAGGCCGGGGCCAGCACCAACTCCATCGCCATCTACCCAGAGCTGGCAGGATGTCCCTCAACATGCGATGACGAAGGAGAGAAAATGCTCCTTTCGTCCAGATCACGGCAGACCGGGCCTTCCCCGAAGACATCCGCGGTGGGAGGTAAAGTGTCAGGACCTGCAGGGCCAAGATAACCATAAATCGACTTGACCCGAAGGATATGTTGATAGAGAAAATAAGTCCCCTCGGTGGTCAATACGTGGCTCAGCTTACCAGTGGAGGAATGTGGAGGCTGAGGTTCGCCTACAGCCATCACAACCTCTTCACCAACAGCCTCCGAGTCAGGAATAAAAGACTCATCCGCCCTTGCATCCTCGGGAGGGGATGCACTGAGGATGGCATCATCTCGCTGAAATTCAGAAATCTCGGAGACGGGCCCAAGGAAACTTTCGTCACCTCGGGCTGGGGCCTCAGCAGCTTGGGAGTCCTTAGCCGCCGCTGAGAGAGCCCCCGCAGAAAGGACCGCGGCACACATGTCACTAATCAAAGCGGCAAGGGCCGGATCAACTACTGAAGCAGCAGATGGTTCAGGAGAGCCTGGTTCGTCAGACGCCTATAAAGAAAAATGATCAAGTCATATCCCCGAGAGGAAAGAAAGCTACAACAAAGATAGAACTCCGACTTGGACTTACCTCCGGAACATCGTCTGCACCTTCACCCTTCTCGGTGATAGGTGTCCCACGAGACCTAACAGCAGCTCTCTTTACGGAAAAGGTCGCTCTACTGTTAGGAGATTCGTAACTGACCCGTTTACGCGAGGGACCGGATACAGCTGAAGGGTGTTCTTCTCTCACTGCTCCCTCTTGTGTAATAAGCGGCGGATCTTCCGCCGGTTCATCAAGTGGGGGAAGCGGTTGATCCGCCACTTCTTCATCCCCACCAGAAAGGAAGTCTTCGCTATCATCCTCCTCCTCAGCCGACTCGGAAGGTTCTGATTCAGGGAGAGGAATCTGGAGCGTCAATTGCTTTCTAGCCTTAGCCCCCTTAGGCTTCTCCTCTAAACCAGTACCTACGATGAAGCTGGTACTCGGATCGAAGTTAACAGGAGGCTTGTTCGCCATAACGTGATACAAAGCGGCCACGTACAGAATTTCCTTCGGCGCATTGTCATCGGGAACCGAGAAGCTGGCCCGAGTATGATAAGCGTCATAATAATTCCACGCTCGGACGCCGTCAAGAACACTATCTTCAAAACCCAAACAAGGGTTGGGACAATCAAGGAACAACTGGCTATAACCAAATTGACGGGAAAACCTACTGGGTAGGTAAGGCTCTAAGTACACATTATCCCGGTTGCGATAAACCAGATGTGCGGGGCGGATATTGCGCAACCAAGCAAGCATATCCGGAGACAGAAAATGAGAAGGTCCAGTACCGTCAAGGTGTACCTTCCTCACTTCCTCATCAGAAAAAGAAGGAACAGACACAAAGAGATCACACCCATCCACTCTCGCCAACGCCATCCGACAAGCTGGCATAGTGTTGCATTCCCAAGACCGGTGATGGCATTTGAAGAGGAAAGCATCCTCGGCCGTAGCATCTTCCGCTATCCCAGGTCCCAGCAAAGACTTATAGTGCATCGCCAACCACCCCATCAGGTAGTGAAAGGGCAGTTCTACGCGCTCAAAATCCAAAGTCTTCTTGCGAGCAATAACCTTAGACGAGAATGTCCGCAGACCATGATGTATGCTGCATACCATAGCAGGAAGGAGGGCCAGCCTAACTCCGAAAACTAGCTTAACGGCAGGGAGGATGAAATAACGACCAATCCTCTCGATAGAGCCCGCTCCGCCTGAGACTACGCAGTTCCGTAGCCATATCATCAGAAATCCAGCCAGAAGCGCCTTCTCCGACAGTTGTATGGTCCCATAGTGAAAATAACTAAGAGAGTCAGCTTGACTCCCGAATATATCACTCTTGGATTGCGACTTTTTGACATTGGACATCAGATCCCTTACCTCTGCATGCGTTCGAGGGGCTCGGGGAGTAACTTCACCAGAAGGATCAACCCTAAAGAGATAATTAATCCAGGATGTGGTATGGGGAGCGGTCCCCTCAGAGCTATCCGCCATTTTTATAGCCATTTGATGACAAGCACTATGGTGACACAACAACTCCCGATACACCACAACAAAACCTGGGAGTTGCCTGTCCAAGGCCTCGAACTCCTCATTTGACGGGGTATACACCTCGAAAGGCTCATTCCCCCATGGAAGTTTAGAGACAGTATGCATCTCGTAAAGAGCAAACTCCAGTCCCCCTACTGGTGTAAAGAATGTCCTCGTTCGCTGGCTGTACATCTCCAAGAGCGCTACGAACAGTGGTTTATTAAGGAGAAGCCCGTGACAAGTGCCCCGAATGGCATGGTAAAGCCCCACCTCCCGCAAAAATGCTCCATAAGTCTGTAGAACCCAAGCAGTCAACTGGGCCCACGTAGAGGTGGGGTTTATCCAGTTCGGCAGTGCCAGCCTACCAACAGGATAAGACTTCTTGCGAACAAGCCGATTCAGGAAAGTATCAGCTTGAGTAAGTGTGAAATTGGGACCGTATACATTCATAAAAGAGCTCGGGACCAGACCCATCATATACCGGAGGACGGAATCCTTACCTGCATACGCCGACTTCATATTCGGATTATAATGGATGTTGCCCATCAACATCCCTGATTCAGTGGGAGTTAAGTTACACACCATCTTCCGGTCCAGCAACACCATATTGAACCATGACAAAGGATAATGACGTTCCATGAGAGGAATATGTATTGCCACCCCATCCAAAGAAAAATCCCAGTTCTCAGAAATCTCTAAGACCCGAGGATTCTTGATGGTTAAAGCATCACCAAAAAGGAACAAAGGCTTCAGGTATTTTCCATCCAGCTTCCCAGTATTCATCATGGAACGGAGATAATGAAGGGTTTGATTCTCAATAGCCTTCAACCTCTCCAAAGGCTCATCGGTAGGGAATTGATTCGATACATGCCTAATTAAGTCGTCAAGACGCACGCCCAGGGCGAATTGATTCGAACCCACTATAAGCTCCCCTGCAGGATTTACGGGCAAGTTCACTGGAAAAATACGAAAGAAACGAGGTTAGAAGGTAGTCAAAAAAAACAGAAACATCGAAAAGGTCATCTGAGCCTATGCGGCTCGGCTCGTTACAGCTTCATGCGGCTCAGCATTAGATACGTATATGCGGTTCAGCGCATCATAGCCTCATGCGGCCCCGAGTTGGCCGAGTTCATACAACTCAAGTCCAGATGAACTTATAGATCCATGCGGTTCAAGTTAAGCACGCCTACAGAGTCAGATTCGTGCGAGCTGACGTGAGCAGACGAATTTCTGCGGTTCAAAAAAAAGTGAACAACGCTTATGCGGCCCAAATCAAAAACACGTATGCAAACTCAGATCGGGTATAAACAAGTTCATGCGGCCCCATTAGACGAAGGGCTCATGCAGTCCCATTGATAAAGCCCCGTATACGTGGCTTGTGCATAAAGCATGCAGCAGAGCCATGGCGACAGTTAGGGTTTTCAGACGATCTCTTACTAGCGATAGATGGGTGGACATCGGGATGGATGGAGTGCGCAATGACCGACGGAGGGGCGACCACGTTCGCCGCTGCAGTCGCCGTAGAAGCAACTGCCTTACCCTTAGCGGCCTTCGATGCTGCAGCTTTCTTGGGAGCCATTGTCGGTTGCTAAAAGACGAAGAGCAAAGACAGCAAATAGAGATTCAGAGCAAAGAGAGAAGGTAAAAAAAAGCCCCAAGAGGCTTAAAGACTCCTATTTATAGGCAAAAGAGACTCACGAAACGAACAGACTGTTAGCCCAATGATTATATCATGTTTTTGAATATGGCTAATCAATTAAGTTTAACATAATGATATCACTAATATTCATGTAATCACTATCATGTTGTTACTTAAACTTAGCATTGTCCTAATGTTAGCATTGTCCTAAATGTTCTATATCATATTGCTATGCTTGTATCATATTGTCTTGTTTGTCTAACATGTTTTTAGACATGCACTAAGCATGATCAAGCTTTGTCAATCCAGGACATATGCAATAGAGTAATATTGATGGGCCAAAGACGGCGTTATACAAGAAGCTTTCTCTGAACCGCCTAACGACCTATCCGGGGCCTCGTATCGGGGGTTCCGCTGCCCGGTCAGCGGACAGGGGTCGAGGGGGCAGCACCCCCCGTCAGGGGTTCGGGGGCGAAGCCCCCGAAAGGTATTCAGATTTCCAGATCTGTTTATCTTTGGACGACCGCCGTCAAGTGAAAAAGGCGTCTTCAAGTCTGCTCAAATATTTGAAGAAAGGCGTCATCAAAGGGCTCTTGGTTTTCCTATTTCATCAATGTATTTTTCATATTTATTGAGTCTAGGAATACGATGTACACTGCATCGTACTGGCAAATAGGCTACCCAAGAAACGTTTTCAAAATACCCTTTCATTTTGAAAACAAGTCCACTTACAAAAGCCCAAACTACTTCCTAACTGTTTGACTTTTCAAAAAGCCCAAAAACCAATTTACAAAAACCCTGACAGAACTCCAACAGAACTCGGACAGAATTCGGCCAGAGTTCGGCCAGAATTCGGCCAGAGTTCGGCCAGAGTTCGGTTAGTGAACGTTGCTTTTTGAACTTGGTCTTCCTGCAGTTACGGATCCCACCGTGATTTTCTCATCGAGTTCTGTCCGAATTCTGTCCGAATTCTGTCAGAATTCTGCCTTTGAAAAAACTATAAATAGAGAAGGATTTCGATCATTTCAACTCACCAATTCACTTTCATATCTCTTCTCTATCAGCCTACTACTTCTTCCAAAGTATTCTGAGCTATTCATTTTCAAATCCCAAGCCAGTTACAATCCTCTAGTCGATTTGCCAGTGCGGTACGGTCTAGAAGTTTCAGAGTGGTTGTAATCAGAGGCTTGATTGAAGTTACACACTTCACAATTGAAGTTGGTCGAGTACTTCGGATCAAAGCTCGCGTTGTAGAAGTTGCAAGATCTTCGGATGAAAACTTGTGGTGATTTTTCCATAGTGGATTCAACTGGAAGCTAGAGTTCTTCCGACTGGACTAGTCCTCAACAGAGGGAAACCAGTATACATCCTTGTGTTTGCGTTTGCTCTCTACTCTCTACTTTTTATTTACATATCTGTGATATATTATCTGTGATCTTGTTGCTAACAATTTTTTAAATAGTTAATTTCTGCTGCCTACTCTATTCACCCCCCTCTAGAGTATTGCACTTTACAACTCGTTCCTATAATCGGTCCTACACAGACGTCTCGGAGTATGCCTCGGATTACGCGTCGCCCCCAGAGAATAAAGGCAAAATGCTTCAGTCAAGGCAAAACCGACTCTTGGGATCCTCCCCCAAAAGGCGGCGTTAAATCAAATCAAAGGCACTTAATGAAGATTTGCACACGTATTCAGGACACGTGGCAACCAGTTTATGCGGCCAGATGAATTTATGCGGCTAAGGCACTTATGCGGCTAGGAAGCTCAGGCAGACAGAAAAATCCTATGCGGCATGAACGGGGCCATGCTTCTTGTTCAAAGTATTCCAATTTTTACAAATTGAAAACTTTGAAGGGGGTCCTGTAGAAGCATGGAAAATATTAGAATAATGATCCATGCGGCTCGGAGTAAGAAGCTTATGCGGCTCACACAGGAGCGGCCCTATGCGGTTCAAAGAAGACTCGCAAATCGCATGCGGCTCGGGAGCGTATGCGGTTCAGCAAGGCACATGCGGCTCGATGGATGCCATGTGTGATCCTTCTCTACAGCTGGTCATTTGGGAGGTGGCCTTATTTAATGCTCTGACATGACTTGGCGACTGTGACTGCTCTGACATAAAGTGTCATAATGACTCTGCCATAATGACAGACTTTTCGGGAAAGGAAGAAGATCTCTGACCCGAACCGTCAGAAATCTTAGGTTGCCACGTGGCAACTCTCATGCGGCTTAAATGGGAAACAGCTCCATGCGGCTCACGAAGAAGTCACTCTATATGGTTAGCAGAAATCAGCCATATGCGGCCCACCGAGAGTTCAATCCCTGCGACTCAATACAATGCTAGCTCATGCGGCTCGCAAAGGCTATGCATATGCGGCTCACAGAAGGTTCGTCCCCTGCGGCTCGATGAGGCATTATCTCATGCGGCTCAGGAAGAGTATCTATCTGCGGTTCGAGGATAGTCAATCCTATGCGGCTCTGACAGGACTCGCAATTAAGACACGTGGCATGGGATCAATAAGAGATTTAACCGAATCTCAACAAATATATTTGACATCATCGTCATAATTACTGAGATCAGGGCATATCATTTATCATCAAGCTAATGGGACACGTGGCGAGCAATCAGACATTAGCATAATCAATCACGAGGATTTAAAGCAGCTAGCATTAATTGCTCATGAGATACGATGCTATCCGCATTAATGGCCGAGATTCACTATAATCAGGATCAAGGGTTCAGATAGAATGAAGGAGCGCCGACATTCCAAACAGATAATCATTAACAAACCCTAATGATCACCCCCCACTCTTATAAATAGCCAGCATCATTCCCTTGTAAAAAAGAAAAAAAAGAGGAGAAGAAGAGAGAGAGAGGTCGGCACCAAAAAAAATAAGAAGAGAGAGATCTACACAGAGAGAGCTCCCCCTTGATAATCACAGAGAGAGAGAGAAGCCAGAAGAGCAATCCGAGGAGAGCAAGAAGAGCGTTTCTTCGTCAACGCCAAGCAGATCTTCCCCGAGCCAAGGCTACATACTGATCGTCCAAGGAGTAAGGCAGAGCGGCCGTCGCTTTCCCGAGCCTCTATCGTCACCCCCCAGAATCAAAAATAAACAATCGTACTTAGTCTGCTGTACTTAGGTTTTCGTCCCTAGGCTTTCTTTGTACGAGCGAGTTTGTATTGTGAGTCTAAGTTCAGTCCTCCGATAATTGTTCTGTTCTTTTACAATCAATGGCAAACATGCGGCTGAAGCACAGAGCAATAAACGATCTCATTAAAAGGGAAACTATTGCGGTAATTGATGTTCGGAGTCGGGAGAACCTGGCGGATCCACTCATAAAGGGCCTCAAGCGCCAGCTGGTCGATGACACAGCAAGAAAAACTGGCTTGAAGGTATTCTGATATTATATATGTGTAATCCTACCATAAAGTTTTATGCTATTAGTTCAAAGAGAAATCTACTTGGCATCTAGCTTTTGGTTCAAGGGAGGACCACTGATTGGAAAAATATTAGATAACAGTGGGTACATAGTCCTGAGGGACATGGAAGGGATACGGACCCATAACCACTGTTGTCTACTATAGTTCTCTGCGGAGAACATATCCTGTGGAGAGGATAGCTTAAACGCCTTAATGAGTTCTCAGACAGAGTGAATGTCTGTTGTGCTTTACAGGAAGCACGATAGTGCAGTACTAGAAAGGAGTTCATGGACTCCATGCTACAGTGGGATGACACCACAATGAGGTTTCCAGGTAGGGGTAATGCCTCGGCTTAGCAAGCTATGTCACAGCGACGTAGCACCACTTATAGGCAGGTAGCCTAATGCTGTATATTATAAATGAAGAGTGGTAGACAGCACTACAAAGAGGCCAGTGTCCTCATATTACAGTGGCATGACACCACGAAGAGGTACCAGATAGGCTAAAGCCTCAGCTTCGCAAGCCATGTCATAGCGGCGTAACACCGCATGGAAGCGCAAGGCTTCATGCTGGGTAGTTTAGCACTACAAAGAGGCTTGTGACCTCATGCTACAGTAGTATGACTCTACGATGAGGTACCCAGTTAGGGATAAAGTCTCGGCTTTAAGCCATGTCATAGCGGCGTAGCACCGCACGGAAGTACAAGGCTTCATGCTAATGACTCTTTAAAAGAACTCACCTAGAGTGTATGGATAGAGATACAGGCCGTCTCTTGAGGGTAAACTTGTAGACGCCCAAAATACATACACCGAAACCAGGCTGGCACATAGCCTTTAATGTGCACCTAGAAGCACATGTAACTACACTTTGTGAGTGGGAAGAATTACAATTGTGGTGCAGAATTCAAGGCATAGTCCATTCTTGTATCACATTGTTATTTAACCCATGCGGGAAGATTCAAGTCGTCAGCGACATCTATCCTAATACAAAATGGACAGTTACTGTAGGGAACGCTCAACCCTAGACACATATATATGATGAGATATGTGGGGGATTGTTGGTGCTCTTGCTCCTTGACATGAAGAGAGATTGCTCTCAACATGCTTTATAAAGTTTAGTCCTACATTGAAAAAGCACCATGAGTTATCTCAACATATATATGATTATGTGTTGTTGGGATATGCACATGGGGTGGTGACCCTAAGGAGGGAACCATGTGGGTGATTTTACTAAGAGAAAAATGATTAATTCCAACAAGGACGTAAGTTGATTTTTGTTGTGCGGGCTCGGACTCGACACGGACTCCAGGTTGTCTCGTGCATGCACGGGAGTGTTCGGGGGGAAGGCGTGGGCTAGCACTCGACTATGTTGATAGTGGGATGATGTAAAACATCAAAATCTATTTTAGAGTATTGGTGTTTTAGTCCCACATCGGATATGAGAGATGGTGAAGCCTCACCCCACTCCATAAATAGAGCCCCCTTGCCTCTTTTCCAAGATGCACCATAGAAGAGAGTTAAGGGAGTCCGTAAAGTTCAGGAAGCCCGTTCAAGTCACAAATATTGACTGATGAGCGTTCCAGAAGTTCTCTTGAACTTGCTGGCTCCTGGAAGCGGATCGTATAGAGGCGAATCTTGCTATGAGCAATGGTGTTTTTACACCCCAGCAGATTTAATCCTCCTCTTCCTCTTCTTCTGTTTCTATGTAACTCGTTCTTCAGGTTTTAAGGCACCTACTGAGTAGGGAGGCCTAACTTTGTTCTTGAGATCTATCTTATTTGTGGCACCTACTGTGTAGGCTTGCTAAACTCCTCATTTGTGGCACCTACTATGTAGGCTTGCTAAACTCCTCATTTGTGGCACCTACTGTGTAGGTTTGCTGAACTCCTATTTTCCATCTATATCCACGCCTCGGGACTAACAAGATTCATGTATAGTTAGCATGTAATTTCAGCTCTTTATCATTAGAAATCTTTTTTCCAATTTTCGGATTCGATTGTTTTAATTATTTTTCTTCCATTCAATCTTGTAGTCATATCCTTTATAATAACAAGAACCATATCTTACTTGAAAACCATCATTTCCTTGTACCATTTTGATATTTAAATGACACGAAATATATATGGAGAAGATGCTGGGTGGCAGCCCTAAAGATTCATGAAAAGGCATAAAGGATTCATGGAGCCTTTGAGGACAACTAGGGATATAGCTAGGAGTCGGTTATCATTAGGTGATAGAAAATGTATCTTACACTTATAAAAGTTTTGAGCACATCCATGATTCCTTAGTGTGCAAAAGCTTTGGCCATATCATGTTCATGATTATGGAACACATCCATGATTTCTTAGTGTGCAAAAGCTTTCGCCATATCATGTTCATGATTTTGTAAGATGAGCTCGGAATTGCTGAAGCTCAACTTGATCATCTATACTCAGTATATAACATACAACTTTATCATGTGTCCCTACTCATGTGGCCTAATCATACATATGATCATGCAGGTACAGCTATCAATTTGTTCTTGGAACCAATATTATATATGTATTTTACATGCATGCATGCGTTGAGTTCACATCCATTTAGGAGGGGCACATTTGCATTGCATGTGCACGCATGTGGTGCTTCATTTTAAATGGAAAAAGCCAAATCCTCAATGTTAACGTTAAAGAAGCATTCCATTGCCCTATGATCTGGTCCTCAAGTTCTATTCTTCTTTGTTTCAGTTGACTTTGAGGTGTAAACTCTCTACTAAAAATTCTTCCGCCTTCTGTCACTTATTCAATTAAAAAAAATACTGTTTTTCAGTTTGTGCTCTGGACAAAAATGTCAAGTTCGGATCATTCTTTTCAAGTTGTGTGCGACGAGCAGATACCGCTAGAGCGGAGGTTTTACCACTAGGAACATTCGAAACAAGTCTGCACATAGACCCGAATCAACTTTTAGGACAGTGCTTCGTGCGCGACTTTTCCGGAGACCGGTAACATTAACTTTAATTTATTTTGTTTACAGATTACAAAATCAAAAGGAAAATATTTCTAACAATCTAAGAGTTAATTAGTTGCTTACTGTTAACCATATACATATATTGCTTACAGTATATATCAAATATTTGTTTAGTGTTATTAAGAAATATTTGTAACAAATTATTTTTTTTTACTGTTAACAAATATTTGCTTATTTGTTTGTTGTTAACAATTATTGTAAAAACAAATATTCGTCTACTGTTACTGTTAACAAATCATGTTTAAACAATTATTTGCTACTATGTACACAGATTATTTATTCAATGATTGTTATTATTTGTAGGCAAAATATTTATTTGTAGACATATATATATTTTGCCTACTGTTACAAATTTGTTACAAACTTGCTTGTCAATATTACTTCAATAATTGTTAGACAAAATTTCTATATATAGTTGTTCTCATATAAGTAGTATTATTATTTAACAAATATTAGTCATATATTTTTAAACAAATTATTTACTACTTTGACATGTTAGTAACGATTATCAATTGTGACTTTGAAATTAGCAATTCTCACAAACAATATTGAATTAGTACATTTGTGACATTACCAGTTTTGGTTTATTCAATATTTCAATTTATCCAAAAAAAATTGTTTAATTAACTTGCAAATCCCTTTAATCCTAAAGTTCTAAAAGTAGAGATTTGTTTAGTTGTAGCTGCCTCGATTCGAAAATCTTACTTTTGGAAATTTTGAGTTAAGTTTCATTTAGGAATTTCTTTTCCAACTAATAAAATCAAGTGCCGGTGTCTTATGGCTCCTTATATCTATACTTATTATGTGTACATATATCAATCCTAGAGTTGCTTAGTTAATCATTGTACATATATATTTGAATAAGCTAGCAATTTATATACATACGAGTATGTATATACAAATAGATTTGGATAATGGATTGATAGCCTAAGTAATCTTCAGTGCGTTCATTTTGTTTCCAACTAATGAATGTATGTATAGTACTATGGATGGAACTAATGTAGGTTTAGAAATAAGTTAGTTAAGCTTAAGGAGTAGAGAGCAGTAGAAGTTAAGTGAATCAAATAGTCCTAAATGTTTGTTTAAGTTACTAATTAATTGGTTATGAATTAGTTAGAAATTGGTTGATGGTTAGTTGGAGAGTAGTTATGGGTTCGTTAGAAGGGTCTTTGATATCCTCCTAGATCTATTGGGATTTACAAATTTTCCATGCTTGGAGCACACTCCACTCTTCTTTTAACACTCTTCTAACATTCTGTTAGAAACTAATTCAAATCCCCCTCTTTCCTCTGCTTCACTGGACAATTTCAATTCGATACCACCATCATCTCACGCCACATATTCTCACCAGACTGTCGACGCCATTGGCCGAGTCTGGCCGATCCCGGACCATTCCTCTGCCATTTTCGTTGACAGCAAATCGTCACCATCACTACCAGCTTGGTTGGCCTCCACGCTGTGAACCGTCGACAACTAGATCGGTCGCATCCGACTCTGTTCGTCGTCGTGACCGCTCACAAGATCCGAGCACCGCCTCTGGGTTCGTGTTCCACTGGCGGTCGTCACCAACTCCAGACTGGACGCCATACTTCTCCGAGTCACCGGAATGGTCAGCATCGCCGCCATGCCTCACCGTCAGGTGACGCTCTCCTCACCACTCTGCCTCCTCCTATACTTCATGAGTACCCAACCATCCCAACCACTTTCATCCACCAGCAGATCTCACCACGATAAGTCGGCATCCCACCCCTAACATCCAGCCTTCCCCCGACCTTCGGCTATTACTCTCCAGAGTCACCCCACAAACACTCATCCACCACCATCCATCCCCACTCTGTGATAACCACAAGATATCCACCGGTCTTCGACTCCAGAGCGTTTCATTACAACTCATTCAGCCATCGGCGACCTTCAATGAACCTCGCCGAGAGCCGCTGCACCGTTGGCCAGATCTGGTCGACTCAGCCGCCTCGAGATGCCCTAGCCACCTAGATCTGGAGGCTGGAGTCCATCGTCATGTCCAGTCATTCTCGCCAAGGCTTTGACACCTCCATTCCAGACCTGGCTGTTCCATCGACCTGCAGCCGCCTCCAGTTGAGCGACGTCGACCCCGACGTCCGTAGATCCGTGGAGCACCGTCCGAGTGAGCTTCTTCAAGGACGACCCCGAGTTCTCGACCGTAGGCCCAGCGCCACGTTGGACGTGCACTGCCGAGGTGAGTGTCTCGTCCCCGCCTCTCTTGAACCTCTTCTCTTCCTAATTTCTTTCTTTTGAAGAGAGAGAGAGCTGCTGGCTCTTTTCCTTTTTAGAGATTAGGGATTCTAAGCCCTAATTGAATAGAGCAGAGATTGCTCTTTCTTTTCAATTTGGGTTAAACCTAATGGATGTTAGGTTAGGGCTTCGGGCCTGTTTCCTTAGGGCTGATAGGCTTGGAGCCTATTGGTTGTTTTATTTTGATTTTGTATAGTTACTGGGCCAGAATAATATAGCTTTAGAAAAAGAGTATATACATTTTGATTAATGGATGTGGGTTGGGTTTTAAACCTTTATAATTCTTAATAGAACTTTTAGATTATTTTGGGCTGGGTTGTAATTAATTTTTAATATTACTAACAATGAATATCATTTATTTTCTATTGCTATTAAATAAAGTTTGGTTAATAGTTTTCAGTAACATTTGGACTAATATAGTTGGAAAAAAGGGATTATACTAATATTCTTATAATTATTTTGTTAAAATATTTTGATTGATAAGTTACTAAATACTATTTTGCTATACCAAATATCTTACAAAAATTATTTTCAAGTCCTAGTTATTATAATATTATTGTTATGCTAGCTTAGTAATATTATTAATATTTGTAGATAGTTAGTGCTATTAAAGTTAACTAGTTTAAGATAGATAGATAAATAGATGTCATTCTTTAGAATTTAACCAATTCTTACTATACTTTAGGTGGAGACATTGAGATAAATTAGATTTGCAAAGACAAAGACAAGTACACTACGATTGAACTCTACTTTGTATTTCTGTATTGTATTGTTTTCAACTTGGACACGATATTACACGATATGTTCTTGTGCTCTCGTTCATGTTCCATGTACTTTACCTGTGTCTGGGAGGGAAAATACTACAGATGTGTGATCAAACCCGAGTTATAATTCATGTAAATAGCTTAGGCCTCGCATCGTGCACGCGGGACCGAAGCCGTACCATTTCATGTTCCATGTTCTACCCAAGCCGATCACACACTCTGGATGTATTTCGATATATTGCACATGTCAGGTTCCCTGTGTATTTCATGTTCAGGATTCAGTTCATGTATTTATTTTCCTGTACTTCATGTTCCTTACTTTTTTCGTACTCATTGCACTACAGTTTTACATTGTACATGTTTATTTTGTAGGGTTGTACTTTGCTTCTTTTCTTATGGATACGTTGCAGGTGTCGAGACATTCTACTTTGGCATTATTGTTTACAGGATGGGATGATAGTTAGCTAGCCTGGAGGCTATGAAGAGATTAGCGATGGGTTAGGACTTGGTTGTACAGGTTTACTTTAAAATTGTTGATTTTGTATTATAAAGACATAGTGATTTGTAATATTATTTAGCACGTGTTTAGATGCTGTGATGTAATTTCATGATGTGACTTGAGATATTAGATACTTAGTACAGCTTACTACGTTATATCTCCCAACTTAGGCTAGGCGTGTCCGACTCATAGCCGATTATTCAGGAGCGGATCGTGACATTGGTACAAACCGAAAGTGTCACTCCCGTTTCCCGTTATATATATTTTTGTATACGTATACGAGATTTCTGGCATTTATTAGATGGACCGTAGTTAGAATTGTTTTACTTAGCCTAGTCTGGGTTTAATCTTGACTTAGTTTATTTGATCGGTTCGTATCAATTTGACTTGGTTTGACTTGGCTTGGCTTGGTTTGAGATGGAAAGGTTTGATATATAACCCAACTACTTTTCTCTCTCTCCTCATTCACTTCTTCATTTACTTCTTCATCTTCTTCATTTACTCCTCCCACCTACCAAGTCCTAGGCAAGTGCAACTTGCTTCATGGAGGAACTCCAGTTTTATTGTTCCATTATTTTCTTCACGAGATTCTAAGACACTTTAGTACTTAGCATTTTCAATTTCTATGGTTTATTTCTTGTAGATCTAAGTTGGTTATATTTTCGGTTTTCTTGGGTTTTGATCTGCCAAACTTCATTATTTTTATATTTTGATTGTTCTATATTATAGAGAATTCAATTTTACCCAAAATGGACTTTTGAAAAGTTAGATTTTGACTTGTTTTGAGGAAGTTATGGCCAAAATAAGATTTGGACATTTTCTAGATCATCTGTCCTGAATTTGGCAGGCAGGATGAATTGTACCGCAGGAATGAATAGTGTCGCAGCAATGAATAGTGCAACATGGATGAATAGTGCCATATGAATGAATAGTACTGCATGGTTGAATAGTGCTACAGGAATGAATAGTGCCGCAGGAATAAATAGTGACGCAGGAATGAATAGTTTCGCATGGATGCATAGTACCGTAGGAATGAATAGTGCCACAGGAATTGTCACGCCTCGCTCCCGTAGGAGCGATCGTCCTCGCTAAGGCGTGATACCGCACGAGCCTAGATTGCGTTCGTGCAAGGCGGGTTCCATAACGGCCGATTACAACGGCTGCGACGGAGTCGTCGCACAGAAGTCCCAAGCAGAAACATTGAACATGCAACAAAAATTTAAAAGCAAAACACAAGTTATTCAAAAGAACTCTTTATTGATATTGAACAATCAGATTATAATAGACGCAAGGCCATGATTACAAGTCTCTCATGCTCACTTTTCTCTCATTATACAAGTCACTCTGCTCTCTCTCTTATCTCTCGATTACAATGCTTGAGCCAGCGGAAGCTTCGGAAGGCAATATCTATACATTATGTCCCGTATAAGTATTGACTTCACGCGACCGCATGCTTTGAGTCGCCAAGGAACTCCGTGCCTCGACGCATCCAAGCGAGCTCCGCGCCATGAGCTTCTACCTGTGCCTGCACATGAAGACTGTATGGGTGTCAGTAATCAACTGTACTGGTGGAGTGAGCTTCTCGCCACCTATACAAAATTGGCACGTTCATTTACTTTGTGCAATACAAGTCCCTTTACGGTTGTCTTTCTAGTCTTGCCTTAGGATTAGTTTTAAGGCCACGACGCTCAACCAAACCGATGTGCCACGATATGGTCGTGCTATAATGCCAATGTGTATTTCGATCGAGGCAGTGCCTCATCACTTATGTACTTGACCGAACTTCAACTCGGGACGGCAGCGTCGTGCCATACTCTATTCGTGACTTTAACATATTCGAGACAGTGCTTTGTCGAGGAGCAATTTATGCGAACTCGGTCGTGCCAAGACTTTCACTTAAACTCAAGTGCCTCCAGACCAATTCTCTTACTATCGACGTCAAGGGGACGACTCATGCAGGTCGTGCCTCTAGACCTTGCTTAGACTGTTTCGTGCTTCAAGATTGAGGCCGTGCCTCGCAACTTATCAAGACTTATCCATGTTACCGCCTTGCGGCCTTCCTGTTCGACTTGTAAACCAACTTAGACAAGACTTGTGAAACATAATATCGACTTCATGAACATCCCGATGCCACCTATCGTGCCAAGCACGGTGTCTATGCTGCAGCCCAATCTTAGGCCCAGACATTGTATTACCAACTAGACCTGCATTCAAGTTCTAGACCCAATACAAAGGCATACACGCGGTTTGCCGCTATTCTGCCGACCCATCTACATGAGTGGTCACTAGCAATGTCAAGCTATCTTGGATCTCGGCTCGGGGATATCAGACCGTCCCTACACGGGTAGCTAGCCCGGAGGCACCGAATCTCCCATGCGGTTATCCAGTATCCTACTTGAGCCTCACCCGCTTCTCCCGGGCCGACATGATCCCGGTGCCCCGACGATCACTCGAGAAGACCTAATCTTGTCGACAAGTTGTCCAATGACCATGCATACTCAACTCGATCTATCAAATCCTTCCTTAACATGAGCATGCTTTCCTTCTATCTATCGAGACTCCTAAGTAGCGGAACCGATCTCGTGTACGAGACTTATCGAAACTCCTAAGTAGCGGGACCGATCTCGTGTGTTTCCTTTCGAGACAAAGCGAGACTCCCAAATAGCGGGACCGATCTCATGTGCGAGACTTTTCAAGACTTAGCGAGACTCCCAAGTAGCGGGACCGATCTCGACGACAACCAGTCGCGTGGACTTTTTTTGTCCGTGGCATACTTTTTGGTTGTGGAGAATTTGTGGATGTAAGAAATTTATGGAGGAGTACCTGCCTATTTATCGGATGTGGAAATTCCTAGTTGGATAAAGATTATGAGTAGTTTAAACCCAAAAATTGATAATTCGTAACTTAATTTAAAATCAATCAAATCTAAATTCAAATACAAATACAATTTAAGTCTAATG
The DNA here is from genome assembly GCA_029216955.1 of Iris pallida. Taxonomy (NCBI): domain Eukaryota; kingdom Viridiplantae; phylum Streptophyta; class Magnoliopsida; order Asparagales; family Iridaceae; genus Iris; species Iris pallida. The sequence goes on along the minus strand of JANAVB010039816.1, from coordinate 8,740,143 downwards.
AAATTCTATTCTTTAGTTTAAAATCAATCAAATTTCAATATAGATATTAATTTAATATTTAAAACATATCCATAAATCAAATCAAGATTTAAATTGTCACAATAATTACAAAATATGTTTTCCAAAAATACTATAATAATAATTTCAAAAATACATTATTATTAAAAAAATTAACTTAATAAAATATTTATTAAATATATATGTAAGCACAAATAATGCATACATGATTTTGCTTTTCCTAGTATACAATAAAATATTATTTATGATTAATAACTTCTAAAAACAAAAGGCTTTTTATAGCAAGAACAATAATTATATATAATATTTTGAAAGTATATAATAAAATAGAAAAAAATGTTTTTCTAAAATATGTACGCTCGCACATATTCGCACTCGACGAGCAAGAAAAACGAAATCGTGCGCGTGATGTACAATACGTTATTGAGACGTATAAATATAAGAAATTTCAGCACCGATTTAACAAAAAAAAAATATTTAGTAGAAATTTAGGGGTTTTACATCCTACCCAACTTAAAAGAATTTCGTCCTCGAAATTAAAAATTAGTATGGAGTGAGAAGGCACAAAGGGGTAGCGATGAGGAAGCACTGTCAAATCATTAGGCGAGACAAGGAAACGTCGTTTAATAAAAACATGCATTAGAGTCATGATTTCAATAATGGCGAAGATAATCATCGATTAACGCAAGAAGGAAAATGGTTAAGATAACGCACAATAACGAATGGTATGGGTTCAAGAAATAAATTAGAAACCGTAAAGTTATGGTCTCTTGAGATTAGGTTGAAGGCACGATTTAAGAGAACGAAATAGATTCACTTAAATTAAACGATTAGAGGGTCTTGATAGGGCCGAGTAGTTTAGGATGAAGATATAGCAACATCGAGTGATAATGGTCCTATTCGATAGGAAGGCTAGAGGAAGTTCTAGTACAACGCCTTCATCCTTCTAAAATTGGTGAAGGCGAAAGCAATATAGAGTTCGAAGGAGGCGTTACCGAATACGAATACGTGGTTCAAAGGCGTCCGAATAATTCAAAAGGAATTGCCAAGGCAATCGCGGATGGGTCTCTAGAGGACGAGTTTAATTATGTTCCATCCACGTAGAATAATAGACAAAAGCGAACCAAAGTGCACTCGGTTGATCAGACCATCATGCACCGGTTCTGATTAGACAATATGTTAGAGAGCGCGCTCAATAGCATAAGTCATGAACAAGCTCGATAAATGGATGAGTTTGCAAAACTAGATTATAGTAGCAACATTGGTCAAGGTGGTAAAAACATAGGCACGGAAGACTAAGATTGGAATAAAGTAGAAATTGGTTCGAACTTCTAAAGGATATAAGTCATGTCATGTGATGGTCTTCATACAGTCATTCTAACTAGTAGGGGTCACCTGTCTAATTCCTAGCAAGTACGAAGGGAAGATAAGAATTATGATAGGAGGAATCAAGCAAGATGCAATCGATGAGTCGAACGGTAGTTCGAATATAGAATCGAGGAAAGAGGTCAAGTATGTGGATGAGATCCTAGACTTCTAATCCTATTCGCAGGCTTGTTTGGTACGGTAAAGTAACCAAATAATTTATTTTGACCTGCATGGGCCACCACAAAAATATGTAACGTCCAGACCCATAATACGTAGGATTAGGAACGTAGACATGCCAGCTGTAAACATGCGAAGTATACCCCAATATATGGAAGCCTCGTATGAATACATAAGCTGTAAAATGCAGTAGAACCATAACGAATCTCATCCACACAATTTAAATGAATAAAAGATATCATATAATTAACTAAGAATTGTCATTGGTACATGTAGTTGGGCGGAGACAAATCCACTACCAACAATGAAAAGAAATACATGATATACAAAAGAATGATTTTCGCGAGCAAAGCGAAAACGATCCAAGTACAATCATCCTCGAGGAAATAACGATGATCACGGTTAGAGCTAGAACACCTGCAAAAGACAAGAGCACACACCTGGCGAGATAACCAGGTCCTCAGAGGGACGTAACAAGATACATAATATCATGCTATATAAACTGAATAAATATTGCTCAAATAAATAAGTCAATTGAATTATAACATGGTACAATATACACCTATTGAACTAGCTTACCATCCCCCTAACCAAACAAGGACAGGAGATGGTAAACTAATTCACGGTGACGTATCTTTCCATGCTATGAATCCAATATGGTATCCGGACCCCAACAAGGCTCAATACCTTCTCATCGAAGTAGTAAGCCACACCTACAACAAAACAAGGACAAGATGTGACGAACTAATCTGCGACAAGTTATTGTTCCAAGCCACGGTCAGATACAAGTACCCAAACCAAAAGTACTCGTACCTAACAGATAAAGGTGCCTAACCGTTCTAAGTGAAATGTAGTTAAGAACAATCCTTCCTGCGCATGGACCCTGGCTAAATAGGATCGGCATGGTTCCCCCTTGGGGCACCAGAGGCCCAATTAATAAGAGCATAGCATTCCGCAGAATGCCAGTGGCCGTCAGTAATCATGGGTAACGTCTCCGACGGAGCTCACGGGTTACAAAAGGGAATGTGCATTGAAGCCCATACGCTAAGAAATTGTCCTCCTAGCCCAATGCCTACTATGTAGCATCCACAACAATAAACCTCTATAACCGCTAAGTCAAAACTAACATGCAATTCTATTAGCGGTTATTCCTATCGCACGGCTTATACGCACCGGTGGCCAGCCAGTCATGCATGTTCGTGTTCTACATGCGACACACAACTTCGTGTTACAACGTGTCAAGGCCAATGAATGCAAGACACATGGTGATCCCTTAAATCTTGGTTTAATGTGTAAAAAAAATAATACATAGCAGGAAATATAAATGAACAGACAGTTTATTTTAAATAAAGTAAATAGTAAATAATGCATGAAATATGAGCTAAAATAAATAAACAGCAAATGGCAAGGTGTCTTGCCAGGTAGTACGCCTGGTGTACTGCAATGATCAATGTGACACGAACTGCGACTTCGGTATAATAACTATGCAAGGTGACCTCGGATGGTGGCACGGACAGTTCCATCGGGTCCAGGACGGTCAACTTAGTTAGGGTCCATAGGAGGAAGGACATAATTGGTAGGAGGATAGGAATAAATGAGTTTAAGTCACGGACATGAGGTTTTGGATAAATAATATATACGATTTTAGAAAACTAGTTATAATCCTTAAAAATTATATTTTATTAGAAAAAAAATACTTTTTAGGTAATTACTTAAAATCTAGAATCAAAATAATGTTTTAGGTAGAAGTCATACTTATACTTAGTCAAAAATAGTTTTTAGATAAATATTAAAATATAAAAGATATCATTTTAACTGAAAACTCTAAGTTTATAAAAATATAATTTTAGGTAGAAATCTATATTTTTACTAGTCGAAAATATATATTTGAAAAGACTAGAAAAATTATTGTATATAAGATATTTTTAGACAATATAAAATCTAGAGAAGTGTTTTAGGGCTAAAATAATTTTATGTCGACAATATATTTGAAGTATCATGAAGTAATAATATATAATCCTTCTAAGTCAAATAATACTTTAAATAAAAATAAAAGAAAAATATATTTAGATTTTTTTTTATAAAACAAAGTTATTTTTTATACCATTGATACATGGTATTAGAATTACTACTAACCACATTTAACAATAATAATGAACAATAATAATAGTGATAATAATAATAATAATAATAATAATAATAATAATAATAATAATAATAATAATAATAATAATGACAATTAACAGCAAAAAAGAACCAAAGAAATTTATAATAAACTATTTTACTTTCACAGCACTGCTGCTGTTTGTTAGAAAAGGGGAAAAGAGGAAGGAGTAATGTAAAGAGGGGATGAGAGTGATGAGAGAGAGAGGCGGAGAATGAGAGATCGGGGGAGAGAGAGGCGCGGTCGGGAGGAGCGGGTCAGGTCAGCGGAGGAGGAGGAGGCATGGAGCGGCCAGGGATCGGCGGAGGAATGGCGTGGAGGGGCGCACGCGCCTCCGCCGCGGTGGCGACGGGGGTGCTCGCCGCGTCGGGGTTAGGAGGCGGACCTAGCGGCAGAGAGGGGTTTCGGTGGGCGCATCTCCTGCGGCTTGGCGTGGGGTACGACGGGCTCGGCTGGGGTCGATTGGTCCGGCGGGGCTTCACCTCTCCAGAGGCGGAGGAAGCGGACGGGAGGTTCGGTGCTCGTCGATGGCAGGCACCGTAGGGAGGCAGAGATGGGCAGCTAGGGCTGACGGTCGACGGTCAGGTGAGGGGGTGTGTGTATTTTTATTTGGTTTTATTGGTTTTTGTGGTGGCTCCGGCGATGGCCGTGAGGGCGGTGGTGGTTTGGGTGGTGACGGTAGAGTTTTGAGGATTTTTCGGTCGTGGTGTTGACGCAAGGGGTGGTTGTGTCACAGTGAGGGATGGAAAGGTGTTGGGTCGGTTCCGTGGGGTTGACGGCCACATGGTGGTCGTCGGCGAGGTAGTTTGGGGTCATGGTGGTGAGAAGGCTGGCGGTCTGGTGGGCTGGAATTTGTGATGGCGGAGATGGGTCGGTGTCCGGGTCAGCAGGTGGTCAGTCGAACAAGGTCGGAGGTGATAGAGAGGACAGGGAGGAGAGCGAAACGGTACTGGCGGCTAGTTTAGGGTGTCGTGCTGGCGATGGGTTGTATCGTGTCGGGAGTGTCCGGCACGATAGGGATGGATGTCCAGAATTGAAGGACACGGATGGAGAATTATTGAATATGTAGAAGAAAATAATATAGTGGATGGAAAGGGGGACATAGACACGATGCACAAATTTTTGGTTGTGGAGAATTTGTGGATGTGAAAAATTTATGGAGGAGTACCTGCCTATTTATAGGATGTAGAAATTCCCAGTTGGATAAAGATTAGGAGTAGTTTAAACCCAAAAATAACTTAATTTAAAATCAATCAAATCCAAATTCAAATACAAATCCAATTTAAGTCTAATGAAATTCTATTCTTTAGTTTAAAATCAATCAAATTTCAATATAGATATTAATTTACTATTTAAAACATATCCATAAATCAAATCAAGATTTAAATTGTCACAATAATTTCAAAATATGTTTTCCAAAAATACTATAATAATAATTTCAAAAATATGTTATTATTAAAAAAACTTAATAAAATATTTATGAAATATATATATGTAAGCACAAATAATGCATACATGATTTTGCTTTTCCTAGTATACAATAAAATATTATTTATGATTAATAACTGCTAAAAACAAAAGGCTTTTTATAGCAAGAATAATAATTATATATAATATTTTGAAAGTATATAATAAAATAGAAAAAAAATGTTTTTCTAAAATATGTACGCTCGTACATATTCGCACTCGACGAGCAAGAAAAACGAAATCGTGCGCACGACGTACAATACGTTATTGAGACGTATAAATACAAGAAATTTTAGCACCAATTTAACAAAAAAAATATTTAGTAGAAATTTAGAGGTTTTACATCCTACCCAACTTAAAAGAATTTTGTCCTCGAAATTCAAAATTAGTAGGGGGTGAGTAGGCGCAAATGGGTAGCGATGAGGAAGCACTGTCAAATCATTGGGCGAGACAAGGAAACGTCATTTAATAAAAATATGCATTAGAGTCGTAATTTCAATAATGGCGAAGATAATCATGGATTAATGCAAGAAGGATAATGGTTAAGATAACGCGCAATAACGAATGGTATGGGTTCAAGAAATAAATTAGAGACCGTAAAGTTATGGTCTCTTGAGAGTAGGTTAAAGGTACGATTTAAGAGAACGAAATAGATTCACTTAAATTAAGCGATTAGAGGGTCTTGATAGGGCCGAGTAGTTTAGTATGAAGATATAGCAACATCGAGTGATAATGGTCCTACTCGATAGGAAGGCTAGAGGAAGTTCTAGTACAACGCCTTCGTCCTTCTAAAATTGGTGAAGGCGAAAGCAATATAGAGTTCGAAGGAGGCGTTACCGAATACGAACACGTGGTTCAAAGGCGACCGAATAATTCAAAATGGGTTGCCAAGGCAGTCGCGGATGGGACTCTAGAGGACGAGTTTAATTATGTTCCATCCACGTAGAATAATAGACAAAAGCGAACCAAAGTGCACTCGGTTGATCAGACCATCATGCACCGGTTCTGATTAGACAATATGTTAGTGAGCGCGCTTAATAGCATAAGTCATGAACAAACTCGATAAATGGATGAGTTTGCAAAACTAGATTATAGTAGCTACATTGGTCAAGGTGGTAAAAACATAGGCACGGGAGACTAAGATTGGAAGAAAGTAGAAGTTGATTCAAACTTCTAAAGGATATAAGTCATGTCAAGTGATGGTCATCATACAGTCATTCTATAGTGTTCTTGTCCAAGTCTTTGGGTGGTTAGATGGGTTAGGGTCCTCTAAATTCTAGAATCTAAGTAAACATACTAATATAGGTCACAAGGATAAAGGGGTTGCTAGGTCATAAGGCATTCTACCCAACTTAAAAGTATTAAACTAATGGTATTTTGGGACGATGTCTAACTAGTAGGGGTCACCTGTCTAATCCCTAGCAAGCACGAAGGGAAGATAAGAATTATGATAGGAGAAATCGAGCAAGATGCAATCGATGAGTCAAACGGTAGTTCGAATATAGAATCGAGGAAAGAGGTAAAGTAGGTGGATGAGATCCCAGAATTCTAATCCTATTCGCAGGCTTGTTTGGTATGGTAAAGTAACCAAACAATTTATCTTGACCTGCATGGGCCACCACAAAAATAAGTCACGCCCCAGTCCCAAAATACGTAGGACTAGGAACGTAGACATGCCAGTTGTAAACATACGAAGTATACTCCAATATATGGAAGCCTCATATGAATACATAAGCTGTAAAATGCAGTAGAACCATAACTAATCTCATCCACACAATTTAAATGAATAAAAGATATCATATAATTAACTAAGAATTGTCATGGTACATGTAGTTGGGCGGAGACAAATCCACTACCAACAATGAAAAGAAATATATTATATACAAAAGAATGATTTTGGCGAGCGAAGCGAAGACGATCCAAGTGCAATCATCCTCAAGGAAATAGCGATGATCACGGCTAGAGCTAGAACACCTACGAAAGACAAGAGCACACACCTGGTGAGATAACCAGGTCTTTAGAGGGACGTAACAAGACACATAATATCATGCTATATAAACTGAATAAATATTGCTCAAATAAATAAGTCAATTAAATTATAACATGGTCCAATACACACCTATTGAATTAGCATACCATCCCCCCAACCAAACAAGGACAGGAGATAGTAAACTAATTCACGGTGACGTATCTTTCCATGATATGAATCCAATATGGTATCCGGACCCCAACAAGGTTCAATACCTTCTCATCGAAGTAGTAAGCCACACCTACAACCAAACAAGGACAAGATGTGACGAACTAATCTGTGACAAGTTATTATTCCAAGCCACGGTCAGATACAAGTACCCAAACCAAAAGTACTCGTACCTAACGGATAAAGGTGCCTAACCGTTCTAAGTGAAATGTAGTTAAGAACAATCCTTCATGCGCATGGACCCTGGCTAAATAGGATCGGCATGGTTCCCCCTTGGGGGCATCAGAGGCCCAATCAATAAGAGCATAACGTTCCGCAGAACGCCAGTGGCCGTCAGTAATCATGGATAATCTGACCCGCGTCTCCGGCGGAGCTCACGGGTTACAAAAAGGAAAGTCCATCGAAGCCCATACGCTAAGGAATTGTCTTCCCCGCCCAATGCCTACTATGTTGCATCCACAACAGTAAACCTCTATAACCGCTAAGTCAAAACTAACATGCAATTCTATTAGCGGTTATTCCTATCGCCTGGCTTATATGCACAAGTGGCCAGCCAGTCACGCATGTCCCTATTCTATATGTGACACACAACTTCGTATTACAACGTGTCAAGGCCAATGAATACAACACACAAGGTGGTCTCTTAAATCTAGGTTTAATATGTAAGAAAAATAATACATAGCATGAAATATAAATGAACAGTAAGTTCTAACAGGTTATGCCATGTATCACAGTTTATTTTAAATAAAGAAAATAATAAACAGTGCATGAAATATGAGCTAAAATAAATAAACAGCAAATGGCAAGGTGTCTTGCCTGGTAGTATGCCTGGTGTGCTGCAATGATCAATGTGGCACGAACTGCGACTTCGGTATAATAACTATGCAAGGTGACCTCGGATGGTGGCACGGACAGTTCCATCGGGTCCAGGACGGTCAACTTAGTTAGGGTCGATAGGAGGAAGGACAGAATTAGTAGAAGGATAGGAATAAATGAGTTTAAGTCACGGACATGAGGTTTTGGATAAATAATATATACGATTTTAGAAAACTAGTTATAATCCTTAAAAGTTATATTTTATTAGAAAAAATACTTTTTAGTAATTACTTAAAATCCAGAATCAAAATAATATTTTAGGTAGAAGCCATACTTATACTTAGTAAAAAATAGTTTTTAGACAAATATTAAAATATAAAAGATATCATTTTAACTGAAAACTCTAAGTTTGTAAAAATACAATTTTAGATAGAAATCTATATTTTTACTAGTCGAAAATATATATTTGAAAAGACTAGAAAATTATTATATATAAGATATTTTTAGACAATATAAAATCTAGAGAAGTGTTTTAGGGCTAAAATAATTTTAGGTCGACAATATATTTAAAGTATCATGAAGTAATAATATATAATCCTTTTAAGTCAAATAATACTTAAAATCAAAATAAAATAAAAAAATATTTAGGTTTTTTTTATAAAACAAATTTATTTTTTTATACCATTGATACATGGTATTAGAATTAATACTAACCATATTTAACAATTATAATGAACAATAATAATAGTGATAATAATAATAACAGTAATCACCATAATAATAATAATAATAATAATAATAATAATAATAATAATAATAATAATAATAATAATGATAATAATAATAATAATAATATTAATGATAATTAACAGCAAAAAAAGAACCAAAGAAATTTATAATGAACTATTTCACTTTCACAGCACTGCTACTGTTTGTTAGAAAAGGGGAAAAGAGGAAGGAGTAATGTAAAGAGGGGATGAGATTGATGAGAGAGAGGCAGAGAATGAGAGATCCAGGGAGAGAGAGGAGCGGTCGGGAGGAGCGGGTCAGGTCGGCGGAGGAGGAGGTGGCATGGAGCGGCCAGGGATCGACGGAGGAACAGCGCGGAAGGGCGCACGCGCCTCCGGCACGGTGGCGACGACGGTGCTCATCGCATCGGGGTCGAGAGGCGGACCTAGCGGCAGAGAGGGGTTTCGGTGGGCGCATCTCCGGCGGCTTGGCACGGGACACGACGGGCTTGGTTAGGGTCGATTGGTCCGGCGGGGCTTCACCGCTCCAGAGGCGGAGGAAGCGGACGGGAGGTTCGGGGCTCGTCGGTGGCGGGCGCCATGGGGAGGCGGAGATTGGCGGCTAGGACTGAAGGCCGACGATCAGGTGAGGGGGTGTGTGTGTTTTTATTTGGTTTTATTGGTTTTGGTGGTGTCTCCAGCGATGCTCGTGAGGGCGGTGGTGGTTTGGGTGGTGACGGTGGAGTTTTGGGGATTTTTCGGTCGTGGTATTGACGCAAGGGGTGGTTGTGTCACAGTGAGGGATGGTAGGGTGTTGGGTCGGTTCTGTGGTGTTGACGGCTACGTGGTGGTCGTCGGCGAGGTGGTTTGGGGTTATGGTGGTGAGAAGGATGGCGGTATGGTGGGCTGGAATTGGTGATGGCGGAGATAGGTCGGTGTCCGGGTCAGCAGGTGGTCGTTCGAACAAGGTCGGAGGTGATAGAGAGGACAGGGAGGAGAGCGACCATAGAAGAACGACACTGGCGGCTAGTTTTGGGTGTCGTATTGGGGATGGGTTGTATCGTGTCGGGAGTGTCCGACACGACAGGGATGGATGTCCTGAATTGAAGGACACGGATGGAGAATTATTGTATATGTAGAAGAAAATAATATAGTGGATGGGAAGGAAGACATAGACACGATGCATAAATTTTTGGTTATAGAGAATTTGTGGATGTGAGAAATTTATGGAGGAGTACATGCCTATTTATAGGATGTAGGAATTCCCAGTTGGATAAATATTAGGAGTAGTTTAAACCCAAAAATAGATAATTCGCAACTTAATTTAAAATCAATCAAATCCAAATTCAAATACAAATCCAATTTAAGTCTAATGAAATTCTATTCTTTAGTTTAAAATCAATCAAATTTCAATATAGATATTAATTTACTATTTAAAACATATCCATAAATCAAATCAAGATTTAAATTGTCACAATAATTTCAAAATATGTTTTCCAAAAATACTATAATAATAATTTTGAAAATACATATTATTAAAAAAATAAACTTAATAAAATATTTGTGAAATATATATATAAGCACAAATAATGCATACATGATTTTACTTTTCTTAGTATACAATAAAATATTATTTATGATTAATAACTGCTAAAAACAAAAGGCTTTTTATAGCAAGAATAATAATTATATATAATATTTTGAAAGTATATAATAAAATAGAAAAAAATGTTTTTCTAAAATATGTACGCTCGCACATATTCGCACTCGACGAGCAGGAAAAATGAAATAGTGCGCGCAACGTACAATACGTTATTGAGACGTATAAATACAAGAAATTTCAGCACCAATTTAACAAAAAATATATTTAGTAGAAATTTAGGGGTTTTACATCCTACCCAACTTAAAAGAATTTCGTCCTCGAAATTAAAATTAGTAGGGGTGAGAAGGCACAAAGGGGTAGCGATGAGGAAGCACTGTTAAATCATTGGGCGAGACAAGGAAACGTCGTTTAATGAAAACATGCATTGGAGTCATGATTTCAATAATGGCGAAGATAATCATGGATTAACGCAAGAAGGAACTGGTTAAGATAACGCGCAATAACGAATGGTATGGGTTCAAGAAATAAATTAGAGACCGTAAAGTTATGGTCTCTTGAGAGTAGGTTGAGGGCACGATTTAAGAGAACGAAATAGATTCACTTAAATTAAGCGATAAGAGGGTCTTGATTGGGCCGAGTAGTTTAGGATGAAGATATAGCAACATCGAGTGATAATGGTCCTACTCGATAGAAATGCTAGAGGAAGTTCTTGTACAACGCCTTCATCCTTCTAAATTTGGTGAAGGCGAAAGCAATATAGAGTTCGAAGGAGGCATTACCGAATACGAATACGTGGTTCAAAGGTGACCGAATAATTCAAAAGGAGTTGCCAAGGCAGTTGCGGATGGGACTCTAGAGGACGAGTTTAATTATGTTCCAGTCACGTAGAATAATAGACAAAAGCGAACCAAAGTGCACTCGGTTGATCAGACCATCATGCACCGGTTCTGATTAGACAATATGTTAGTGAGCGCGCTCAATAGCATAAGTCATGAACAAACTCGATAAATGGATGAGTTTGCAAAACTAGATTATAGTAGCAAAATTGGTCAAGGTGGTAAAAACATAGGCACGGGAGACTAAGATTGGAAGAAAGTAGAAGTTGGTTCGAACTTTTAAAGGATATAAGTCATGTCATGTGATGGTCTTCATACAGTCATCCTATAGTGTTCTTGTCCATGTTTTTGGGTGGCTAGATGGGTTAGGGTCCTCTAAATTCTAGAATCTAAGTAAACTTACTAATATAGGTCACAAGGAAAAAGGGGTTGCTAGGTCATAAGGACGTGCGAAGGCTATGGTAAGCCTTGGTTCGACTTGAACAACCAAGTTCTCGGGTGCCTAGACTTAAGCCAAAAGCCGTGCGAGATGACTTAACTTGCAGGACGTACGAAGGCTATGGTAAGCCTTGGTCGGAGGGATCGTGCTTGCTTTATCAAGTATTCACGTGGGCGACGCCTATGACTTAGGCTAATTCAAGTGTTGGGGCGAAACGACGGGACCGTGCATGCTTTATCAAGCATTCACGCGGACGACGCCTATGACTTAGGCTAACTCGAGCGTCGTGGCAACTTAGCAACTTAGGCCAACTTACTTCTCCCGAGCCACAGGACGAAGGACCGAGTGCCATTTGAAAGCACGCTGAGATGACTTCTAAGCAGACCGTGGGACCATTTCCATGTTCTAATACATTCCGATCCGTCGGGATTATTTCCTTAGCTATGTGGATGCAACTCTTTTATTATCAAGCCTAACTTGTGCAAGTTGAAAACATGCGAGTTATTAAGTGAAGGCTATGATGAGACGAGTTCACCGAAACTACCCTACCTGAGCGAAGAGTCGCCTTGGCCGAGCAAGTCTTCGAGTAGCCGTTACAAGGCTATGTCCGAACGCCGTCGGCGTTTTGATTCCTCCGATTGACTTCGCGGGACGGAGCACTACAGGAATAAATAGTGCCGCATGGCTTACATAGTGCCATATTGCTGCATAGTGCCACAAAAGGCTACATAGTGCCGTATAGTGTCACAGAAGGCTGCATAGTGCCACATAGTGCCTATTTTGGCTGTTTTTGGCTATTTTAAGTCCTATTTGGCTGAATTGTGGCCAGAATTTCTTCCAACTCCCAATATAAAACTTGTAGATCTCTTTCTTGGCTTCAAGAATATGTTACTAGCTATTTTATGCAAGTTTCTCTCATTAATAATAATTTAAGAATAGAACACGATAGTGGCCTGTTAAGACGCACTCTTAACAAGTAACATGACATGATAGTGGCCCGTCGTGGCGCACACTTGACAAGCAACCTTAGCATGATAATACATGATAGTGGCCCGTCGTGGCCCACTCTTGATAAGTAAACATGATAATCTCGATATGCTGTTGTTACGGCTATCTTGACTTGCTAAGTAACTCTTGTCTTGACACCGAGGGTGTTTGTGCTTGTATAAGCTACATGTCTCATCTTGCATCATGTCTAGGATATGAATTCTTGGTTACCACGGTCAGGGATTCATACTAAATCTGACTAGGATAATGACTAGAATGCTCAAGTAGTTCATGAAGAGATTTTCTAGCTACAGGCAGTCCCGTTATCTGGGCGCTCTAATTGGAGTTGTAGCCTGCCGTCGAGTAGGGCACATTTCCAGCATACTGTCATGTGTTGCACCCCCTAGTCACCAAATCCAACTCTCTCAACTTGCTACCGGATAACCTGGATTAAGACTGCAGGGCTTGTGGCTGTTGGAACATCTCGATGCATCTTGTTTGTAACTAGGCTTGTAATAACCCTAGTTAGTTAAAGTATCAAGCCGTACTTACTGCTTGGCCGTGATTGATGGATGAAGTCTCGTCTAGTCTTGCCTAGGCAAGACCACTACATGGTTATTTCTGTACATTACTGTTATGCTTTACTCTTGTCGATAATTGGTTGGAGACTAAGCTCTGTTCAGGTGAAGGGTTACAACCCCAGTCTTTGTTTGGTTTATGGGTTGTAATTTGGCTACCAGAGTAGTCCTTTAGTTGTCTTATCGCTTATCACCTTATTTTCTTTAAATCATGTCTTCTATTATCTTTTATATCACATGTGCTAATATGCTGGTTTTAGTTCTTAAGTGAAGCCTCCCTTGTGGCACTTGCTCTTTCTAGGGTCTGACCCAGTGGTTTAATATGGACAAATTTCGGAGTAGCATCCGATGATCTTCTAGCCTTCCAGCCAGATGGTGAACACTAGGTACAACCCTGGCAACGAGTGGGTTTTATTTTGCTCTCTCTCACTATATTGTATATTATTCTTTTGAGGCGTTTAGTCGCCGAGCAAGTGTTCGCTCGTATTAAATTTATATTTCTGTCTGATTAAGGTCTATAACATGATTGACAAATCATAGGGTTGATCATGTATGACTTAAACTCTTGCTAGTCTTTCCATTTTGTATGACTAGCTTCTTGATCATCTGAATATGTAATGTTTGGAACGCCTTACTTTATATGTCTGATGATCTACCATCTTGTTACATTTACTTGCTTGCTTGAGATTGAGACACTAGGCTTGTTCTTGACCCTAAGAGACTAGTGGCTTGTAGTAAACCTTCATGCATCTAGACAGCCATGACCGTATTGCGATGTAGGATTCACTTCAATGTACGTAGCTGGCTGTGTCTGTCCCCCGCTCTCCAGTATTCTGGTTCTGGGGCGTGATAAGGTTTAAGTAGTGGCCCATGCTGGTCTTATAAATCAAGATGTATGAGGGTTTCACTGAATAGATGTCTCAATCAACACTCGCCCTTGATCTCTACTCATGTCATCTAATCTTTCCGAAATCTTGACCTGATCATATGTTTATATCCTCGATCTATCATGGTCCTTCCTTACAAGTTGGCAACTCTAGAGGGGGATGAATAGAGTTTATATCAAAAAATGATCAATTAAAAATTAAACTCTCTTCACCAACTAAATAATCAGAGTAAAATAAATACGGAAATAAAGAGTAGAGAGCAAGCACAAATACAATAAGATTTTTAATCCGGTTTTTCTCATGGAGGACTAGTCCAGGCCTGAGAACTCTAGCTCAGGATTGAAATCCACTATTTGTGAAATAGGGTTACAACCATGTGCCTTTTCACAGAAGAGCATGCCAAACTTCTTTCAATGATCGCTTTGGTAAAACTAGGACTTTTCCAAGTGACTTACAACTTCTTGCACTTCAAACTTCTAGCTGGATCGTACCGAGCAACTTAGACGGTTGGGAAGTTTGAATGCTAAGTGGATGGGAAGGTAAGGCTCTTGAATATATAGGCTATATAAGAGAAGAAGAAGAGAAGAGTGGATGATATCAAATGAGAGAAACCAAGGCCTATTTATAGGGTTCGGGATAGGCAGAATTCGGCCAGAATTTAGTATAAATAATTCAAATTTTTGGCCGTTGGACAACTAGCAGTGATCAAGACCTAAAAATTAGCATCCTAAATTTTAGGGGACCGAGTTCGGCCCGAACTCTGTGTGAGACAGAGTTCGGCCCGAACTCTGTCTTCTATGGACAAAATGTTGTTTGTGGGCTTTTGATGAATGGATTTATTTAGATTTGGGCTAAGTAAACCTATAAAGCTATGGCTAGCCCAAAGTTGCTCAGTATGACCCAACGTACATCATCCTATACTCAAGAACAATAAAAAATACATACTCCAGTATACACAAAATAGTAAAACTCCAAGCAGCTGTGATCTTGAACCAATGAGCTGAGTAGATTGATTTTGAGCTCGATGTGTCAAATTTGACTATGACAAATATTGTTTTGTTAATTTTCAAGATTAGGTTGACTGTGATCCGGTTTGGGTCAACAATCTCCCCCATTTTGATAATTGACAAAACATGATATTTGTATGTCCAATATTCATACCTGGACACATTATAGCTCCCCCGTACTTGAGCAATCGTACTCCCCCATAAACTGATATTTCCTGTAAATACTCATCCAAATATACATATCCAAGGATACACAATGTATAGTGCTAATACATATAGCAATGGTCATAAGACAAATATCAATGGTTCTCCCCCTTTTGACAATCAGCAAAAATAGAGACAAAAAAATATAAAAATAAAAACTTCCAACTCCATAATGAAAGAGAATCATGCAAGTAGTAGTACGAACTAATAGCAAACAGAGCCATAGAGTTTAAAAACATAAAGACATAAGCAAAATAAACATAGTGCCAAAATAAACATAATCCTAATCATCATTAGCAGTACAATAGCCATATCCATCAAGGAGCATGTGAAGGCCCCGCACCATCAGAACCGGTACGACGGGGATCCACAAAAGCAGAAGTCGGATCAAGATAGCGACGAACTCACGAATCGTCAATGCGATAACCGTCGCGAGATGGATCACGCATCATCGAAATTGGCATCGTCGGATGGGAGGCCATGGAGTACTGAATGTCGTGGATGGAGTTGCTGAGCGCACTCATCTACAAAGTAGTGCGGTAGTCCATCTGCGTCCAGCGATCATCCATTTTGGCCTAGCGCTCATCCTCCAAACGGAAGCGATCGCAAAGCATGGTTTGAAGAGAGTCCAGTGTAGCAGTGGACTCGAGAGCAGGTGAATCAGGAGCAGCAAATGGTACAGGAGAGTCAGGCTCCTCAGCATCATCGGACTCAGAAGAGGCGATAGTAGCAACAGTTCTCCTTGCCTTAGTCAGAAAGGCAGAAGGGGGCAAGAACTGACACTGATCCAATGGAATATGGAAGGCACGAAAGATCAAAGGAAGATACGTGGAATAAACCAAAGATTTTGGTTTAGGCCTAGCACGAATCATCAATCCATCATCGTGCGAGGGAAGTTGAAGGGGACGCAAAAGTGAAGAAAGAAGAGGGCAGTAATCTCAAAGTAAGTAACTTCATCTGTCGATCCAGCTTTTGGTAAGACCGAAAAAAATATAATTCGATGAAGTTCATAGAAATGATTATTAAGATATTTAGCCATAAGTTTTCGAGGGAAATGATTTGGAGAACAAAGATCATCCTTGAAACTCTCCAACGTGGTCTCTCCAGGAAAAACAAAGTCCGGAGCATCATCAAGCCGTTCCCAAGTGTTTGGGTCGGACAAACCAAGTAGGTCGGCTAACTCAAAATCATCAAAAGATATGTCGACACCGACGACACGTGAATAGATGCGTGTGCGGTCATAAGTCATGTTGCAATAAAACATTTGTATGGCATTCACATATATCGGTTCACGAGTTGCAACATGCTCATCAAGACATAAGTCACGACAATTAGGAAGAAAATCGGAAAACGCCGTAAATTTAATAGGGTGTCCCGCAAAGACACGACGATGACGGAAGTCGGCGAACCATGCGTTGGACGCATCTAAGGACACAAAAAGACGGTCATCGTATGTGTCGGCATTGATGGGTGGAGATGGATAAAAAGAGGGTCCACCAAGTTAGGAGGAGGATGAGGAATAGGTTGTGGTGGAGGATTAGGTTGAGGGTTTGGGTTAGGATTAGTAGAGGATTCACCAATACTTCTCCTTGGTATTTTACCCCTACCAAGCAACCTAGGAGCCATGAAAAAAAATTAAGATGTGAAGAGAAAGGGAGAGATATACCTTAAAAGAGACCTAAGATGGAGGAGAACAACTCCAAGAATGACTTCCTTGAGTTAGGAAAGAAATTTTCCAAGGATTGGAGCCTTCTAGGGTTAGGGTTTTGAAGAAAATATAAGTGGAGATGGAGGAAGAAGACAATGGAGGAGAGAGAGACATATTTTCGAATTTATGTCCCTTTGGTTGGCTGGTCGGGTGAAATATGGGCCATCGGATGAAGAAAAGATGGATGGCTGAGAATGATCTGAGGTTCTGGAACAAGGACACCGAACTCGGCCCGAACTTTGGGTGGGGCAGAGTTCGGCCCGAGTTCTGGTTCCTTGAGCCAGAACTTCAAGCAAGAAATAAAAAATGAGATTGAAATAGATTTGAATAAATGGTCAAAGATATGAATAAAAACAAGATTGAAAAGTAGAATTTTCAAATGAGGCAGGCTATAAATAAGTTTAACCATATAATGACTAAGGAGTTATGACATAAATTAATATGGTGAAGCTGCTTTGGGGTAGCTGCAGGGGTCGGATCCCAGCTAGCGGTCGTCCGAAGACTAGTGCACCGTGTTGCTTAGGCTTTTATGCCTTGTTGTCAGAAGGACCCTTTCGGCTTATACCCATAGCAAAGTCAGCATAGAGAATCGTGACATAATCGATAATTACGCAGGCCAATTTAATGTATAATTGCTTCATCTAAAATTTCTAATTTCCGACAAAGAAAATTGAATCGCTCCTCGGATAATAGTTTTGTAAAGAAGTCGGCCAACTGATGAACAGTGTCAATAAATTCTAAATTAATAGTGCCATTCTGTTGGTGATCATGCAAAAAGTGGTGACGAATTTTAATGTGTTTCGTGCGTGAGTGACAAATAGGGTTCTTAGTGAGATTTATAGCACTAGTGTTGTCACAAAATATAGGAATGTGCATAAAAGATAAGTTATAGTCTTCAAGGATTTGCTTCATCCACAGAATTTATGCACAACAACGACCAACTACGATATATTTAGCTTCTGTTGTAGATAGTGCGACAGAATTCGGCTTCTTGCTAAACCAAGAGACTAGAGCCTTGCCTAATAAATGACACGTGCCGCTTGTACTTTTACGGTCGACCTTGCATCCAGCAAAATCAGCATCAGAGTACCCAATGAGGTCAAATGATATTGATTAGGGATACCATAGGCCTACTGTAACCGTACCCTTAAGGTATCAAAAGATACGCTGAACAGCGGATATGTGTGATTTCTTAGGATTTGCTTGATATCTAGCACACAGGCAAACGCTAAACCTAATATCAGGGCGACTAGCAGTTAAATAAAGTAGATTGCCTATCATACCTCAATACTTACGTTGATCAACAGGTTTACCGCTTTCATCTGGTTCTAGTTTGGTTGTAGTAGCCATTGGGGTGCCGATTGGTTTGACGTTGTCAAGGTCAAATTTCTTCAGCATGTCCTTTGTATACTTTGACTGACAGATGAAAGTTCCATTTGATGTTTGTTTGACTTGCAGTCCGAGAAAGTAATTGAGCTCTCCCATCATGCTCATTTCAAACTCGGTCTGCGTACACTTAGCAAAATCTTAACAGAGAGTTTCATCAGTAGAACCAAATATAATATCATCAACGTAAATTTGCACTAAGAGAATGGTGTCTTTGAAAGATTTTATAAAGAGTGTAGTGTCAACTTTCCCTTTTGAAAAACCTTTTTCAAGCAAAAAAATGCTTAACCTTTCATACTAAGCTCTAGGGGCTTGTTTGAGGCCATATAGCGCTTTCTTGAGTTTGAAAACATGGTCGGAAAATTTATGATTTTCAAAATCAGGGGGTTGTTTTACAAAAACTTTCTCCTTAATAAATCCATTCAAGAAAGCACTTTTCACATCCATTTGAAACAGTTTAAAGTTTTGAAAATTAGCAAATACACAAAGCATCCGAATGGATTCAAGTTTTGCAACATGAGCATACGTCTCATCGTAGTCAATACCTTCCTCTTGGTTGTATCCTTGAGCTACTAGACGGGCTTTGTTGCGTGTAACTGAACCATCTTCATTTACTTTGTTACGAAAAACCCATTTCGTACCAATAATCGAATGATTAGCTGGCCTAGGAACGAGTTCCCAAACTTGGCTCCTCTCGAATTGGTTGAGTTCTTCTTGCATGGCAGAAATCCAAAACTCATCATTAAAATCTTCTACAATATTTTTTGGCTCAATTTGTGAAATGAAGGCAGTACTAACAATAGTCTCTTAATGATGATCTAGTACTTACTCCGCGTGAAACCTCACCTATAACCAAATTTTCTGGATGTGATGGCTTGAAAGAGAATTTCTTTGGCAAGCCCTCCAGAGAATTAGTTTCAGTGGTGGTATTCATCGGAGTAGAAGTTGATAGCTCAACATCATCACCAAGAGTAGCTGCTGCACTATTATCCTCATCGAAAGTCACATTTATAGACGCTTCCATAATTAGTGAGCGTTTATTGAACACTCTATATCCCTTGCTCTTGGCCACATAGCCAAGAAATATACCATCATCAGCTTTGGCATCAAATTTGCCTAAGTTGTCTTTGGTGTTAAGATAAAACATTGACAACCAAAAATTCGAAAATATGAAACGTTTGGAGATTTTCCAAACCAAAGCTCATAGGGTGTTTTCTTCGTAATAGGACGAATGAGCACCCTATTTAAAATATGGTACGCTGTACTGACAGCTTCAGCCCAAAAAAATTTCGGAAGAGAGAATTTATTTAACATGACTCTAGCCATATCGCCAAGAGTCATATTCTTCCTCTCCACAACTCCATTTTGTTGAGGAGTTCTTGGACAAGAAAACTCATGATTAAAACCATTTAAATCACAAAACTTTTCAAAATCAGTATTTTCGACTTCGCCTCCATGATCACTTCGGATTCGAGTAATCATGTAGCCTTTTTCGTTTTGAATCTTTTTAGCAAATATTTTAAAAATAGAAATAGTATCACTTTTGTTTGTAAGAAAGAAAACCCAAGTAAATCTCGAAAAGTCATCTACTATCACAAAAGCGTAGAGTTTTCCACCAAGACTGACTACTCTACTAGGACCAAATAAATTCATATGAAGTAATTGCAAGGGTCTAGTAGTACTTACAGAGTTTACGGAATGAAATGTGGACATGGTTGCCTTATTCAACTCACATTCAGCACATATCGTGTCCTTTTTGAATGTGATGTCGGGCAAGCCTCTAACTAGCTTTTTAGTCGATAGCCTGGATATAGTATCCATATTGGCATGACCAAGACGCTAGTACCACAATAATCTTTCATCCTTGTGATTTAGAGACATCTTCCTGTACTATTAGTATCTCTAGATAGATAGAAAATGTAAATATTATCCTCTCGTTTCCCTTCAAAAGCAATGTCTCCTGTTGACCTATCATAAATATAGCATTTATTTTGTCCAAATTTAATATCATATCCATGATCAGTAATGTGACTTATGCTGAGCAGGTTATGCTTTAACTCGGTCACTAGGCAGACATCCTTTATTACAGGAGAAGGAGGATGACCAATAATACCATTACCTATAATATACCCTTTTAGGTTGTTGCCGAAGGATACATATCCTTCTCTCTTCATCGATAGTGAGGCAAAAAGATTTGCGTCTCCCGTCATATGCCGCAAGCATCCACTATCGAGAATCCACTTACTCTTAGTTGAGGAGGGGAGGTCCACCTATATCAAGAGTAGATGTGACCTTTGGTACCCAATTTCTTGAGGGTCCTGAAAAGTTAGTTTTTGGCAACCATGCATATATATTCATATCTGCTAATTTTCTAACTCTACATTGTGGTAAGATGTGTCCATGTAATCCATAATAGGTACATATAGCATTCCTATTTATTTTTGGAGCATGTTGATGATGTCTATATGTAGCATGATAAGAGTGATGTAGAGTAGCAACATGGTAAGAGTGACGTAGAATAGCATAATGATGACTATATGTGGCAGTAGGATGATAATTATATCTATATGCAGTATGGTGGTGATTTTGTTTATGTGCAACATAGTGATAATTATATCTATGTGTAGCATGGTGGTTATGTGTCATATTAGACTGATAGTTATGAGAATAGTTTCTACGTGCATGTAGTTTTTGTGCTTTATGGAAGTGAGTGTACATGTAAGCATGTTTGCGTGCTGCAGGTGGATGTCGTCTTTGACTAGTTTGAGCAGTATTGTGCCTTGTGTATGTCTCATGTGATTGGGTTTGAGGTTGAGCAACATGTTTTCCCAATCTAGTCTCTAATTTCTTAGAGGCAGCTTGCAGTTCACTAATCTTACCATTCAAACCATAAATTTTAGTAATAGAGATCTTATATCTATTCTTTTCTTCAGCAAGCTCAGTGTTGAGTGTTGTGATCTCTTGTGTTTGATTTCAATATGTGCTTCGGTATCATGTAGGCTTAATTTAAGCTCAGACACCTCATTTGTGACTTCCGTGGGTGAAGTGTCTCTAATATTATCAAGCAATGAAGAGAGTCTTTGAATCTCGGCTTCATAACTTTTGATCTTCTCCTTGGCGTGTTTATATTTACCAATGACTTTCTTGTGGTCATCGAGTAAATCATTGAATGCATCGCCAAGTTCATCAAAAGTAAAATCATCAAGAGTTTCGCTTATTATCTTGTCGGATGTCACCATTAGGCAAACATTGGCAGTGTCTTGAGGAGAGTCTTTTTCTTCCTTGAAGTCACTAGCTTCGCTTTAATGCTAAATGCTTGTGTTGGCAAATTTCTTTGAGGAAGCCTTCTTGTATGGTTTCACATATCGGTTGCTCTTCTTTGCGAATGGACAGTCTTTTCGGACGTGTCCAGTCTTCTTGCAACCGTAGCATGTTGGCTCTTCTTCGTTATCTTCTTGTGGCTCATTCTTTCTTCGATTGAAGCGAAGGAATTTCTTAAAGTTGCGGACAAGGAGAGCTTGATCAACACCTTCCGAGTTGTCATCATCCGTCTCTTCAGGATCAGCCCTTCGACGGTGAGCTTTAAGGGCAATCTCCTTAGCCTTAGGAGAAGGCTCTTCGAAGTCTTTGAGGTCAAGCTCATGAGTCATCAGCTTTCCCATCAAAGTCTCCATAAACATTGTAGTGAGATCATTTCCTTCTATGATGGTTGTCACCTTAGGGTTCCAAATCTTTGGTAGTCCCCTAAGTATCTTGCGAATCTTCTCGTGATTTATATATTATTTGCCGAGAGAAGACAAGGGGTTGATGATGTCGAGGAATCTAGTAATCATTTGTGTGATCGTCTCATTTAGCTTCATCTTGAAAGCCTCATATTCTTGAGTGAGACGACTTATTTTTGACTCTTTGACTTGGGTGGTTCCTTCATGCGTCACTTCTAGAAGTCTCCATACTTCATGAGAGGTGGTGCATGTTGAGACCCTGTTAAACTCATTCATGTCTATTGCACAAAATAAAGCATTAATAGCTCTCGCGTCTAGACTCGCCTATTTTTTCTCCTCGTCAAAATATTTATCGTGGGGTTTCTCAATGAGATCACCATTGACAACTATCCTGGCAGGCTTTTTGTAACCATCGGTGACAATGGTCCACAGGTCGAAGTCTAGCGACTTGAGATAAAAACTCATCCTTGTTTTCCAATAGGTGTAGTTTGTTCCATCAAATAGGGGAGGCCTATGAGTGGACTGCCCTTCACCATGATTCGAAAACATGGGTTGAGTGGTTGCCATGGATCAGCTCTAGGATGTTAGTCCTTGATAAGAGAACAGAGCTCTGATACCAATTGAAGTACAAGTTGGCAACTCTAGAGGGGGATGAATAGAGTTTATATCAAAAAATAATCAATTAAAAATTAAACTCTCTTCACCAACTAAATAATAAGAGTAAAATAAATACGAAAATAAAGAGTAGAGAGCAAGCACAAACACAACAAGATTTTTAACCTGGTTTCCCTCGTGGAGGACTAGTCCAGGCCTGAGAACTCTAGCTCTGGATTGAAATCCACTATTTGTGAAATAGGGTTACAACCATGTGTCTTTTCACAGAAGAGCACGCCAAACTTCTTTCAATGATCGCTTTGGCGAAACTAGGACTTTTTCAAGTGACTTACAAATGAGAGAAACCAAGGCCTATTTATAGGTTAGGAAGTTTGAATGCTAAGTGGATAGGAAGGTAAGGCTCTTGAATATATTGGCTATGTAAGAGAAGAAGAAGAAAAGAAGAGTGGATGATATCAAATGAGAGAAACCAAGGCCTATTTATAGGGTTCGGGGTAGGCAGAAGTCGGCCAGAATTCGGTATAAATAATTCAAATTTTTGGCCGTTGGACAACTAGCAGTGATCAAGACATAAAAATCAGCATTCTGAATTTTAGGGGACCGAGTTCGGCCCAAACTCTGTGTGAGACAGAGTTCGGCTCGAACTCTGTCTTCTATGGACAAAATGTTTTTTGTGGGCTTTTGATGAATGGGTTGATTTGGATTTGGGCTAAGTAAACCTATAAAGCTATGGCTAGCCCAAAGTTGCTCAGTATGACCCAACGTACATCATCCTATACTCAAGAACAATAAAAAATACAGACTCCAGTATACACGAAATAGTAAAACTCAAAGCAGCTGTGATCTTGAACCAATGAGCTGAGTAGATTAATTTTGAGCTCGATGTGTCAAATTTGACTATGACAAATATTGTTTTGTTAATTTTGAAGATTAGGTTGACTGTGATCCAGTTTGGGTCAACAGTACCTGGTCCTACCGATCAGCAAGGCGAAGCACCTCCAGTAGGCCAGCAGCAACCTGGAGACCAGGTCCAGCACTCTAGAGCGGCCTCCCGAGTCATGCATTTCGGGGATCCAGAGCCCCCAGTTCATCCAGTCCAGTCTACAGAGCCTGATAATGGTACCCTAGTAGATCTCATCAGTGAATTACTTGTATCTCAAGATCGTCGGGGCGATGACCTGCACCAGACAGTACAAGATGCCCTAGGCAGAGTTGGTTACCAAGGGAACAACGCGACCAACAGCATCAAGCGTCTGAACCCTCCTTTCTTTGACGGCACTGAAGATGCTATTGCTGTTGATGCATGGCTTCAGGATACAGAGGTTATCCTGGAGGCAGCTAGGATTCCTGTGGAAGAGAAAGTGGCCATTGTGCGCCTGCAGTTATTGAACTTAGCCCGCAGCTGGTGGACGATGCTAGCAGTTGGATTACCGACGCCTGTTTCATGGACAATATTCAGCAATAAGTTCCAGACCAAGTACTTCGACGCAGTAGCTGGTATGATCTGTAAACGAGATTCACCAATCTTAAGCAGATGGACAGGATGGTCGATGGATATGCGGTCGAGTTTTCTAGACTCAGTCGGTTTGCTCCTACCTTGGTATCAACCGAATTGGATATAGCCCAGCGATTCCAGCAGGGGCTCCACCTAAAGATTATCATATCAGTGGAGCAGTTTGAGCACCAGACGTTTGATGCTGTCTTACGAGCAGCGAAGAGGCATGAGTATACCTCGTAGAGGATTGTAGATAGATGCGGAGGATGGAAGAGGTCTCATGGGCAGATGTCCCAGTCTTCAGCACCAGTCCCGGCAGCTAGGGCTTTGACTATTTGAGCTCCTAGGCGGGCGACCACAGTTTAGTCGGTTCAGCACTCGACGCCGGCGTATCCTCAGCAACAGAAGCAGAAGTAGTCTTCCGCAATGGGCTGTACTCATTATGGGAAGCCAGGACATGTAGTATCAGAGTGTCGCTGAGAACAGGGATTATGCTTGGCTTATGGGACACCGGATCACAAGATAGGTTCCTGTCCGAATTGAGCCAGTTCGTCATCATCAAACCTAACCAGTCCATCGGTTAGGGTCCAACACCAGTGCAGCAGTAGTACCAGTCTCCGAGGCCATTGCCGCCTCAGGCTCAGCAGTATGCCCAAGATCAAATTCAAAACCAGCAAAGAGGTCACCAGCAGAGGGGACCAGCACCAAGGTGGTAAGGTCAGGCTATGGCTTTGACTATGGAGGAAGAGTTAGCTTCAGGTGAGGTAGTGGCAGGTGCCATTCTCGTCAACTCTTTTTCAGCTTCAGTATTATTTGATTCGGGTACATCGCATTCATTTATGTTTGTACGATTCGCTACACGGATATGACTGGAGCCCAAGTCATTATCAGTAAGGCTCAATATACTTACTGGTAACGGTCTTGTGAGAGTTGATAGAGTGTTTTCCTGGTGTCGAATCATAGTTAGCGATAGAGAGTTTTTTGCTAGGTTGATAGAATTTCTCATGGCCGATTATGATGTGGTCCTAGGAATGGACTGGTTGAAGAAGCAATACACAAGAATAGACTGCCATATTGGCAGGATTATTTTTGGTATTTCAGGCGAACCAGAGTTTTCATTTTCCAGAGGCAAAGTAGAACCTTCTCCACCAGTATTACGGATGGCAGTAGCAGTGGCAGTTCAGTTTTCCAGAGTCGTGGAAGGGTTTCCAGACGTGTTTCCCGAAGAGCTTCCAGGCATGCCCCTGGAGAGAGAGATAGAGTTCACCATTGATTTGCTTCCAGAGACAGCACCAGTGTCAGGGGAAGTCTACAGGATGGCACCTTCAGAGTTAGAGATCTTGTACAAGATGATTAAAGAACTCAGAACCAAGGGATTCATTCGTGCTAGTGGATCACCTTGGGGAGCCCCGATACTTCTTATAAAAAAGAAGGATAGTACGTCAAGATTATTTGTTGATTATCGTACCTTGAATTCTGTAACAGTCAAGAACAGATATCCTCTACTAAGGATAGATGATTTATTTGATTAACTCAGAGGAGCGACAGTATTCTCAAAGATTGACTTACGATCAGGGTACCATCAGATCAGAGTCAGAGAGCAAGACATCCTGAAGACAGCGTTCAGATCAAGATATGGACATTGGAAGTTCCTTATTATGCCATTTGGAGCGACCAATGTGCCAGCCGTATTTATGGACCCCATGAATCGTATCTTCATGCCCTATACGGACCAGTTCGTGATAGTATTTATAGACGATATCTTAGTCTATAGTAAGAATGAGGCAGAGCATGAGCAGCATCTTCGTGTAGTTCTTCAGATTCTCAGAGAGCACCAGTTGTACGCAAAGTTCAGTAAGTACGAGTTTTGGTTGGATCGTATCTCGTACTTAGGTCATATCATTACCAGAGGTGGAGTGGAAGTGGACCCCCAGAAGATAGTGGCTATAGAGACATGGCCAGTTCCAAGTACCGTCGCAGAAGTTCGGAGTTTTCTAGGATTAGCTGGCTATTACCGATGGTTTGTGTCAGACTTCGCTTAGATTTCAGCACCATTGACACAGTTGATCCGCAAGGATGTGTAGTTTTCTTGGACAGTAGAGTGTCAGAGTTCATTTGAGAAGTTAAAGCAGAGATTGATGACGGCACCCATTCTCACGCTTCCAGATGGGACTGGAGGATTTTCAGTCTATTGTGACACTTCCGACAAGGGATTGGGATGCGTCTTGATGCAGCATGGTAAGGTAGTAGCTTATGCGTCACGTCTGCTTCGTGATCATCAGAGGAATTACCCAATCCACGACTTGGAGTTAGCAGCGATGGTTTTCGCACTTAAGCTTTGGAGGCATTATTTATATGGAGATCGAGTGGAGATTTTCACCGACTACAAGAGTCTTAAGTATGTGTTTACCCAGAAGGATCTTAACATGCATCAGAGAAGATGGCTAGAGCTACTTATGGATTATGACGTCAACTTGCACCATCATCCTGGGAAGGCCAACGTTGTTGCAGATACATTGAGCAGAAAAGCCAGAGTTTATTTCCTAACAACTCAACCAGAATTGTTAGCAGATCTTCAGAAGATGGGTATTAAGGTTGTTCTTCCTACCAATGTGGCATTGATGGCAGTATGCAAGTTCAGTCCAGTATAGTTGAGATGATTAAGTTGGCGCAATCAACAGATTCTTAGCTGCAGCGGCTCAGAGCGGAGTGTGAAGCAGGACGAAGACCAGAGTTATATATTCACGAAGATGGTACTCTCCGACATGGAAGGCGTCTTTGTGTACCCAGTGGTGATATCAGATAGGAGATTATGGCAGAGGCTCATAGTTCGTAGTATTCAGTTCATCCCGGTGGCACGAAGATGTATCGTGATATCCGTCAACATTTTTGGTAGAATGGTAGGAAGAGGAAGATAGCCCGGTTTGTCTCTCGTTGTTTAGTTTGCCAACAAGTTAAGGCTGAACATCAGAGACCAGCTGGACTTCTTCAACTTTTACCGATCCTAGAATAGAAATAGGAGCATATTACCATAGATTTTGTAACTGGGTTACCTAAATTCCCAGCTGGAAGAGATGCTATCTGGGTTATAGTTGATCGTCTCACGAAGGTAGCACATTTTCTTTCCTTCAGGATTGGTTAGTCGATGGATCACCTAGCAGAGATGTACCTCAGGCAGATTATCAGATTGCATCGAGTGCCAGTTAATATCATATTAGACAGAGATTCAATATTTATATCGCACTTTTGGCGGAGTCTTCAAGAGAGCTTGGGGACTCGTCTTAAGTTCAGTTCAGCTTATCATCTGCAGACAAATGGTCAGTCAGAACGCACGATCCAGACTCTTAAAGATATGTTGCGTTCATGTACACTCGACTTTGGTGGTTCGTAGAAAGATCACCTGTATCTCGTGGAATTCTCCTATAACAACAGTTTCCAGGCCAGTATCCAGATGGCACCCTTTGAAGCACTGTATGGAAGGAAGTGCAGATCACCTTTAGCTTGAGATGATGTCGGCGAGAGACAGATGCTTGGGCCAGAGATGATTACACAGATGTTTGTCATTGATTGTCGTAGAACAGAATAGTTTTATAGGAGGACTGAACTTTAACTCACAATTACAAACTCGCTTGTACAAAAGAGAGCCTAGGAAAAGTAATCCAAGTATAATTGTTTAGTTTTAATTATGGGAGGTGACGGTAGAGGCTCGGGAAAGTGCTATCAACTCTGCCTTACTCCTTGGACGATCGAACGTAACCTCGACTCCGACAAAGAAATGCTCTCTCTGTATGTCTTTGTGTCTCTCCGTGTGTGTACAAGGGAAAGCACCTTTCTATTTATAGGAATTCATGAGTAATGGGGGTGTACAGCCACGTGGCTAATTTTGGCCACATCCTTGTAACTGTGCCTTGAGAAGTGGGTAGCTGGGGATTGATTAAGATTTATCATCATCTGTTTGTTGCACTAAATTCGAACTGTTAAGACTTGGTCAATTTTTGCCATGTGTCTTAACAGCAATTCTGTGGCGAGTTGCATGAATGATGCATCCTAGCTGAGCCGCATGAAGGACTGCCCCATAGCCGAGCCGCATGAAGAGTGTCTCATAACCGGGCCGTATGAAAGTTGTCTCATGACCGAGCCGCATAAGAGAGGTCTTATGACCGAGCAGCATGAGAGTGGTCTCTTGACTAAGCCGCATGAGAGTAGTCTCATGACTGAGCTGCATGAGAGTTGCATAGGCGATCCGCATAAAGAATTGTCTTTGGAATTTGTGA
Organism: Iris pallida; assembly: GCA_029216955.1. Lineage (NCBI taxonomy): Eukaryota > Viridiplantae > Streptophyta > Magnoliopsida > Asparagales > Iridaceae > Iris > Iris pallida. The sequence goes on along the minus strand of JANAVB010039816.1, from coordinate 8,711,467 downwards.
ACTGTGCCAGATATCATGATGATTTTCTCGTCTTTTTAGGAGCATGTCATGTCTTGTCTTTATGTCAGAGCCATCATTTCTGTCAGAGCTGTCGCCTTTATGTCAGAGTAATTATGGCCAACTGTATAGGCAGATTTTGAACCGCATAAGGCCGCATGAAGGTTCCTTGGCCGTATGAAGTTTTCTGAGCCGCATGAAGCTCCCAGGGATTTTGAGCCACATGAAGCTTCCTACGTTTTGTGCCGTATGAAGCTTCATGTGTTTTATAAACCGCATGAAGCCCCATGGATAGCAAAAATCATTCTTTTCCATGCTTCTACAAGACCCCCTTCAAAGTTTTTAATTTGTAAAATTGAAATACTTTGAATAAGAAGCATGGGTCTATCCGCATTAGCACTTCATGTCGCACAGGCTTCTCGGGTCGCATAATGGCTTTCATGCCACGTGGGAGTCCCGTATCTTCAACATTAATTGTTTCTTTGATTTGCTTTAATGATTTAAAGCTGTCTTTTGGATAGAATCCCAAGAGTCAGCATTTAAAACTTTTGATTTGCTTGGGTGATTCGGAGTTATCTTTTGCATGAAAGGGGATAGAATCCCAAGAGTTTGCTTTTATCCTTCGGCTAGCACGAAATCTGAAGCGGTGTGTTATCGATTCACACGCCCTTGCCAGCCTGTAAGTATGAGCAGCTTTGAAGAGAGGGGTTCTTTACTTACTTCTTTCTTCAATATTTCTATTGCCTTAGTCGTCGTCTTCTTCTCCTTTCTCGATCATCAATGGCTTCCAAGGCTTCCTCAAGTGCTGCAGCGAAGGGCAAAGGACTTGCCTCCTCGTCGAACACGGCGAGTTTGATTCACCCCGACGTTCATCCCTCTATTGATGGTAAGAGCGTTGGAAAGAGACTGTATGAATTTGAACCCTAACCACAATGGCTACGTCGCATATTTTATGCGCGGGCCTTTCCCTATCATGTTTCGGCATAGTTAATATATTTTTTGTCTTCATTGGACTGCTCAAGTTTCGTGTGGTGAATCCGCATAAGTTGTGCCATATGGACCGCATGAATGTCTCATGACTGAGCTGTATGGGGTATGCTTCATGTCCGAGCCGCATGAGAGATGTCTCATGACTGAGTCGCATGAGGGATGCTTCATGGCCGAGCCGCATGAGAGTTGTCTCATGACTAAGCCGCATGAGGGATACTTCATGGCCGAGCCGCATGAGAGTTGTCTCATGACCGAGCCGCATGAGAGCTGCTTTATGACCGAGCCGCATGAGAACTGTCTCATGTCCGAGCCGCATGAAAGTTGTCACCTGACCGTATAAGCTCCTTATGAACTAGACCACATAAAAGACCCACCTAACAGAGCCGCATAAGCTCAGAAGTCATTAAGTAGTTTTTCTCTGGCTATCTCCTGACTTCTTTCTTTTGTTATTTTCAGTAAAGTTGCCGGTCAATCCTTCAGGAGAGCTTTTGGTAGGTCAAGCTTAGTCTGATGTGGGTGTGAGATTCGACCATGTGGTCGATTATGTGTCGGCCCAAATCACCAAAGACCAAACTGAGAAGAGACTGAGGGATATCAGGAACCAATCCTTCTTCTTCCTCTCGAGTATGATGAACTCGGGAAAACTAGGGGGCACACATCTGAAACCCTCATTCCTCTTTGGGGATGCTCTGACTGTAAAGAACCCCAATGTTCTAGATATCTCTGAAAGTTGGAGTTTTCTTCCAACGGGATGGCGATCCACATTCCTCAGATGGAGCATCACTTTCCGCTATCTTGGTTCAATATGCTGCCGATGGACAGAAAAATGGCTGACTCCCTAACTCTGAGCCAGCAGGGGATGTTCGTGGGCACTATTCATAATATAAACATCGAGGTCGGTAATTTCAAGCAAGCTAAAGATCAGCCGCTCTGTGATGGGGTTGGCCTCGAGCAGCTTCATAAATGTGTAGGGTCCCACTTTCGGTTCTCTCAAGCTGACACTTTCATGAAACAGCTTGCTCAGAAGGGGTCCTATCCCATTGGTCGGTTGGCACTGCTAAACTGGATGAACCCCACCCCTTTATGGATCAACTTGACCTTGTGGAGCTTGCAGACATACAAGGATCTCCTGTTCGAGATTGGCCTGTATCATGCCATTTGGGGCACCTATTATGGTCTGCCCATGAACAAGAAGCTGTTCATGGCTCTTCTTGAGATGTACAACCGCCGAACGGGGACCTTCTTTACACCTGGAGGGGAGATGGGGCTCGCTCTTCACGAGATGCGTGAAGTCTTTAAGCTGCCCTGGGGAGACGACGTCTTTGAGGCGTATACCCCTACGAATGAAGAATTCGAGGAGTTGGAGCAACGGTTTTCGGGCTTTGTGGCTATTTACCGGGAACTACTATGCCACCATAGTACGTGCCAGCAGATATCAAAGAAGAAGAACGATAGCTTGGAAGGGAACCTTCCTCATACCAGGACCTGGCTCAGTTATCTTTTTGAGCTAGGCGCCTCAGGCCGGGTTTCCCCCTGACGTCCTGGAACCTGGGAGGAGGTGCAGAACCAGGTATCGACCGCCAAGAGGGTGAAAACCACGGGCGACAGATTTGGGAGCCAAACTGACTCCTTTAATTACTTTTATCAGGATACCCAGAAGATGTCTGATAAGGCTCTCCTGGCGGGATTTCTGATGGTGTGGCTGCAGAACTGTGTAGTTTCGGGAGGGGCTGGTGCTATCAAGAGAGTTAGCCGTAACCTGATCCTCCCTGCGGTGAAGCTATTCTTTGGGGCCAGACTCGCTCTTCTCCCCGCCATGGTATGCAGCGTATATCGTGGCCTTCGCGCCTTCTCGTCCAAAGTCATCGCTCGCGATACGGCGAAAGACTTTGAACGAATCGAGCTGCCCTACAATTATCTGATGGGTTGGTTGTTGATGCATTACCAGTCTTTGATAAGGCTTGGCCCAGAAGATGTCGTGACTGCTGATAATGCCTTCATCTATCAGTACCGCCGCATGCCCTGGGAGTACACCACCATGCCCGCATGTCGGATGGCACTGGCACGAGTGGACAGATACTCCTTTTTCGTGTCTGTTTCTCATTTTACTGATGAAGAAGTAAGAGCCGTGCATCTTAATGGTGCTGTGTCTCCCAAGTTCTTGCCCGAAAAGATGCTCCTCTGGTTGTAGAACATTCGTCCTGCACATCTGGTGTATCGCAACCGTCACTCCGTCTTTTTGGAGCCTTACTTACCTAGCCGATTCTTCCGATAATTTGGGTACAGTCAGATGTTCTTGGACAATCCCAGCTCCTGCCTTAGTTTTGAGGGTAGCGTCCTTGACGGCATTCGGGCTTGGCACTACTATAGCGCGGTTCACACCCGTGCCACCTTCTTTGTTCCCGATACTGGAGAGTCGGGACACATTTTGTACATGGCGGCCTTATACCATGTTATGGTGAATAAGCCCCTACGAGATTTTGACCCAAGTACCAGCTTCATTGTTGGTACTATCTTGGAGGAGAAGCCAAGGATCAAGAAGGGGAGGACAGTTAATGTGTCTGACTCAGAGTCTACTAATGTGGACGACGAGGACGACCCTGATAACTTGCCTCTTCCTCCTGCGGATGATTTGGTGGCAGGTCATCCCCCTGTTACGCCTAGTCCTTCACGAAAACATAGCAGGCGTGCATCCTCTGTCGGCGGCATGACTTACTCCCGGAAACGGGCTGCGTTAAAGCCTCGCGGGCCGATCATTAGGAAGAGAAGTGAGGACGTTGATGCCATTTCGGGGGTGAATCGAGTTACAATCCTCTTTTTTGCTCTTCTTCTCTGAAATAATTTGATCATCTTCCTTTTCTTTATAGGCTTCGGAAGAAGTAAATTCCTCAGAGCCGGCTACCGCCTCTAAGGTTGATCCGTCTCTAACCGCCTTATTTAGTGCTATGATAGCCGAGCTTACCTCCACCAGGGTCGTCCCGGCGACGGTTGAGATTCCTCCGCTGCTGACATCTCAACCCGGGGCGATGTGGGCTCTACTGAACCAATCCCCGAGGTTGCTGAACCTCAGCCAGTTGATGCTGACCCAATTGTAACCACCTTCGGGGGGGTGGGGCAGAGGAAGCGGCTGCAATCGGCTCAAGTGTCGTCCTTGAAGAGGAGACGGTGGTTGTAAGTGAGCCTCAGCTTCAGCAACCCTCCCCTGGTAAGCTAAGTCATGTCTTGACTAGTGAGAAGGTTCATTTGCTCTATCTTCATATCCTTTAGGTTAAGTTGATCGATGGTTGCTCCGGACATACAGGTCCTGCTCCTTCCCTGCCGACGGCGGATATCATTAGGGGAAAAGTCACCGGGGGGGATCTGGTGGAAGAAAGTATGTCTCCTCCTCCTCCAACTCATACCGAAGGACCTCCTGCCGGATCAAGTTCAGGAGAAGACGTAGTAGAACTGCCGGGGCGGGGAGAAATGGTCCATTCACCCTCCTTGGTTCATGTGGTTCCAACACCGGAGGTTGAACTTTCTATCCTGCCGAGTCTCCGAATCCTTCGGGCTGCGATGGAGGATATGGCTGCTATTCAGGCGTCCTATCGCTCGAAACTTGTTTCCCTAGTGATAGGGGCATCAAGCTCTGGTGCATCTTCTTCACGACCGTCTTCAGCCCTGCCAGCTACTCTTCCTTTGATACCGTCTTCTTCGGAAGTTATGGATGAATCGTCAAAGGACGTGGTTGATAGTTTTTACCGCCATCTGAAGTGAGGGGTCGAAGCTGCCTTGGAGAGGGGACATCTTTCGCATTGGCTCATCAATGTGCCCGTGGTCAGATTGAACTCCTCAGAACACTCCCCGGCAGGACAGGGATGGTCGAGCTCCTGGATCCCAAATTAGTAGAAGCTGATCAGCTGGTGGCTCAGTTTCAAGGACTACGGCAAGTCGATCCGCTTTAGCAATAGATCAGGAGCGTGCCTTCCTTATAACAGCCATGGAAAAGGTAAGGACGGTACGGGATACGTCCAAACCTGCTCTAGTGAAGGACCTTCGGGATCTATCTCTGAAGTACGATGAACTAAGCCGCAAAGGAGAGGTTTGTATCGTTCGGGAAGAGCCGTCTCTCGTGGGATAGCCGACACGAACAAGCAGATCCTCCAGCTACAGAGGAAATTGGCTTCTTTAGAGTCTGAGCTCTAGGCTTTCCGCAAAGATAAGGAGCTAATTCTCTGGGAGATCGACCAGGTCACCCGAACCTCTGATGCCTTGGAGCGTGCACTAAAGAAACTTGAAGACGGTTGGCAGGCACATGCGCATCTGGAGGATACAGAGAGGTTGAGTCAGAAGGCTGAGCGCCGGGCTAAGCTGAGGATTGAGCGGTCAACGACCAAGCTGAGGGACCGACTCAGAGAATTGTGTGTCGTCGAACCATGATCGGCTTTTCTTTCTTTCATTATTATGTTCCTCCATTTTTTAACAGGGACGTGGTCCCAGAAAATGTAGTACACTTGATTTTAAATGAATGACTATGTTTACATCATCATTTATCTTTTGTACTTATACTGTTTCTTTGGTATTATGGTATTTGCCCCACTAGGGAACTTTTTGTAGACCTATTACCCTTGGTATAACTTGGTTTTAGGTATGAATAATAAGTTTGATAGAGATACCTAGAACAACTCCGTGGTAAAGCGGGCATGGAAGTTCTTGGTATTGGAAAAAGAAATACCATGGAACAGCTGGTCAACTGCGGCGCATGTACTAGAGGACCGAGTACAGCATTTGTGGTCAACTGCGGACATTTGTGGTCAACTGTGGACATTTGTGGTCAACTGTAGACATTTGTGGGCCTATTATCCTTGACGTACCCTGGTTTTGGGTACGGATAATAAGTCGAGAGAAAACCAACATACTTACTCAGAGGTAATGAGGACGTGGTAAATATCAGGGTTTTACAACGGAGTCTTCCTACTCCGACGTAATGAGGACGTAGCAGGAGTGGACTCAATGAAGGATACATAGAACAGCTCAGAGGTAATATGGACGTGGAAGTTCTATGTAAGCGATAATTTGTTTGTGATGGAAGAGAAACAACTCAGAGGTGACATCGACGTGGTTGTTTCTAGAATTTTGTGGACCTGTTACCCTTTTTTATGCGCTGAAAGTGCGGGTAATAGATTATGAGGAAGATGCTCTTTTAGGAAGGAAGTTCAGAGGTATGATCACACATGACTCACTACCCAGAAGATGCGATATGGATTCATTTGGAATGACCAGAGTGTAAGTTCAGCGGTACTTAAGGGTACATAACTCAACAATCCGGTTGATTCAGCAGATGCCGTTTAGACATAATATTTCTTCAGGAACTTGTCGTTGATGGACATCATGAAAAAGTATCCGTTTTGCTTCATAAGACGGTATATACCATTAGAGAATACAGCCTCAATGATAAATGGGCCTTCCCACTTTAGTTGGAACTTGCCGATGGTTTTGTGAGTCATAATCATCGGCCTCCGAACTGCCAAGACGAGATCGCCTAAATTGGAATGTTCTCAGCTTGACCTTCTTGTTGAAGGCTCCAGAGATGTAGGCTTGAAAAAGCTCGATTCGTTGTTGAGCTAGAAGGCACTTTTTATCTAAGGCCTCCAAGTCTTGTAGCCGACGGTGGTGATTATCATCCGTCGTTAATCTGTAAGTAAGGGCAACATGGAGCGAGGGGATTTGAGTCTCCAATAGAAGAACTGCCTCACTTTCGTATACCAGAGAGAATGGTGTGTTCATAGTGGATGTCCGGACTGTAGTACGGTACGCCCATAAGTATTCGCCAAGCTTTTCATTCCAGTCGCGTTTGTATGAGGACACGAACTTCTTGAGAAGCATGATTATAGTTTTATTGAATGCTTCAGCCAGACCGTTAGCCGTCGGGTTGTACAATGTTGAAGCAACATTCTAGATTCGATATTTATCGTAAAACCGATAGAAGGTATGGCTTACGAACTGGGACCATTGTCGTGGATGATCCTTCGAGGCAGTCCAAAATAATAGATGACGTGATGCTTGACGAAGCTGATCACGTTTGATGTCTTCACTTATGCAAGCGAAACAGCTTCCGTCCATTTGGAGAAGTAGTCCGTAATTGCCAGTATAAAACGGTATCCTCTGGACGAAGGCGGGGTGATTGGACCGATGATATCCATTTCCCATGCCTCAAATGGCCAGGATACCACCGTCTGATGTAGGAATTCAGATAGTTGGTGTATGAAATCTGCGTAGAACTGATAATCTTTATATTTTTTCGTATAGTCTATCGCATCTGCTACCATCGTAGGCCAGTAATAGCCCATCCGACGAAGGCGGTCTTACAATTTCAGGCCAGGTTGATGGGCCCCACAAATGCCATCATGAGCTTCGTGTACAGCTTCTTTGGCTTATGTATTTGACAAACACCAGAGCAGTAATCCATTATAGGATCACCGATACAGCATTTTTGTCTCTGAATCGTAGAAGAATCTGAGAGAACGTCTTTTGATAGAAGTAGCTTTTTTTGGATTCTCCGAAGTCAATAAACGGAAGTCTCCAGTCCTGTGTTTCATCGACCGCCAGGACAGAGTAACTCACAGAAAATTTCACATTGTTCTTAGAAAAAATCAATTCATGGCCTATTACGTCCACCAAATGATGACTATGATTTGGAACTGCCAGAGAAGCGGCAAGTCCTGCTAGGGCATCGGCTTTAATATTCCGGAGTCTTGGAACATGTTTTATGAAGAACCCTTTCAAGGACGTGATGATGGCGATTGCTATCTGATGATAGGGGATCATGTCTTCATAGCGAACTTCATATGAGCTCCGGATCTGATTGACGATTAACTGTGAATCGCCATATGCTTCCAGGTACTCTACCTCCAGTTCCTTCACAAGTTGGAGGCCGATGACCAAGGCGTTGTACTCGACCATGTTGTTTGAACAAGATTCCATGAGTGAATATGCCCGATTGATCACCAAGCCAGAGAGAGAAATCAGTACCACTCCGACCCCAACGACGATGTTGCCTTTGGGCCCGGTACTTGAAGCACAGTCGAAGAACATTTGCCAGACGGTATCATGGAAAGCCATATTTGAATTGGCGACCTCGTCTGGGATCTCTTCATATATTCTGGTTGACTCCGAACCTGGATGGGCCGCTAAAAAGTCTGCCAGAGCCTGACCTTTAACAGCCTTCTATGGGATGAAGATCATGTGGTAGGGGGACAATAATATTGCCCAGGTAGCAAGACGAGAGCTGAGTGCGCCTGGTTTGCTCATAAGGACCCTGAGGGGGTTGACTCATGATATAACATGTATGGTCTATCCTGTAACATAGTGTCGCATTTTCTGAATAGCGAACACCAAAGCGAGACATTCCTTTTCCACAGCGGTGTATCTATGCTCAGGCCCTATCATCATTCGGCTGTGATAATAGATAGCTTGTTCATGCCCCGTATCATTGTTTTGTGCTAGTAGAGTACCGAGGGAATGCTCCATCGCTCGTACATAAAGCAAAAATGGCTTTCCAGCAACCGGGGCCACCAGGACTGGAGGGTTCAACAGATATTCTTTAATGTTGTCAAAGGCATGCTGGCACTCCTCATCCCATACGAAGGAGACACCTTTCTTCATGAGGTGTGTGAATGGTTGGCATCACCCGGAGAGGTTAGAGATAAACCTCCTGATATAAACTAGCCTCCCTTGAAGGCCTCTGAGTTCTCGGCAATTTTTTGGGGGACCCATCTCCATGATTGCCTTCGTCTTCTCAGGGTCTATATGGATTCCCTGGGCGGTAATGATAAAACCCAAGAATTTTCTACTGGATACGCCCAAGAAGGATTTGGTGGGATTTATTTTCAAGTTGTGTGCTCGCATCATATCGAATATTGTCCTCAGATCGTACAGATAATCTTTCTTAGAGCGGCTTTTGACGGCTATGTCATCGACATAACATTCCACTGTCTTACGCAGGTGATCTCTGAAGATGACACTCATAGCTCATTGATATGTGGTACCAACATTCTTTAAACCAAAGGGTATGACTGTGTAACAGTATACACCAATTGGCGTTCGGAATGATGTATGCTTTTTGTCGTCAGAAAAGATCTTGATTTGGTTGTATCCTGAGAAGCCATCCATGAACGACATGCGCTCAAAGCCACATGTGTTGTTAATCATTATGTCCGTAATAGGAAGAGGGAACTCATTTTTAGGACATGCTTCGTTCAGATTCCGGACGTCGATGCAAATTCGGATCTTTCTATTCTTCTTGAGGACTGGTACTATGTTGGTGACCCAGTCTGGATGTTGTTCCTCACGGATGAAGCCGTTGGCTATTAGTTTGTTAACCTCAGCTTTAATAGAATTCATGATATCTGGACAAAATCGTCGTTGTTGTTGCTTGACCGGCTTTGTGTTCGGATAAATGTTGAGCTTATAGAGTGCAACCTCGGGGTTTAGCCCTGGCATGTCTTCATAGCTCCATACGAACACGTTAATGTACTCTCTGATGAGTTGCAATAGCGACTCCCGTTCTTCGTCTGTCAGGCTTTTGCTGACGAAGATTAGCTTTGGAGAGGATTCGTCGCCGAGGTCAACTTGCATAACCTCATCTTCGGTAGGGGGATCTCTTCGTTCGAAATACTTCTCCCATTGCGCATCTAGCTGTAGGACCCAAGGCTCTAACTCGAAAAGTTCGGGTACGTCTTCGTCTTCTTCGTAGGCATCAGCAAATATCATATTGACAAACCAAGCTTGCCTGAATACGTCCCCGATGCTGACATTCAAATCGGAAGTAGGTAATCCAATCGAATGTGAATGCCATTCGCATTCCTCATCCGAGCTCTCCGAAGTTGTTGCAGGTGTAACATAGCCTAGACCACGCCTGGTCTTGTTGTAATAATCCCGTGGTTTTCCAGCCGGGACTGGCAATTAAAAGGGTAATCGCCGGCCGGTGCCATAATTCAAGCCTGGCGTAGTTTCCATATCATATCCTTGTTTTTGTATGAGGTACTTGGAGCGGGAGCTATATAGATAAAGATGCAGTCTTCCGGTGTCGGGTTCGAGATCAATTTCCTCTGGCCTGAAGGACTGTTGACCATTCTTTCGGCCGAAGATGATTGGGTGATCTTCTCCCTCGACTATGAAGCAAGCGCCTTCTACGGAGGTAAGTTGATTTGTGGTATAGACATTCGTTACTTGTGTGTGTAAGTTGGTGCCTATACCGTGTTCCATAGCATATATTATACGGAGCTTGTTAAGCTCGAGGTAGTTCAAAGATAGCCCTTTATTGATAAAATAAGGTATCTTTTCTGGTAGGATTACATCATCAGCAGAAGGAACGTCAGTGTGTGCAGCCACATATTTGGCTAGCTCTAACTCCTCTAACGCCACCCCCTGTATTAATGAAGACTGGGAGGATGATCTGGGCAGCTTGATCATCAAGGGTCCCACTGGTGGCGTTGAATGTGGGGTCATTGGCGTACTAGCGGTCCCTGGCTTAGCGCTTGGTGCTGGACGTGGAGTGGTTGGCTCACTAGCAGTCCCTGGCTTAGCGCTTGGCAGTCGACTTGTCCTAGGAAGACGAATGATCATCGGCTTAACAGAAGGATTGATCTCTTCTTATTGTTGTTGGCTGGCTCTTGGCAGTTTGATTGTCAGCGGCTCCCCAGTAGGTCTCGGCCCTTGGCTAGACCTTGGAAGTTGGATAACCATCTGCTCCTTTTGTGCGGTGAGCAATGGGAGACTAGTTGCTTCTTTACGCAGAGTGGCTACAAGAGGTACAGTTCTGCCTGGTTTATGGGGATGGAGATGGATCTTCAGAGGTTCTTCTGATCCCATTGTAGCCTCCGTCTGCTCTTGAGCATCCTCTTTGACCAAGTGCCTTTTCGATTTCTTGTACAGACAAGAATCTGAATAGTAGGATTCAACCCCTTTGAAGGGATCGATGTCAGCAAATTCCGTCTTTACGAATCCGTATTTGTCGACATATTTGAAGCACTGGTGCAATGTGGAAGGCACGATCATATAATCGTGTATCCACGGACGCCCCAGGAGAATGTTGTAGGACGTATCTGCGTCTATGACATAGCAAGTCACTTTTGACTGAAGGTCACCAATTTGGCATTTCAGGCGAATCTTCCCAATAGGGTAGCTTCTTCCTGAATTGAAACCGCTGATGGCGGTGCTGGTAGATATCAGCCGATGCATATGGATACGCAGGAGGTGAAGCAAGCTCTTCGAATGATGTTTATTAAAGAACCAGGATCAATGTGCATCCGATCCACCTTGATATCGCCGACGTATCCAGTGTAATACAGGGGGCGATCATGCAGGTTGGTTTTGATGACCATATCCTGCAGAGTGAACACAATATTGGGCATTGCACCTTTACAAGCGCTATCCTGGAGATCCGCTGGTGAGCTCTCCCCTGTAAGCTTGACCTGAGCCAAATACTTGTCGGTATTCTGGAGTGCTTTGCTCAGTGCGTTGCGAACATCCTTGGAGAGCCTCAAGAGCTCATATAATGATAATTTGGCTGGTGTATTGGCCAATTATGCCAGATATCAAAATTATAAGGCCTCGCCAGCCCCTGCGGTGTGTCTTTATTGAGCGGCTTGTCAAAGCGGGTCTCCTTCAGCTTAAACTAGTCGACTGGCGGAGGCTGAGAGGGTCCTGGGGCATCAGCAGTGGTCGGCCGACGTTCTTCAGCCGAGTTACCCGGTATGGATTGAGATTGTGTACCGGACCGGGTAACGACAGATGTCGCTTCTTCGATATCGGCTGAGATTGTGTGGCTGGACGTAGTCTTTCTGTCTTTCTTCTTACTGGTAGGGGATGATGCTGACTGAGTTACATCAGGCACCAAGTCCGGGTGGACCTATATGACCTCCCCTCTTGACGTAGTGAGGGGCACCAGCCCAGTCGTCTGGTCTCGGAGAGATGGAAGATTGGTGACCTCCATTATTTCTCGGAGGACGGGTACTATGGCATCTTGAGTCCTTGTTGGAGAAAAACTGCCGAATTGGACCGACACCATATTGGCAGCCACGGTTACCTCCTCGAAATCAATGGACAGAGCCTTGGAATCGATGAGGTTCTGGATGTGCCGCTTCAATTGGAAGCAGTCTTGAGTAGCGTGGTGGACGTAGCGGTGGAAGTGACAGTACATCAGGCTCTCCATCTCTGCAGGTCGAGGTTCACGTCTCAGTGGAGGGAGTTGAATTCTATCTCCTTGCAAGAGCATGTCAAAGATGGGCTTGACATGGCTATCCTCGAAGGACTAAGTCACCTGAGGCCACTGCTTCTCTGCCTGCTTTGGCTCAGGCTTTTGGGCTGTATCGACCACCATAGCCTATTTGCCTTTGGTGTCTCAATTGTTAGAGGAATTACCGTCGTTGTTGTTGTTGTTGGTATTAAGGCGTTTGCCCTTATCCTCTCCATCCGAGATATACAGCCCTAGTTGGCGAGCCTTCTTTAGCATTGTATCTGCGCTAGTGGCGCTGATGATGAAGGTCTTCCAGTCTTTAAATTGACTTTTTCCCATCCAGAGGCTGATTGTGGGAAGCCGCCTCTTTTGGCAAATCTCAATTAAAGAAGAGTCTGGGTTACCGGAGGGCAATTTTATCGCAGTTTGGCGAAATCGCTCAATATAATTCCTTGTCAGCTCTTTTTCTCCTTGGACAACGTCCATGAGGGTTGACATTGTCACATCTTATCCCATCTCATAGAACCTCTCCAAGAATATATGTTTGAAGCCAGCGAAGGAATGGATACAGTTGTCCGACAAGTTGCGGTACCAATCGAACGCGACCCCCTCTAATGCTCCAATGAACAACCTCGTGAGGATGGCATCATCATATTGCAGATGGTCTATTGTGACCTCAAAGTAGGTCATGTACCGGCTTGCAGAGGTCTTTCCATCATATGGATTGATGTTGAATGGTTTGTATCATGGAGGGAAGGGGACATATCTCCATGCAGCGGGATACGGCTGTCATATCCTGAGGTCCTGAGAGATTTCTCGGGCGTAAAACATTGCTCGGAGCTCCAGGACTTCTCTTCTTGCCTCCCTGGCCTCTTCTGCAGCAGTGGGAACCGATACTCCGGGTGGATTATCGCCCGGGGTTGGTGCGATCGTGTTTGAGTCCGCATTGGCGGCGGGACCCAAGCTTATTTGACCAGATGTCCATGCTTGTAGAGCCGGTAGGGCTGCCTTGATCTCGTCTACTGACTTAACCATGGTATAAAATATGGCCTCGAGAGCGTCGAGGCACTGCCGATCACTGGGACCGTCTTGATCATTCTCAGTCATGAATACTGTCTTCATGTGCGGAGAGCTGGAAGACATTATAGAAGATGTGCCCTCTGAATCATACCCTTGCACAGAGAAGTCGTCGGAGGTATGTGGAAATGTTCTTCTCTAGTTCGGACTCGGAGGAGGTGCCACCCCCTGCATAGGAGGTTGCCTCGTCTTGGGATTTGTGGACATCTTCAAGGACGTCAGACTCCGTTGTATCTGCTAGGGGGATTGTTTCCCCAGGTTCATCTTCTTGGAACACCGAATTATTGTGGATGTTCTGAGGAATGCCACCCCCAGCTCCAACTACCCACAGGGCTGCAGATGACGAATCTCCAAGTGATGAGGCTTTCTTCTTTGAGCGGTTTACTTGATAAACCCCCTCTGTGACGGCTATGGACAACCCCCTAAATGAGAGTTTCTTGGCCGTGCTGGTTGAGATCGTCGGGCTGGAGGTATTTTTTTTCTTCCCTCCTTTGCCGATAGGGACCTTCCGGGCAGAGTTACAGGAGGCGAAGGGAAGCGCCTCGTCTTTCGAGCTTTGTTCTAGGACCGGTCCTGGCTGCTGCAGTCGTTGAAAGACGGACTGCCGGTCCTCTTGTACTGCTGTCTTATTACAGCAGCAATTGATAATAACTTGAGTGCAGTGATGTCCATGGAAGGACTCTTTATACACCAAGGTTTCTTTTCTTTTCTTGCTTTTGTGAAGAATCACATCTCGCAAGTTAAATATATCTCGATCAACCTTTACACTCGTTTTGTGGACCTGGGAATCCCGAGCATACGAGTGCGTTGGTATCATCTTTGCTCCCTGATGCGGGGCTAGTAAAAGCACTTGCCCTCGATCATTGTTAGGAGACTCTTGGGAACCATCCTGTCCGTTTGCCGCCGGGGGCTGGACACGGGCGGTTCTGTACAACTTTCCATCAGAGGCCCGCATAACAGTTAGTGGGACTCTCTGATGGTCAGAGGTTATGAAAGCTGACTGAGCTCGACGAGCCAGCGCTGTCCTAGACTTCTTCGTTCTAGCACCCGAGGGTGCATAGCAGGAAGAGTCTAAACTGTGCTGCATAGAATCTAGCACATTCTCATTGGAGCTTCTGATGTCAGGACCGCATGAGAGGCGGTCAAAGACTAAACCCGAGCCGCATAGGGCAGATGGCTGGCGGTCGGGATTGGATTCTGCATAGGTCATCTCCCTGCGGCTAGGATTGGTAGCCGCATAGGCATTCTGCATGCGGCTGGGATTAGTGGTCGCATGAGCCTTCTGTATGCGGCGGGGATTGGTCGCCGCATGAGGCTTCTATATACGGCTGGGATTGGTGGCCGCATGAGGCTTCTGCATGCGGTTGGGATTAGTAGCCGCATGAGCCTTCTGTATGCGGCTGGCACCCTTATGCGACTTCTTCCTGGACCGTATAGATTTTTTATTTGCTCCCACAAGTCCAGCATCGTAGTATTTTCCTTTGTCGGACTTGGGGACAGCACGGTCCTCTACGGCCTGAAGTGGGGCCGCATGTGAGTCTTCTTCGCCGTCTTGGACAGTAGAGAACACTTCTTCCAGAGCTTGGGGAGGGGCAACGGTTTTGGGCCTCCACTCCCTGTGGGCCTTTTTTGGGCCGGCTTGCTTCTGGATGGGGCTAGTGCTCCCTTCCGAGAGCATCTCTTCAAATGCTTGCTGGTCGAAGCGCACAACCAGCATCTGTTGCGTGGAGCCGAGTTTGGCTGCGTTTGATTGCGTCACCAACTTCTCAGTAGTGGAGAAGTTAGTCCCCAGCAGAGTCGCCATCGTGTTTGCCATTGATTGTCGTAGAACAGAACTATTTTATAGGAGGACTGAACTTTAACTCATAATTACAAACTCGCTTGTACAAAAGAGAGCCTAGGAACAAAACCTAGGAAAAGTAATCTAAGTACAATTGTTTAGTTTTGATTCTGGGGGGTGACGGTAGAGGCTCGGAAAAGTGCTATCAACTCTGCCTTACTCCTTGGACGATCGAACGCAACCTCGGCTCCGGTGAAGAAATGCTCTCTCTGTATGTCTCTGTGTCTCTCCGTGTGTGTACAAGGGAATAGCACCTTGCTATTTATAGAAATTCATGAGTAATGGGGGTGTACAGCCACGTGGCTAATTTTGGGCCACATCCTTGTAACTGTGTCTTGAGAAGTGGGTAGCTGGGGATTGGTTAAGATTGATCATCATCTGTTTGTTGTACTAAATTTGAACTGTTAAGACTTGGTCAATTTCTGTCACGTATCTCAACTGCTATTCTGTTGCGAGCTGCATGAATGATGCATCCGGGCTGAGCCGCATGAAGGACTGTCCCATAGCCGAGCCGCATGAAGAGTGTCTCATGACCGGGCCGCATAAAAGTTGTCTCACGACCGAGCCGCATGAGAAAGGTCTCATGACCGAGCCGCATGAGAGTGGTCTCATGACCGAGCCGCATGAGAGTAGTCTCAAGACTGAGCCGCATGAGCATAGGCGATCCGCATAAAGAATTATCTTTGGAATTTGTGAACTGTGCCAGATATTATGATAATTTTCTCATCTTTTTAGGAGCATGTCATGTCTTGTCTTTATGTCAGAGCCATCATCTCTGTCAGAGCTGTCGCCTTTATGTCAGAGTAATTATGGCCAACTGTATAGGCAGATTTTGAATCGCATAAGGCCGCATGAAGCTTCCTTAGCCGTATGAAGTTTTTTTAGCCGTATAAAGCTCCCAGGGATTTTGAACCGCATGAAGCTTCCTGCGTTTTGTGTCGCATGAAGCTTCATGTGTTTTGTGAGCCGCATGAAGCCCCATGGATAGCAAAAATCATTCTTTTCCATGCTTCTACAACAGACAATCGAGGTGGTCAGGCAAGTTAGAGATCATCTTCGAGTTATCCAAGATCGCCAGTGCCATTGGACCGATTCTCATCGGCGACCCCTTGAGTTTTCAGTTGGCGACCATGTATTCCTTAGGATCTCGCTAACCCGTGGCGTCATTCGTTTTGGCGTACGGGGAAAGCTCGGTCCTAGGTATATAGGGCCGTTTGATATTCTGGTACAAGTAGGTGATGTGTCATATCGTCTCGCTCTTCCGTCGTCGTTAAGTGAGGTACATGATGTTTTTCATGTATCCCAATTGCGACGGTATATTCCAGATCCGAGTCATGTCCTTGATCATTCAGAATTGGTTGTCGGTACCAACCTTTCGTATGAGGAAAGACCCGTATCCATATTGGACCGAAGAGAGAAGGTACTCAAGAACAAGACTATTAGTTTAGTCCGCGTTGCTTGGGGTCATCACTCTTTGGGCGAGTCAACGTGGGAGCGTGAGGATGATATCCGCACGCGATATCCACACCTATTTGACTCATAAGGTATAATGTCTTCCTTATGCCTTATGCCTTATGCCTTCGATTTTTTGCTTGCATGAATGATTGCTTGATTGACTGCTAGTCGTAGCTTGCTTATGATTAATATAGCTTGCCCCGACACCTCTAGCCTCTTGATTAAATTCCGAGGACGAAATTCTTTTAAGGTGGGTAGAGTTGTCACTCTCGTTTTCCGTTATACGTACTTTCGTATGCGTATACAAGATTTCTGGCATTTATCAGATGGACCGTAGTTAGACTTGTTTTGCTTAGCCTAGTCTTGGTTTAGTCTTGACTTGGTTTATTTGATCGGTTCTGTTCAATTTGACTTGGTTTGACTTGGCTTGGCTTGGTTTGAGATGGAGAGGGTTGATATATAACCTAACTACTTTTCTCATTCTCCTCATTCACTTCTTCATTTACTTCTTCATCTTCTTCATTTACTCCTCCCATCTAACAAGTCCTAGGCAAGTGCAACTTGCTTCATGGAGGAACTCCATTTTTGTTGTTCCATTGTTTTTCTCACGAGATTCTAAGATACTTTAGTACTTAGCATTTTCAATTTCCATGGTTTATTTCTTGTAGATCTAAGTTGGTTGCATTTTTGATTTTCTTGGCTTTTGATCTACCAAACTTCATTATTTTTAAGTTTTGATTATTTTATGTTGTAGAGATTTCAATTTTACCCAAAATGGACCTTTAAAAAGTTAGATTTCGACTTGTTTTAAGGAAGTTATGGCCAAAATAAAATTTGGACATTTTCTAGTTCATCTGTCCTGAATTTGGCAGGCATGATGAATAGTGCCGCAGGAATGAATTGTGCTGCATGGATGAATAATGCCGCAGGAATGAATAGTGTCGTTTGGATGAATAGTATCATAGGAATGAATAGTGTAGCTGGAATGAATAGTGCCGCAGGAATGAATAGTACCGCATGGATGCATAGTATCGTAGGAATAAATAGTACCGCAGGAATGAATAGTGCTGCATGGCTTGTATAGTGCCGCATGGTTGCATAGTGCCACAGAAGGCTGTATAGTGCCGTAGAAGGCTGCATAGTACCATATAGTACCGCAGAAGGCTACATAGTGCCACAGAAGGCTGCATAGTACCGCATAGTGCCTATTTTGGCTGTTTTTGGCTGTTTTAAGTCCTATTTGGCTGAATTGTGGCTAGAATTTCTCCCAACTCCCAACATGAAAGTTGTAGATCTCTTTCTTAGCTTCAAGAATATGTTACTAGCTATTTTATGTAATTTTCTCTCATTCATGATAATGTAAGGATAGAACACGATAGTGGCCTGTTAAGACGTACTCTTAACTAGTAACAAGTAACATGACATGATAGTGGCCCGTCGTGGCGCACTCTTGACAAGCAACCTTGGCATGATATACATGATAGTAGCCCGTCGTGGTGCACTCTTGATAAGTAAACATGATAATCTCGATATGCTGTTGTTACGGCTATCTTGACTTGCTAAGTAACTCTTGTCTTGACACCATAGGTGTTTGTGCATGTATAAGCTACATGTCTTGTCTTGCATCATGTCTAGGACATGAATTCCTGGTTACCACGGTCAGGGATTCATATTGAATCTGACTAGGATAATGAATAGATTGATCAAGTAGTTCATGAAGAGATTTTCCAGCTATAGGCAGTCCCGTTATCTGGGCGCTCTAATTGGACTTGTAACCTGTCTTCGAGTAGGGCACATTTCCAGTATACTGTCATGTGTTGTACCCCCAAGTCACCTAATCCAACTCTCTCAACTTGCTACCGGATAACCTGGATTAAGACTGCAGGGCTTGTGGCTGTTGGAACATCTCGATGCATCTTATTAGTAACTAGGCTTGTGATAACCCTAATTAGTTAAAGTATCAAGCCGTACTTATTGCTTGGCCGTGATTGATGGATGGAGTCCCGTCTAGTCATGCCTAGGCAAGACCACTACATGGTTATTTCTGCACATTACTGTTATGCTTTACTCTTGTCGATAATTGTTTGGAGACTAAGCTCTGTTCAGGTAAAGGGTTACAACCCCGGTCCTTGTTTGGTTTACGGGTTGTAACTTGGCTACCACAATAGTCCCTTAGTGGTCTTATCGCTTATCACCTTGTTTTTTCTAAATCATGTCTTCTATTATCTTTTATGTCTCATGTGCTAAGATGCTGGTTTTAGTTCTTAAGTGAAGCCTCCCTTGTGGCACTTGCTCTTTTTGGGGTCTGGCCCAGCTGATTTTGTATGGCCAGATTTTTGAGTAGCACCCGAGGATCTTCCAGTCTTCCAGCCAGATGTGGACACTAGGCTCAACCCTGGCAACGAGTGTGTTTTATTTTGCTCTCCCACTCTATTGTAAATTATTCTTTTGAGGCATTTAGCCGCCGAGCAAGTGTTAGCTCGTATTAAATTTACATTCATGTCAGCTTAAGGGCTGTAACATGATTGACAAATCCTAGGGTTGATCACGTATGACTTAAACTCTTGCTAGTCTTCGTATTTTGTATGACTAGCTTAATGATCATCTGAATATGTAATGTTTGGGACGCCTTACTTTGTATGTCTGATGATCTACCATCTTGTTACATTTACTTGCTTGCTTGAGATTGAGACACTAGGCTTATTCTTGACCCTAAGAGGCTAGTGACTTGTAGTAAACCCTCATGCATCTAGACAGTCATCACCGTATTGCGAGGTAGGATTCACTTCAATGTACGCAGATGGCTGTGTCTGTCCCCCGCTCTCCAGTATTCAAGTTCTGGGGCGTGACAGACAGGGTCCTTCTGTCAACAGACATAAATAGCTTTAAGCGACATGGTATTTAATCGCCCCCCTGTGGACCTCCGCTAGCTAGGAACCGGTCCCTGTAGGTAACCCAAGCTGATCGAACCTTACCAAACTAAAGTTTCAAAGGTTGATTATCAAGATCATTTAAACTATTATTCTTGTTCATTTTTATTGAGTAAAATTTTTGCAGAATTCTAGAAATTATGACTAGCAAAGAAGGGACTTTACTGCTAAGCCCACTATGTTCAGTGGCCATTGCTTCAAAAGGTGGCAAAGTCGGATAAAGTTTTGGCTCATCACCTTAGGAATGATTTCTGCTATTGATGGTTCAACACCCTTCACAAATGATTCAGATGACACTGAGTCTGACATAGGGGTATTCAAGTCCTCCTCTTCCACCAAACCCAAGATCCCTAAAGAAATAGACTACCACTTTTCCATAGAATCTTAAGTTCTTTGTCCGAATTTCTTTATGACCTCTTTTTTGAATACAGAAATGCTAAAGAACTTTGGAATCCCTTGGAAAACGAAGATACTGAAATTGAAAGATTCAATTCCTCCTCATTCAACAGATATGTCATGGTAGATAATAAACCTATGAATGACCAAATTCATGAATTATAGGAATACCTTAGGCATATTCAAGCCAAGGGTACATTCTTCTCTAATAAGATAAAATAGCATGCTTGATAGACAAACTTTCTCTTCCTTGGTATGATACTGCCAAAGAACTTACCCATTTTCAAGGAGATCTTACATATTATCAAGACCTAAAGAGAATTAGAACAGAAAAATAGATTAGGTTACAATCCAAGCCTAAGAATGATTCTAAACCTAAGGTAAACCTTGCAGAAGCCTTTGACAAACCCAAGCGTAATCACCATCACAAGCCCAAAAAGAACTCCTTAAAAAAGAAGCAGAGTTTTCAACCGCATAACCAAAACTCTCATCACCAGCAATCTCATAAACCTAGAAAGGTTAGTCAGACACAGGACCAGAAGAGATTTATTTTTGTGTGATAAAATAAAACATATGGCTATCAACTGCTTCCATGGAAAGAAAGAAGCTGTCAAGACCTCCTTCAAAGGGAAAGACTCAAACAAGCCATAGACTAACATGATTATGTAGTAAATATTTCTTACCATTCTAATGATTGGTGGTTAGATTCTGGAGCTAATGTTCACGTTTTATTTGATCACTAATGTTTTTTAAACTATCAGGAATCATGTGGAGGAGGTGTGACCCTAGGAGATGGCTCAATAGCACAGATTGTAGGAAGATGAAGAATAGATCTAAAGATGACATCAGAAAAAATTCTACCTCTCTATGATGTGCTTCATGTGCCGTCTGTTGGGAGAAATCTAGTTAGTGGGTCTCTGCTTGTAGCATCAGGATACAAGATTATAATAGAGGCTAATAAAGTAGTATTTTCCAAGAATAAGTTATTTATAAAAAAGGATTTATAAAGGACGGTCTTTTTATTTTGAGTACTATGAATAAAATATAAAATCCTTCTCTTGTTTTCTCTAATATAGAATCCTCCAATATTTGGCATGACAGACTAGGTCATGTGAGTTTAGGATCGCTCAAAAGGATGATAAACTTAGATCTTATTCCCATAGATGATAAACACAAATGTGAGATTTCTGTTCAAACTAAACATACAAGACTACCATTCAAGTCTGCCCAAAGAGATTTTAACCTTCTAGAACACATTCATAGTGACGTATATGATTCTAACAGGATTTTGACCTGAGACGGTAGGAAATACTTTGACACTTTTATAAATGATCATTCAAAGTATTGTTACACCTACCTTAAAACCAAAGATGAAGTTCTACATATATATTCAAGGTCTATAAATCTGAACATGAGAACCAGTTAGATAAAAGAATTAAGATTCTTAGATCAGTACGTAATAGAGGGTATACCTCAAATAAAATGACTAATTTCTGTGAAGTATATAGGATTATTCATGAGATTACTGCTCCTTATTCACCAAATTCCAACGAAGTTGCTGAAAGAAAGAACCACACTCTGTTAGACATGGTAAATGTAATGCTTCTCAGCTCAGGTGCTCTTGATACTCTATGGAAAGAAGCCTTATTGTCGACATATTATATCCTTAATAGGATACCCAATAAGTCTAATGATAAGACACCATATGAGTTATGCAAAGGCTGAATTCCTAGAATTAATTACCTCAACGTTTTGGGATGTTTAGGTAAGGTAGGAATTCCTGAACCTAAAAGAGAAAGATTGGACCTAAGACTGTAGATATTGTGTTCATAGGATATGTATTAGATAGCAATGCTAATAGATTTCTAGTGACTCATTCTGAAGTAAATGAAATCTCTAACAACACCATTATAGAAGCTAGAGATACAATTTACGTTTAGAATATATTCCCTTTTAAGAATAGAATTTTTTCCACTCCCAATGTCTCTTCTATTACCCCTTCTACTAGTTCTCGTATTCATCCATCAAGTTCACAAGATGAACAAGATATAGAATCTAGAAGAAGTAAAAGAGGCAGGATTGAAAGGGACTTAGGAGAAGATTTTTTTTACTTATTTGATAGAAGGTGATCCCTCAACTTATGAAGGATCAATATCTTCGCTTAATACTCCTTTCTGGAAAGAAGCCATCAACAATTAGTACAACTCCATCATGGAGAACAACACTTAGTTTTTAGGAGACCTATCGTTAGATAGTAAACCCATAGGCTGCAAGTAGATCGTCAAAAAGAAGCTTAGAGCCGATGGCACAGTAGAAAAATATAAAGCTAGATTAGTAGTACCCAGAAAAAGAAATTACATTATTTTGATACATATTCTCCTGTAGCTAAAATCACTTCTATTAGAACCCTTCTAGCTTTAGCTTCCATTCATGACATACTAATCCATCAAATGAATGTAAAGACGTCATTTCTAAATGGAGATTTATAAAAAACAAAAATATATGGATCAACCTGAGGATTTTATTGCTAAAGGTCAAGAAAAGAAGGTTTGCAGATTAGTTAAATTACTTTATGGCCTAAAGCAAGCTCCGAAGCAATGACACAACAAATTTGACAAAGTAATTTTAGAATTTGGTTTCGTGCCAAATGAATATGACAAATGTTTGTATTCTAAAAATATAATAGAAGTTGTGCCATCTTATGTTTGTATGTTGATGATATCCTTATTCGATGATCTTTACTGGAACTGATAAATAACACTAAAAAGTATTTATCTAACCAGTTTGATATGAAAGACATAGGCGAAGCCAACTTGATCCTAGGAATGCAAGTGTCCAAATGCAAAGTGGGCTATACTTTATCCTTAGCACATTCAATTGAGAAAATGCTAAAAAGGTTTAAGTATTTTGACAAAAAACATGCCCTTACTCCTTATGACAGTAATGTTGTTCTCAATAAGAATGAAGGATCACCTATAGAACAACAAAGATATTTACAAATGATAAGGTCCCTTATGTACAAAAGAAATTGGACCAGCCCAATATTGTATTTGCTATTGGAAGACTAAGTAGATATACTAGTTGTAGTGCCTCGCTTCCGTTAGGGCGAAGTACTATATAATAGGATCGTGGCAAGCCAGACATGGTCGAGAACATAGATGGATATTCTGACTCAGCGACAAGTTTGGTATACAAAATACATGGCATCAATAAAATCGATTTGGACGAATGATATAAGTACCGTTCCAACTAATAGATCGGCTACTGCTGGAATAAGTCCTAGATGCAGCGGACTGTGTCTTGGCGAATAAACTTTAAGGAGAGCGATGCAATGGTCTGCTATTGGTTTTGTTGGTTTTCTTGGCTTTCTGAATGATTTGTTGCTTGGGTTTGATAAGTGTGCTTTCGCATCGATTTCTGAATGTGCCATTGGGAATTTTGAAGGAAGGATTGAAGAAAGGATTCTAACATGATGCTCATGCAATTACAGGAGTTCGTGTAACCGATCTTTGACCGTCGCAAAGCAATCTCCTACTCTCGGTCCAATCTCTTTAGGTGAGTGGTTCAGCCCCTTCTTTTCTACTCATTTCCGCCAACAAATTCTTAAAGTTCAACGTTCAAATCGATGATGCTAACTAGATGTATGCTTTGCCAGTAAGATCAAGAACTTATGATAATTATATCAATTTAGAGTAATTTACTCCAATTTTGTAAGTTTCACATAAAAAGAGAAAAATTAAGGTTCTAGAAAAGAGATAGAATTATTTCATGATCTGGAAAATAAAAATAAAGAAACATTGGTTGCGGTGTATTGTGCCTAGAAGAATTTGGTGCCTACAGGATGCTAAATTAGAAAGTACGGCTTCGGGAAAAAAGAACTCTTGTACGAGTAGAAATGATTATGTTGTTTAATATTGTCCATACTATGCAATCTACTTCGTACATATTAAACTATTCATACATTCGCATGGTCATGGATGACTTGTTCATAAGGTAAGCTTTCCTCGAAACGGTACCTGGGGCACTGGGACAGAATTGACCTAGGAAAAAATTATAGAATCGCGCTTCGACGCGAGGCATTGCGAGACCTCCAATTAGGCTCACAATCGGACTAGTAGGGCACATCGCAATGCTACGTAATCGTCCTTCATAGTGTCTATATCACCAATGACTACATATAAAATAGATTTCATGCTCACATGTTCTCTTGTGCTGGTGGTAAGTGTAATATCTATTTTATGCAGGAAAGAAGTACGGTAGTAGTAAGATAAGTTGAAATTGGTTATGTTATTTTTTGCTTAAAATTTTGCCTTCGATATGAACTACAAATCATATAGTTCTAAATAGCAAGATCACTTCGTATACTAAAATCCTTAATAAGCAGTGCTGGTTTAGACGAGTGGGTTCGTCCCGTCCACTATCAAGTGTGCTAGCCCCCAACTCTCCAGGTGCCGAGCATGCTGCGGGAGCTCAAGACTAGACCTAAAGCTGAAGAACGGGAGGCGGCACGAAGCTCTCCTATTTTGAAGTATTTTGAAGCCCAATTCAGATCGAAGGCCTTTTGTTCAAATGTATAAAGGGGCATGAATATATGGAATGACAAGGATTATTTCATGGCAGCTTCTCGAGAGTTTTTCTTTTGTGTTTCAAAGATGTAGCCACAAAGGCATATGGAATATAAAAATGACCATGCACATATTTTACAAGTTTTATGAATAAAAAGCAAAACTTCTTCCTATTCTGCGTCGAACTCTCTACAGTATTTAGTTTCAACTAGTTGTCTCAAGAGAATAATCAAACTCACATTCTTGCCTTGTATAAGTCTAATATAGACTTGTACGACATCATGTCCCGACTCGTGGGATCGATTTATCTCGAGTCAAGGTGAGAACGACCGACTTGGCGAGTCGCGGCGTGATAAGTTGGTATCAGAGCACGATTCACACCTCGAACCTTCAAAAATATTTTCTTTTGGATGTTGTTATAATTTTTCAAATTATACTTTTCGATATATTTGGCATGAAATAATCGTTCCATACAGATAAGCCCGTAGATATTTTTGAGAATACTAACATGTTTGCTCAATTTTGTAGAAATGACGAAGAAAACGGGTTTCCCCGCTGTCAATGCCACATTGAATAGCACGGATGGCACCGAAGAGGCTCTCCTAGTAAATCCACCATGGAGCAATTGATGCGACTTATTGAAACCCAACTGCGCCAGGCACAAATGCAGATACAAGAGCAACAGATGTAGATCCAGGCTCAGTTTAGCATCCAACAGAAATAGATGGACGCACTATCTCGGGTTGTGAGCACTATGGCATCCCAACAGAATTCGGCAAAGGTGGCATTTGGAGCAGAAGAGGAAGAAGCACAACCATTAACGATAAAGCCTATGTCCTCTTTTTTCCTGTTTAAGGCAATGGAGTTCAAGAAAATGAACCCGCCTGATTTTAACGGCCGAGCAGAGCTTGATGAAACCATGGGATGGCTAACAAAGATTGAGGGCCTGTTCAATCTCCTCAACGTCAAGGGGTCCAAGGGATTTGGGTGTGCAGCGTTGCAGCTAAGCTTGAGGGCCTACGACTGGTGGGAGACGAAGAAACAGGAGCTCCACGAAGCCAACCCCAGCACCAACATCTCATAGTAGACGTTCAAGGAGGCCTTCTTCGAGTAATACATTCTTCGTGCCGTTCGTCGACAGAAAGAAGATGAATTTATCTCCTTGAAGTAAGAAAATATGTCAGTCGATGATTACGATACAAAGTTTGCCTGGGCCTTTCTGCCGAACAAGTAAGCATGGTGCGAGCGCTTCCAACAAGGCCTGAATGATGATCTTCGTAGGGACGTTATGAACCAAAGATGTCAGACCTACAGGGAATCCTACAATGTTGCCCATGATAGCGAGCGGATCTTTGGTCGAGGTTTGCAGAAGGCCAGGTCAGGCGTCCGTAACAACTTGAACAAGCGTCCTCATGACGCAGGAGGATCTGGTGTGCCAAAGCACCAAAATATATTCGAGTACCGGGGGCCACATCCCAGAGTACGGTGTCATCGGTGCCACAAGATGGGACATCTGGAAATCGATTGCCAAGGGGGATGCTTCAAGTGTGGCCAGCTAAGCCACAAGGCGGGAGAATATCGAATAGAGAGGGCGAACCAATATCGACGAAGGAATGTACAATACCAGAATAGGGCACCTCCCAACACTGTTGTGATGAGTACATTATTCTATAAAAATATGCCTGCTAGACTATTGTTCGATTCGAGTGCTACGCATAGTTTCATATTTGTCGACTTTGTAGAAGAAAATAAATTACCCATGCAATTATTAGATTTGAATCTTAGTGTTAGCACTCCATCGGGAGTCGATATGCCTGCCACTAAAATTTATAAGGATTGTTACATCTGTATCGGTGGGAGGAATCTATCCTTGGAAGTTATTGTCCTCGACATCAAAGAGTATGATATCATTCTCGGTATGGATTGGTTGGGTGCATGCCACGCAACCATCGAGTATGCGGAGAAGAGAGTCGTATTACATCTTCCTGGCAAAATAGAGTTCTCTTATGCGTGCGGAGCCACGTCGAAGACGGCAATAGTGATATCGACAATTTCGGCAAGGCGTATGTTGTATTCTGGTTGTAGTGGTTACCTAGCATCAGTTTGAGACACGAGAATGGAGATTACAGGCATGGAACAGACTGAAGTTGTGGTAAAATTTTCTGATATGTTCCCAGACGAGTTGCCAAAGATATCGCCAGATCGAGAGATAGAATTCAGCATCGACACATTTTCGGACACTTAACCGATATCCAAAGCACTCTATCAAATAGTGCCGATAGAGTTGAAGGAACTAAAAGAACAGCTACAAGAGTTGCTAGATCACAGATATATTCGCCCTAGCGTCTCCCCGTGGGGTGCTCTAGTGTTATTTGTAAAGAAGAAGGATGGATCAATACGGCTGTGCATCGACTATCGGGAATTTAACAAAGCCACGGTACAAAATAAGTACCTATTGTCGAGGATAGACGATTTGTTTGACCAGTTGCAAGGGACAACGACATTTTCTAAGATTGATCTTCACTTAGGCTACCATCAATTGAAGATCAAGTCCAGGGACGTGCCGAAGTCCGCTTTTTGAACTCGATATGGTCATTACGAATTTATAGTCATGTTGTTCGGTTTGACAAATGCTCCTGCCGCTTTCACGGATCTGATGAATCGAGTATTTCGACCGTTCATAGGCAAATTTGTGGTCGTATTCATCGACGACATTCTCATATATTCAAAATATAAGAAGGAGCACGTAGAGCAATTGAAGACGGTGCTACAGACTCTGCATAAATATCAGCTTTATTCTAAATTTAGTAAATACGTGTTTTGGATGAGTAGTGTGACGTTCTATGGGCTCATTATTTCAGCAGAAGGCGTCATGATGGATCCAAAGAAAATTGAAGCGATAGTTGAGTAGAAACGACCTACATCGGTAGGCGACATCCGAAGTTTTCTCGGCTTGGCAGGCTACTACCGAAGATTTATGAAAGACTTTGCCAATATTGCATCGCCTCTGACTCGCCTTACCAGAAGGGAGTCGCATTCGAGTGGAACGACGACTGTAAATCTAGCTTCCAAGAGTTAAAGAAATGGCTCCTCTCAGCCCCTATCCTTGCACTTCCGGATGGTCCAGAAGGATTTCAGA
The DNA here is from genome assembly GCA_029216955.1 of Iris pallida. NCBI lineage: Eukaryota > Viridiplantae > Streptophyta > Magnoliopsida > Asparagales > Iridaceae > Iris > Iris pallida. The sequence goes on along the minus strand of JANAVB010039816.1, from coordinate 8,683,860 downwards.
TATTCAATGATGCGTCGAGAACTGCCTTAGGGTACGTACTCATGCAAAGGGATAAGGTGATTTCATTTGCTTCGAGATAATTAAAACAACACGAAAAGAATTACCCTACTCATGATCTTGAGATAGCAGCGATTGTATTTGCATTGAAGCTATGGCGACACTACCTTTATGGTTTGGCTTGCAGCATCTATACGGATCACAAAAGCCTCAAATACATTTTTACACAATGGGACTTGAACTTACGACAGCGATGTTGGCTCAAACTCAGCAAAAACTATGATCTGACTATCGAGTACACGCCGAGTAAGGGAAACATTGTAGCGGATGCTCTGAACATAATGTTTGCAAGGTGCCTGGCTATCAACCGTGGCATACAATGAGGCTTGGCAGAAATGGACATCGAACTCCGATTTTGATATAGAGGAGCACAATTGGTCCAATTGTACCTTGAGTTGAGCTTGTACAATAAGATAAAGATCGCACAGGCGGGCGATCCATTCCAGAAGAAGAAGCGCGAGCTGATTTTGACTTGGAAGATTATCGAATTTGTGGTAGACGAGGGCAGAATGACGGGATGAAGGAAAAAAAATACATGCCAGACTATGCCAAACTTAGAAAAGAAATTTTGACGGAGACTCACTATGCGAAGTACTCATTGCATCCTGAAAGGACCAAGATGTACAAAGACTTACTCATGACTTTTTGGTGGTACGGTATGAAGAAAGGTGTGGCAACTTTTGTGTCACAGTGCATGGCATGTCAACAGGTGAAAGTCGAGCACCAAAGACCAGGCGGGGAGCTACAGAACCTCGACATTCCAATATAGAAGTGGAATGACATCTCTATGGATTTTATCGTGGGCTTTCCAAAGACGCCGCAGAGGAATAACGCAATTTGGACCATTGTTGATCGATTAACCAAATTCGCTCATTTTATCACTATCAAAGTATCCTTGAGCGTCGATCGGTTAGCTCAGATTTATATCAATGAGATTGTCCAACTCCATGGGGTACCTGTCACAATTATTTCAGACAGAGATGGATGATTTTTGTCACGTTTCTGGACGAGTCTGCAGGCGACAATAGGCACTAAGCTGAATTTTAGCTTCTCGTACCACACGTAAACCGATAGGCGCCAGACAGAAAGGGTAAATCAGATCCTCGAATATATGTTGCGTCTGTGTGCAATTGATCTGAAGACTAATTGGGACATACATTTTTCTCTTACAGTGTTTGCATATAGTAGCAGTTATCAATCAAGCATCCAGATGGCTCCCTACAAGGCACTTTACGGGAGAAAGTGTCGATCTCCGATTTACTGGAACAAAGTCGGAGAGCGACAGGTGCTCGGGCAAGAACCAGTCGAACAAGCTGTTGTGAAGATCCGTAAGATTCGAGACAAGCTCCGTATTACTCAGAGTCGACAGAAAAGTTGTGCAGATACTCCTCAACGACCATTAGAGTTTCTGGTCGAAAATCATGTATTTCTGAAGATGACGCCAATACGGGGCATTTTGTAGTTCGGAGTTAAGGGCAAGTTAAGCCCGAGATACGTAGGCCCATTCGAGATTCTTGAAAGAGAGGCGACTTGCAGTAATGCTCCACTCTACATGGCGCATTACGCTGAGATGTTGACGTAAAGAGTCGCATTGACCGAATGAAATGTATCGATGTGAATCGATACGAGAGTTACGTTGTCCGGAGCAATGCATCAAACTAAGTCGCTGCCAAGAGTTGTATTGTTCCAAAGAAATGCATCGAGTTGAATCGATGTGAAGTGCTGCATTGCCCCGAAGGATAAGTGCGTTGAGTCGGCTAAAAGATTCTAAGAAATCGTATCTACCCAAGATGCAAGTCTGAATCGATGCAAGTATTGATTTTAGTTAGTTTCATGTACAGGCTATCCATTTATGCTAAAATATTAAAGGTCGACATTTTACCTCATTCGTAACGGGTCTGCAAAACCCAAATCACCGCCTCGCAACGGGGTAGGACTTGGGCATGTCTGGCCGGAATCGATCGAGTAGTTCAATAAAACAAGAAGTGCTCGAATGACTAAGTCTGAAGATTTGGCCGTGCAACAAAGATATAAAATTGAGCCGCATCGGCTCGACAAATAATAATGCGTATCAGTTTAAGGTGGGAGGACTGACTCTTCTTTTTACTCCTTCATGCCTAAGTAAAAATGTATCATTATATGCTAAGTTAACCTTTCGACGCCACGGGCGTTGTCCGATCGGAAGATAAATCACAGTATGTGTCGAATACTAGTTAGAACAATTGAAATGAAATGTGCACCAAATGCACGAGTCGCTATGGAACATTGGATATCGCAAAGTCGAACGCCTCGGTGCACAAGCCACAAGAACATGGGATAACTCTATTCGGCAAGTGCCTTCGTGCACGAGCCATTCCGTACCTTCGCGTACGAGTTAGAAAGGCTAGCACATTAAAAGATTTTGAAGGTGAGCGCCCTAGCATGCAAGCCACGAACATTGAATATTAAGGCTAAGATCATGGAATTATGGTATCGAGACGTGCATCGCATGAACAAATCGAAGAAATGAGAACAATCGTGTCAAAGCATGCCTACGTGTACGAGAATCATAAAAGATGGCTTCGTTGTAAAAAGAACAATTGTGGTATGTAGGTGACGGAACAGTCAGATATGACATGATGCCTCGAAAAGTGTTCGGGACCTTCGGGTCATTCGGTTGACGAACATTGAGTTGAGGCATGATGCCATTGAACATTAAAACGAAGTATGAAATGTGAGAACATAGAAAGTTAATAGAAAAAATACGAGATGATAAAGTTTGAATCTCCGACTCAAGACTATGTTTGGTTGTTTGAATAATAGTGTGATGCATGGTCGAATGGACTTAAGAAAATTGAAATAATCTTTCATACACGGGAATGTTCCCTTCGAACGGGTGTACGAGGACACCGGGATCGTTCGGCCTAGGAGGGATATAATCTTTGATGGACGCACATATGTAAGACGACTAGCAACCGGTTATAGATGTGAAAAGCCACAAAAGATGGTATGCATACGATATGTCTTCAGTTATTGGGATAGCAACCCAACCAGTGAAGCGCCGGGCTACCCAATTTGGGAAAGAAAAGAAAGAAAGAAAAGAAAAAGAAGAAAAGAAAAGAGAAACTTTTAGTCCATTTTGGCACGGATACGCCAACGACCTTCAAATAGTTAAGGAACAATGGATTGAAAGTACATGCACGTATGAATCCTGCACACATAGATCCTGCATAGAGAGCACTTATAACATGACAGGGAAGGAATGTGGCGTATTCACCTTGCGTCGGTGCAAGGGCGAGTGCTTCTATGTTGGTAAGAAGTCGCGCCACGAAACAAACACGAGATTGCTTGCCTGCTTGCCTACTCAATTTGAATAACATGGTTGCCATGATAACATCCTTTACCGCTTTCGAATATGCCATGAAATCGACCCTAAGGAGAATATAGCAAGAGCATAAGCTAAGTTGCATGATTGAACATAAATACTAAAATGTCGGTTTAGAAAGTTGGTCTTTTCATTAGTACCAGTGAGGACGAACGTACTTATCCCCTACCAGTTTTCATACAGGATACAGGGAATGGTTGCTCGCGACGAAGCTTCGCTTGATCGCGTAAAGGCATAGAATGTCGTAGCGTTTGAAGCGTGTCATCGTATTGACGCTCGAACTTGCAACAGAATTTATGCGGTCAAGATATAGAAGGCATGATGTATGGAATGGTGAAATCCTTTGTAGGCAAGAGAGAACTTGAGTGTTGTAGCCAATCTGGCAAATTCAGTTGGGTTATTGGAAGCCTTTGTAATCTCAGTTCATTATCAGTGAAGAGAATTGTTTCGTATACTCTATTTTCTTCTGTTTGCTAATATCAAATCAAAGATAACCATTTTGAGAAATTATCATCTTGTCTTGCACGAGCGCAACTCTAGGCTCGTGCGGCATCACGCCCCCTGCGAGGACTATGATTCGGATGATTCTGGGTCGGGGCATGACAAATTGGTCAGAGCTCTAGGCTCAATTTTCTCCGGACGCTTGCTTTGTTTCAATTCCAAAGAGTTGCCCACCACCAATCGAATCACTCTTGACTCTACTCGATGCCGTACTGGATGTTCCATACAATAAGTCTAGTACAAATTATGTAATTTTGTCGCATGTGTTTTAAAAATTACATAATGTTTGCTAAGAAAGTCGCAAAAGTTTTATTGCATTGAGTGCAACGAGCCGTAAAATATTGATGTTGCAAGTGCAAAAAGTTGAAAAATGTGAAATGAGATGTTCGATGTTGCAATACGACAAAGTTGAACGAGAGAAATAATAAGTTGCATAAAGTGTAACGAGTGAAATAAAATATTGTTGTATCAAATTGTAACGAGGTGAAGTGTGAATGATACGTGCAAGAATAGTAAAAGTTGATATCGAATGTGTTGAACGGATTCGAGCATTGGCTTTGAATGTCACAGATAAATACTTACACGAGATGCAATCGTTATCGGAAATAAATTATTGCACAAAGTGCAACGTACATCAGAAAGAAAATGTTGCACGCTGTGCAAAACGTGTCGAAAGTAAAAAAATTGTTACATGTGGTACAATGCGTATCAAAGTAAAATTGCTGCACGAAGTGCAACGGATATCAAAAATGAATCGTTGTATGTGCTACAACGGATGGAAACAAAAAGTCATAAATCGATAGAAACGAATCGTTCGGCAGGACACCGAACTTGAACTGGTATTGGCGAATGTACACATTATCCGAATTGAGTCAGATTTTGATTAATCAAAGTTACTGTTGTGATCAACCACGATCACTGCAAAAATCGTGAGTCAGAAGAGATTATTGGTTCATACCGAGTATGATGCGAGGGAAATGACTTGATTTCTGAGTGGTATATGCCATACCACGTATGCGATGGATGACTCAATTTTGAGTGGTATATGATATGCCACTTTTGCGATAAATTGCATCGACGCATTGTGAAAATTACGGAAGGTTTACCAGCAATGGACGGAAGAGTACCGAGACTCGATTGAAAATTTGTATGACGGTATGTTGATGCAAGTGTCCTCCAAAAATTGGTTGAGACGATAAGGCAGAACTCATATCAATGAGTTATATGTTAGACAAAAATTATAAGTCGGTCGGACGACCGAGACTAACAAAACGATTATACCTTGAGGCAATGATCAGATCATCCGATAGGAAACTTAAAGTTGTAAACAAGTCGCACGACTTACGATCTCGATGAAAATATTGGACGATACAAATTATAATTGAATCGCACAACTTGCGATCTCGACAAAAATGTTAAAATATGCGAATGGTAATCGAATCGCACGATTTGCGATCTCGATAGAAATATTAGCCAATGCAAAGTATAATCGAATCATACGACTTGCAATTTCGATGAAAATATTGGTTGATTCGGATAGCCGTGCCTAAGAAAGATAGTAGGTTATGTCGAGACGAGACTCACTGTGAGCATGACGAAATCATATGAAACTTAGAGGGCACGATTGCATGACTCGAGGGCACGACATTGAAAAATCGGTAACTTGGTTACGCGATCGAAGTATAACGGAATGCAACGAATCAAGAAACGATTTGAGACGTACAAAAATGTTTGTGGAGAACTTGGACGTATGTAATGTAAGTTGTCGACGTTGAAACAGAATCAAAGTTGACCCTTACGCTATCGAAATTGATACGACATATTGAGATCGATACGTAAGGAAATGTAAGCACGATGTGAGAATACCAAATGGAGTATGCCTTGCGCTATCAAAATTTTGTAAATAATAATACGAGAATGAACGAACTAGTTGATCATGAACTTTGTGATTGAACAAGACAAGACTATAAGTCATCGACAATTGTTCGATGCGTATAGCATCTCGTGTATCGACCACAAATAAGTTAAACTCGAACTCAATAAGAGTAAATGGTTCGTGAATTACGGAATCATCGACGGTAGTGCATGACTTTACTCGGAGGATAGTTGCGCATCAGTTGTGCCGATAGAAATAGTTTTGTCCGAAATTGGATAGTCGCATAGAAATCGTCAGAATGTGATTTGGCTCCGAAATAAGATATAGCATGGTTCGTAGTAACTGTCCTTCGTTAATGATCCATAATTATCGAGCGTAGCTTTGGGGCAGCTGACCCTAGAAGAATTGTCTGCCAAATCAAATTGAATGTTGCAGACAGTAAGATAACCCATACGATATTGCATATGAAATTTCATCAATAACAAATATAATGTGGTACATGTTGATGATAAGCCTAGACGATTTTGAGAATCGTGTTATGCACGAACGCGAGTGGTAAGAGAATGACTTACGAGTTATGTCGTTCGATTTTGATTCACCTTGCAATTGAACTTGCGTGAATCAAAATTATATTTGATGTTGCGAGACGGATAAGTTGGAAATTTGGCTAGTAAATTCCTACTCGTTAGGAATCGAACGTAAGATGTATCGTAGAGACTTTGAGTCAAAGCGATTATTGCCTTGAGCATTGTCGCCTTGATGTAAACTTTTGTGTCAGATAAATTGTGGCCTTTGTGCAATGTCAATTTAAAGTTGCATCGAGAAAATTTAAGCATAGTGTGTGGTAAGTAATCTAGCGGGCGTAGTCCTAAATGTTGATGTATTTGCAAGTCAACAAAGAAAATCGTATCGAAATGAGTTGCATAGCCAGACTTCGAAAATAGTTGGATAGCGATTTCGAATGCAAGGCACTGCGGAGGATCGTTGCGATCAGATGCGCGACGGCTCAACACGACGCATGGAATTAATGGTCCATACAAAACATACAAAATGAGAAATATGATTTAGAATTGCGTCGCATGTCGTGGCCTTATTAGACAATCGCGTACGTATAGAATGTGCATACGCAATAAACATTTTGAGAATGACTACTAGAAATTTTGTCCGATATGAGAGTATGAGATGACAAACATTAGGATTAAAAAAATTCATGTTAGCTTGTTCAAATTTGCTACCACTGGACTTGGTCGAAATACATATATCTTTGGGACACCTTGAATATAGGTACGGATCCAAATCGAGTTGTATACAAAAATTTAAATCGAGCTGCAAGAAAGACTTTAAAAAGTTAATGAAAATCTTGCAAGATAGTGTGAAACAGAACAACGATAGTTGGAATAGATCGTGAAAAGATCTATAAAATACTTAATCGGAGTATTGGTTTTGGTTCGAGGACGAACCTTATTTTGAGTGGTATATTCTGTAATGTCCTGCTCCGTACGGCGTATTACGCTTAGACGTTGACTCAAAGAGTCATGTTGACCTAATAAAATGTATCGATACGAGAGTTACGTTGTCCCGAACAATGCATCAAACTAAGTCGATGCAAAGAGTTGCATTGTCCACATTGAGTTAAATCGATGCAAAGCGCTGCATTGCCCTGAAGGATAAGTGCATTGAGTCGGCTTATAGTTTCTAAGAAATTGAATCTACCTAAGGCGCAAGTCTGAATCGATGCAAGTATTGATTTTAGTTGGTTTCATGTGCAGACAATCCATTTATGCTGAAATATTATAGGTCGACATTTTGCCTCATTCGCAACGGGTTCGCAAAACCCAAATCACCTTCTCGCAACAGGTTGGGACTTGGGCAAGGTAGGTCAGAATCGATCGAGTAGTTAAATAAAACGAGAAGTGCTCAAATGGCTAAGTCTGAAGATTTGGCCGTACAACAAAGATATAAAATCGAGCCGCATCGGTTCAACAAACAACAAGACATATCGATTTAAGGTGGGAGCACTGACTCTTCTTTTACTCCTTCATGCCTAAGTAAGAATGTATCATTGTATGCTACGTTAACCTATCGACGCCACGGGCATTGTCAGATTGGAAGATAAGTTATAGTGTGTGTCGAACACTAGTTAGAACAATTGAAATGAAACATGCATCAAATGCACGAGTCACTATGGAATATTGGATATCGTAAAGACGAGTGCCTCGGTGTGCAAGCCAAAAGAACATGGTATAACTGTATTCGGTGACTGCCTTCATGCACGAGCCATTCTATGTCTTTGCGCACGAGTTAGAAAGGCTAGCACATTGAAAGATTTTGAAGGCGAGCGCCCTAGCGTGCAAGCCACAAACATTGAATATTAAGGCTAAGATCATGGAATTATGGTATTAAGGCATGCATCGCATGCACGACTCGAAGAAATGAGAACAATCGTGTCAAAGCGTGCCTACGTGCACGAGAATCATAAAAGATGGCTTCGTTGCAAAGAGAACAGTTGTGGCATGTAGGTGACGGAACTGTCAGATATGACACGATGCCTTGAAAAGTGTTCGGGACCTTCGGATCGTTCAGTTGACGAACATTGAGTTGAGGCATGATGCCATTGAACATTAAAATGAAGTATGAAATGTGAAAACATAGAAAGTTAATGGAAAAAATACGAGATGATAAAGTCTGAGTCTCGGACTCAAGAATATGTTTGGTTGTTTGAATAATAGTGTGTTGCAAGGTCGAATGGACTTGAGAAAATTGATATAATCTTCCGTGCACGAGAATGTTTCCTTCGAACGGGTGCACCGGGGCATCGGGACCGGTCGGCCTAGGAGGAATATAATCTTTGATGGGCGCACATCTGTAAGACGACTAGCAACCAGTTATAAATATGAAAATCCTTAAAAGATGGTATGCATACGATATGTCTTCGGTTGTTGGGATAGCAACCCAACCCGTGAAGCGCCGGGCTACCCAACTTGAGAAAGAAAAGAAAGAGAGAAAGAAAAAAAGGAAAGAAAAGAAAAGAGAAACTTTTAGTCCATTTTGGCACGAACACGCCAACAACCTTCATATAGTTAAGGAACGATAGATTGAAAGTACAGGCACGTATTTATCTTGCACACATAGATCCTGCATTGAAAGTACTTATAACATGACAGGAAAGGAATGTGGCATATTCACCTTACGTCGGTGCAAGGGCGAGTGCATCGATGTTAGTAAGAAGTCGCACCACGAAACAAACACGAGATTGCTTGCCTGCTTGCCTACTCAATTTGAATAACATGCTTGCCATGATGACATGCTTTATCATTTTCGAATATGCCATAAAATTGACCCTAAGGAGAATATAGAAAGATCATAAGCTAAGTTGCATGATTGAACATAAATACTAAAATGTCTGTTTAGAAAGTTGGTCTTTTTATTAGTACATGCGAGAACGAACGTACTGATCCTCCACCAGCTTTCATGCAGGATACAGGGAATAGACTGCTCACGGCGAAGCTTTGCTTGCTCGTGCAAAGGCATGGAATGCCGTAGCGTTTGAAGCGTACGATCGCATTGATGCTCGGACTTACAACAGGATTGATGCGGTCGAGATATAGAAGGCATGATGTATGGAACGGTGAAATCCTTTGTGGGCAAGAGAGAACTTGAGTGTTATAGCCAATCTGGCAAATTCAGTTGGGCCATTGAAAGCCTTTGTAATCTCAGTTCATTATCAATAAAGAGAATTGTTTTGTATACTCTGTTTTCTTTCGTTTGATAATATCAAATCAAAGATAACCATTTTGAGAACTTGACATCTTTCCTTGCACGAGCGCAACTCCAGGCTCGTGCGACATCACGTCCCCTGCAAGGACGATGATTCGGGTGATTTCGGGTCGGGGCGTAACAAATTGGTATCAGAGCTCTAGGCTCAATTTCCTTACACTACAAAAATTTGTTAGATTAGCGACGTTCAAAAACGTCGCTAATCTCGGCAAAAACGTCGCTAAACGATATTAGCAACGTTTTCAGCAATGTTTTGAAAACGTCCATGTTCACGTACTCGTTGTCGACACCAGTTCGGTTGTGGACATTCATATAAGGCTCCACATATGGCTCCGCTTGGAATGCTAAAGATACAAGCTCTCCGTGTGTGGTCCATTGGTAGTAATTCGGAAGAAAACCCTTTGTGTATAAGTGATATGTGACATCCAATTCTGATTTAATCTTCATGTTCCGACATTTTGCACACGGGCACTTAATTTCTATGTCGTCCATGGATTGAGGAAACACTTTCGCGAATTGGAAGAATTGTTCTACTCCGTCGAAGTATTCATCTCGCACACCGCACCTGTCATCTCGAATGCGGTTGTACATCTACGAACGGTCTAGCAGATACATGGATATAGCCATTTCTAGATATCTGCAAATATAAATAAACTTCAAAACTAAAACGAATATACTACATACTACATACATACATATATACTGCGAGCCCCCTAGGGGCCCCACCCCGAGCAACAGACCCCCCAACCCCACGAGCAGCAGGAAGGTTCTAACCCGACGTACGGTCGTGACTCGGAACCATTCCTATGAGTATCGGGATCAAGAAAAATAGACGACGGCATTAACTAACCAACAAAACTACGTGTTACAAATATCGGCACTATCGGTACGTGGTTTCGAATCAGAGTATCAGATTTTTCGGTGTCAAAAAATAAATAATTATTACTAAATTATCAGATTTTTTGGCACTATCGGTGCCCCTGACCCAGCCTCCCCGCACCCCTCCCCCCTCCCCCTACACCACCCCTAACCCTAACCCGAACCCTATCCCTAACCCCTCCCCCACCAACCCCCTCCCCTCCCCAGCCCCCCTCACCCCTAGCTCCCCTCCCCGACCAACCACCCCCTGCTCCCCTCCTCCACCAACCACTCCTAACCCGAACCCGAACCCTTCCCTCCCCTCCCCCCAATCCCCCCCCCCCCCGCCCTCATCCCCCAGCCGCCCTCACCCCCCCCCCCGCCCCTCTCCCCTCCACACACCCACCCCTAACCCGAACCCGAACCCTCCCCTCCTCCCAGCCCCCGCTCCTCACCCCCAGCCGCCCTCACCCCCCCGCCTCTCCCTCCCCCCACACACCCACCCCTAACCCGAACCCTAACCCTCCCCTCCCCCTAGCCCTCCCTCCTCACCCCTAGTCGCCCTCACCCCCCTGCCCCACCCCTAACCATTCCTCACCCCCAACCACCCGCACCCCCTGCCCCTCCCCCGAGCCACCAGCACCCCCCCAACCACCAACAACAAAAATAGAGAGAGAGTCACGTACCGGAGGAGAGTCACCGGAGAGAGTGAGAGTCGCCGGAGAGAGTGAGAGCGCCGGAGGGAGAGAGTGAGAGAGTAAAATGGATAAGGGGAAACGAATCGGGGGGGGGGGGGAATTTAATTTAGTTAGAATTTAGCGACGTTCTTACTAACGTCGCTAAATTAGTCGCTATTAGCGATGTCGTAGCGACGTTTTGCGACGACTAGCTCATGTAACTAATATACGTCATTGTCATGTCGCTATTTTTGTTGCTATTAGCGACGGTTAGCGACGTTTCAGTTATACGTCGCTAATGTCCATAATTTATCGACGTTTTGCGAACGTCGCTAAATTTACGTCGCCAATTGAGCAGATTTTAGTAGTGTCAGGACGCTTACTTTGTTTCAATTCCAAAGAGTTGTCCACCACCAATCGAATCACTCTTGACTCTACTCGATGCCGTACTAGATGTTCCATACAATAAGTCTAATACAAATCATGTAATTTTGTCGCATGTAATTTGGAAATTACATGATGTTTGCTAAGAAAGTCGCGAAAGGTTTATTGCATTGAGTGCAACAAGCCGTAAAATATTGTTACTGCAAGTGCAATAAGTTAAAAAATGTGAAATAAGATGTTCGATGTTGCAATGCAGCAAAGTTGAACGAAAGAAATAATAATTTGCATAAAGTGTAACGAGTAAAATAAAATGTTATTGTATCAAATTGCAACGAGTTGAAGTATGAATGATACGTGCAAGAATAATAAAAGTTGATATCGAATGTGTTGAACGGATTCGAGCATTGGCTTTGAATGTCACAGATAAATACTTGCATGAGATGCAATGGTTATCGAAAATAAATTATTACACAAAGTGCAATGCACATCAGAAAGAAAATGTTGCACGCTGTGCAAAACGTGTCGAAAGTAAAAAAAAATCGTTGCACGTGCTATAATGCGTGTCAAAGAAAAATTGCTGTACGAAGTGCAACAGATATCAAAAATAAATCATTGCATGCGGTGCAACGGAAGGAAACAAAAAGTCATAAATCGATAGAAATGAATCGTTCGGCAGCGCATCGAACTTGAACTGGTATTGGCGAATGTACACATTAGCCAAATTTTGTCGAATTTTGATTAATCAAAGTTACGGTTGTGATCAAGCACGATCACTGCGAAAATCGTGAGTCAGAAGAGATTGTTGGTTCATACCGAGTATAAAGCGAGAGAAATGACTTGATTTTTGAGTGGTATATGCCATACCATGTATGCGATGGATGACTCTATTATGAGTGGTATATGGTATATTGTAGGAACGAAATAGTAAAGCGTAATACTCTAGAGGGGGTGAATAGAGTTGGCAGCGGAATAATGCTAATTAAAAAAGTTAGCAGCACAATCACAGAATATTAATTACAACTGAAATAAAGTAAAGACAGAGTTAAGAGAGCAAACGCAAAGACACCGATGTATACTGGTATCCCTCTGTTGAGGACTAATCCAGTCGGTAGAACTCTTGCTACCAGTTGAATCCACTATTGGAAAAATCGCAAGTTTTCTTACGAAGTCCTTGCAACTTCTACAATGCGAGCTTTGATACAAAGAACTCGTCCAACTTCAAATGTGAAGAGGTATTCTTCAATCAAGCCTTCTGATTACAATCTCTCAGAAACTTCTAGACCGTACCGCACTGGCAAATTGACTAGAGGATTGTAACTGGCTTGGGATCTGAAATTGAAAGCTCTAGAAAACTCTTTGGAAGACTGAAAGCTTTAGATAGAGAGAAGATTGAAAGTGAATGAGTGAATTGAAATGATTGAAATCCTTCTCTATTTATAGGAGTTCCAAAGGTAGACTTCTGTCAGAATTCGGGCAGAATTCGGGCAGAACTCTTTGAGCAAATCTCGGTCAAATCCGCAACTGCAGGAGGACCAAGTTCCAAAGATTCAAAATCACAACGGCCACCAACCGAACTCTGGCCGAACTCTGGCCGAACTCGGTTCGAGTTCTGTCAGGGTTAAGTCAGGGTTTAGTTAGGGTTTTTGAAAAAGCTTTTGGTGATTTTTGAAAACCTTTTTGAAAACCTTTTTGTAAACCTTTTTGAGAGGTCATTTTTAAAAACATTTTGAACGTATTTAGGGATAGCCTATTTGCCAGTACGACTCGGTGTACAACATATTCCTAGACTCAAATAAAATGAAAAATATATTGCATAAGAAATTACAGACTCGAGTAGGCAAACAGATCTTCGGTCTTGAATGGAGTGGATAGCCAATCTTGATCATGTCCAAGAATCCGAGATGTCCTGACTAGCTTCATATATCCAGACAGAGTTTGATCAATTATTAAAATCAGGTTGACCATATAACCAATGGGCCAACAATCTCCCCCATTTTGATAATTGACAAACTATGAATGATATAACATTAAGCTAAGCTTGTTCAAAAAAATATCAAAAAGTAGAAATTGTTCATATCCTGTATTATCTCAAAAGAAATGTTAGATCTTTAATTTTCTCCCCCTTTGTCACTTAGCAAAATAATTACAAAAGAGAAGGCTCCCCCGCAATCAATGCATAAGTAACAAGTAGTAAGAAAATATAAAAAAATGAGAAACACATTACAACATGTATTGTTTCTACAGATTATCATTACAGGCATGTATTGTTTCAAGAACAAAAAAAAAATCTCAGGCATGCTATTTCACTGGCAGTTTGTAATGAAGAAGCAGTATAAAGAGATAGTGCTAATAATTAAACCAAAGTGTTGAAATAAACTGAAATGCCATAACTGAAACACCATAAACATGTCCATGAATGATAATAGAACTGAATCAAACTACAAAGTGCTGATAATAATCAAAAAATACTGATAAGAACTTGGAATGTCGAAGCATTTCCAAGTATATAATAGAATGTCACTAAAAAATCAAATCACATCTCCTCATCACTATCCTCGTCATCACCAACATCAGCTCGACCAGCATGTCCTGAAGGACCAGCACCAGAAGTACCAGCGCCAGAAGGATGAGTAGGGGCGCCAGCATAGAACTCACCAACGTAGCCACGAGGTGCACGATACCAATCATAGGCGTTACCTGGCTGAAAGTAGGCATGGACAGCCTCATCCTCACAGCGGTAACCCGAAAAAGCTGGATCTCGAGGGATAGAACCGGCTGAATGACCAGTCTGAGCGAAACGAAGTTCAGCCAAGGAGTTTGCCATTGCCGGATAACAGGTGACGTCGCGGAACTCATGCTCACGAGCCATGTCCGTCATCGAGACGTACAAAGCAGATAAATGCTGATGTATGCCCTCAAATGTCATGGCATACTGATGAGGTGGTGGAGGAGGTGCAGTAGGGGGAGCAGTAGGTGGAGCTGTAGCAGTCATGCTACGATGAGATAACTGAAGAAACTTGGGCCCAGGGTCCTGAGTACAAGCCGACAGATCGATATCGAAGCGCTGAAAGATACGTGGGAGAATCATCACGTAAGAGAGATTTCTATCTCTTGCAGGACAACGACCCATCATCTGAATCATGGTCTTAGGGACAGAAAATGGAATCCCCTTAAGAATGTGGTACACGGCGGACAGCTCAAGAGAAGTCACATCATCCTTTGAAGTAGATTTTGGAAGAATAGTGGAATAGATGATGCGATGCAATTCATAGTTAAACAAGTTCAGGTTGTTAGCCTTGAACTTTCCAGAGCGTACTCTATCAGGTGCACAGAGTTCCGCTTTGAAACTTGCGAGTGTCGTGCCTTCGGGAAAGTCAAAATCAGTGATATCGACTAGCGGTTCACCTTCGTTAGGGATACCAAGGATCTCCGCTAAGAGGCTACCATCGAAATTGATATCAATACCTCCAACACGTATGGTCACATCGAAAGTGTCTAATATGAGATTACAATAGAATAATCTATTGGCATTAGTTGCTATAGGGAAGCAAATTTTAACAAATAAGTGTAACCCTAATGCCTCAAACAAATGACGATGATCAGGAAATACAGTCCATTTGACTGGAGCGCCTGTGCATATGGATCGCATAGAAAAATCACCATACCACAGTAGGGCTTGGTCGAGGGTTTGAAAGAAAAACCCGTCGAACGTACCGTCGCTCGTTTGGACCGGCGAAAAGAGTGAATCCGTATGTGGATGCGAAGATGACCCTTCCTCACTAGGGGTCATCTTCTTCCTCTTAGATGGATTGAATTTAGGTGCCATATGTGCAAATTGGAATAAAAATGCACTAATTGAAAGGTGGAGAGAGATGAAGTTATACCTCACGAAATCAAGATATGTCGTAGAGAACGACGATCTCCGCACGATTCCAAATTTTGGAGAGATTTTACCACTTGGATTGGATGGAATAGAGTGGTGAAGAACTAGGGTTTTGATGCTCGGGTCGGCTGCTGCTGCTGTTTGAAATAGTTTGGAAGCAATGAAGAAGAAGGACTGCTCGGGTTCTGTATATATAACCAGACACCCTCAACCGAACTCGGGCCGAATTCGGTCAGAGCTCTGGCCGAATTCGCCTAGGGTTCTTCAAAGTTGTTTTTTGCCATTCTTTTTTATTGTCTCATTTTAAATATTTAATTCAAAGATTAGTTATTTTAGCCTTCAATTAACATAATTAATATTATATTATGAATTAAATGTCATTACACAGCGACTGTCTCAGATTAGCTGTAGGAGTATTGTTCCAGCTGGCGGAGGTTCACCGGGGAACTCTTAAGTACCGCTTCGCTTCAACCGTAGTTGTGGTGACAGACAGACTCTTTATTGGCTTGTCTCTAACACAGTTTTTGTATAATGATATATAATCATAAAACAAAATCAATTAATATTATTGACGTACAAAATTCCTAATTCTCGACGTAAATAATTGAAACGATCTTCTGCTAGAGGTTTAGTGAAGATGTCAGCTAGTTGATTTTCAGTATCTATGTACACAAGGTTTATATCTCCATTTTGATGATGATCTCTAATAAAGTGATGTCGAATCTCGATATGTTTAGTACGAGAGTGACATACTGGATTCTTAGTCAAATTAATAGAGCTCGTGTTATCACAGAAAATAGGAATATGTGTGTAAAATAAATCATAATCTTCTAGGATTTGTTTCATCCATAAAATCTGAGCACAACAACGTCCTGCGGCGATGTACTCAGCCTCTGTTGTTGATAGGGCTACAGAATTTTTCTTTTTACTAAACCAAGAGACTAAAGCTTTGCCTAAGAAATGACATGTGCCACTTGTACTTTTTCTATCAACTTTGCATCCAGCAAAATCTGCATCCGAATAACCAATAAGGTCAAAGGACTTAGTTTTGGGATACCACAAGCCAACAGAAGAAGTGCCTTTAAGGTATCGAAAGATACGCTTAACTGCAGACAGATGTGATTTCTTTGGGTTAGCTTGAAAACGTGTACACAGACAAACACTAAACATTATATCTGGACGACTAGCAGTTAAATAAAGTAAACTACCAATCATACCTCGATACTTACGTGTGTCGACTGGCTTGCCTTGTTCATCTGAATCAAGCTTTGTTGAAGTTGCCATTGGAGTGACAATAGGTTTGACACTGTCCAGATCAAACTTCTTTAGCAAGTCTTTTGTGTACTTGGCTTGATTTATGAATGTTCCATTATCAGTTTGTTTGATTTGCAATCCGAGAAAGAATTTTAGCTCTCCCATCATGCTCATCTCAAACTCATTCTGCATACACTTAGAAAATTCTTGACACAGAGATTCATCAGTAGATCCAAATATAATATCATCAACATAGATTTGAATTAAAAGAAGTTTGCCATTAAAAGACTTAATAAACAGTGTAGTATCAACCTTGCCTTTTGAAAAACCGTTGTCAAGTAGAAAAGAGCTTAGACGATCATACCAAGTACGAGGGGCTTGTTTTAAACCGTATAGAGCTTTCTTCAACTTGAAAACATGATCTGGGTTTTTGAAATCCGTGAAACCTGGAGGTTGTGCTACAAAAAATTCTTCTTTTATAAAGCCATTTAAAAAAGCACTCTTCACATCCATTTGAAAAAGTTTGAAATCATAAAAATATGCAAATGCATATAACATGCAAATGGATTCTAATCTCGCAACTGGGGCATAAGTCTCATCGTAGTCGATACCTTCTTCTTGATTGTATCCTTGAGCTATGAGTCGAGCTTTATTACGAGTCACTAAACCATTCTCATTCAGTTTGTTTCGGAATACCCAACGGGTGCCAATGACCAGATGATCAACAGGCCTGGGAACAAGTTCCCAAAGTTGATTTCGTTCAAATTGGTTTAATTCCTCTTGCATAGCATCTATCCAGAAACTATCACTACATGCTTCATCAATAGTTTTGGGTTCTAGCTGTGAAATAAAAGCAACACTAGAAACAATATCTCTACAGGATGTATGAGTACTTACTCCCTTGGTAATATCACCAATTACCAAATCCTTTGGATGATTAGCTGTAAATTTTAACCTTTTCGCTTGATTCTGAAGGTAGCTGGTTCCTGGATCTTCTCTAGGAGGTTCAGCTAGTGCAGAGCTTGGTTGAGAATCAGCTGGAGTTGAGCTTGGTACAGATGTATCTTCGTCATTGTCATCAATTGTCATTTGATTTAATTCATCAAAAGTGACATTGATTGACTCTTCGATGATCATGGTACGTTTGTTGAAGACTCTGTATCCTTTGCTCTTGGCCGCATAACCTAAAAATATGCCTTCATCGGCCTTTTCATTAAATTTTCCCAAATTGTCTTTTGTATTAAGAATAAAACATTTACAACCAAAAATTCTAAAGTATGAAACTGAAGGAATTCTATCAAACCATAACTCAAATGGAGTCTTCTTCGATTTGGGTCAAATTAGAACTCTATTGAGAATAAAGCAAGCTGTGTTGACAGCTTCAGCCCAGAAATATTTGGGTAGACTAAACTGGTTTAACATCACTCTGGCCATTTCGGTTAGAGTTCTGTTCTTACGTTCCACAACTCTATTTTGTTATGGAGTCCTAAGGCAGGAGAACTCGTGTATAAAATCGTGTGTGTCACAAAATTGCTCAAAATCAGCATTCTCAAATTCGCCACCATGATCGCTTCTAAAGCGAGTGATCATGTAACCTTTTTCATTCTGAACTTTCTTACAAAAGGCGACAAATTCGGATAGTGCATCATTCTTGCGTGTCAAGAAATATACCCACGTGTATCTAGAGAAATCATCTACAATTACAAAAGCATAAAGTTTACCTCCGAGGCTAGCAACTCTGCTAGGACCAAATAAGTCCATATGAAGCAATTGTAGAGGTCTAGTAGTACATACTGCGTTTACTGACTTGAATGTGGATCTGGTAGCTTTGTTCCTTTCAGATTGGCTGCATACCGAATCCTTCTTGAATGTAATATCCGGTAAACCGCGTACTAGCTTCTTTGTGGATAATCTTGATATTGTATCCATATTAGTGTGACCGAGTCTCATATGCCACAGATGACTCTCATCACTTTTGGCCATTAAGCATCTACCTAAAATGTTAGTTTCTTCTAACAAATAGAAAACATATATATTGTCTTCCCTGATACCTTCAAAGATAGTACTACCAGTTGAGCTATCAACTATAGTACATTTGTCTTTGCCAAAGTTGATGCCATAACCATGATCAGCTAGATGACTTATGCTGAGTAGGTTATGTTTCAACTCGGTAACCAGACAGACATCCTTAATCACAGGATAGGGAGACTTACCAACATCACCGATACCAATAATATACCCTTTCAAGTTATTACCGAAGGAGACATAGCCTTCCTTCTTCTTCTTCGACAGTGTTGCAAATAGGGTAGCGTCACCGGTCATATGCCGTGAGCAACCGTTGTCGAGGATCCATTTGCTTCTAGCATGTGAAGGGTGTTCCACCTACAAAATAGTTTGCAGATGAAACCTTTGGTACCCATTTCTTGTAGGGTCCTGAATTGTTAGCTTAGGTATCCAAGCATAAATATTTAAATCAACAAGCTTTCTCATTCTACATGCAGATGATATATGACCAATGAGGCCACAATAATGACATTGTGCATGTCGAGTGTTAAAAGCTGAGTGGTGTGCATGGTTGGTAGGTTTGGGTTTTCTAGTATAGAAGAAAGCATACCTATAATCTTGTTTGGGCTTAACCTTTTGGGTTAAAGGTTTTATAGGGTTAGGTCTGACAGTGTTTGGCTTGGGAATGTTCCAATTTTTCGGTAAGTGACACGTGTTAGGGAAGGAAGCAGCAGGCTCAGGCTATTTTCCTAACCTAATTTCCAATCTTTTGGAAGTGTCATACAACTTAGTATAATCAGAAGTAAGTGATTCCATTCTGATTTGTGCACATTGAAGACTTTTCTTCTCTATAGAAAGTTCTTCCTTGAGTTGGTCAATAATTTTGTCTTTCTCTTCAGATGACTTGGTAGTCTCGTGTAATAAGAGCTTTATTGAAGAAAGCTCACCAGACTCACTAACATTATTTCTAACCTCAGCTAGTAGGTCGGTAAGTCTACCTATTTCACCTTTGTACTCTTTGAGTACCTTCTTAGAGGTCTGATACTTACTACGCAGTTTCCTGTAATCAGTTATCAGGTCACTGAAGGCATCTCCTAATTGCTCAAAGGTGAAGTCATCATAAGTATCAACTACAGGTTCAGTAGGTACCTGATCGAATGCCATAAAGCATACGTTTGCAGCGTCTTCTGATTGTTCGTCTTCTGAGTCGCTGACTTCACTTTCATGCCATATGCTGGTGTTAGCATATTTTCGTGATGTTGATCTCTTCAGGTTCCTTTTTCCATACCTGTTGCTCTTCTTGCTTGATGATGAGTTTGTGGGACAATCCTTCTTCATGTGTCCCTTCTTCTTGTAACTATAGCAGACAGCATCTTCTTGGTACCAGTTGTTGCTGTTGTTTTCTTTGACTCTCTTCTCATGTCTCATGAATCTTTTGAACTTTCTTGCTAGGAGTGCTTGATCTTCAGCGTCAGATCCACTGCTGCCTGAGTCATCTTCAGCAGCTTTTCTGTGCTGAGCCTTGAGGGCGATAGTCTTCTCCTTTGGTGCAGGCTCTTCAAAATCTTGTAGCTCTAGTTCATGAGTGAGTAGCTTACCCATGAGTACTTTGAGGGACATCGTTGTGAGATCGTTCCCTTCAATGATTGCAGTAGCCTTTGGAATCCAGTTCTTGGTGAGAGCTCGCAGGAGTTTGCGAATCTTTTTATGGTTACTGTAATCTTTGCCTAGGGAAGACAAAGGATTTATAATATCCAAGAACCTCTCGAACATTTGTGTAACTATTTTGTTGGGCTTCATTTTGAACGCCTCGTACTCTTGAGTAAGTCTGCTGACTTTAGATTCCTTGACTTGAGTCGTGCCTTCATGTGTGACTTCAAGTAGATTCCATACTTTATTAGCCGTTGTGCAGATAGACACCCTGTTAAATTCAGTTCTGTCTAAAGCACAAAAAAGAGCATTAATGGCACGTGCGTCAAGACTGGCCCTTTTCTTTTCTTCCTCTGTATATCTGCTATGGGGTTTTTCAACTAAAACTCCATCAACATTTATACGAGGTGGCTTATGATAGCCATCAAGAACAATGGACCATAAATCAAAGTCAAGAGATTTCAAGAAGAAACTCATCCGTGTTTTCCAATATGTATAATTCGTACCATCAAACTGTGGGGGTCTGTTTGTGGCCTGGCCTTCACTTGTGAATTTTACAGTTGCCATGTGTTGTACTATGATCTATATAACAGTTAATTAAAATGAATAAATAATTGCACTGTTACCTTTACTTTACCTGTAACACCCGCTCTGATACCAATTGTAGGAACGAAATAGTAAAGCGTAATACTCTAGAGGGGGGGTGAATAGAGTTGGCAGCGGAATAATGCTAATTAAAAAAGTTAGCAGCACAATCACAGAATATTAATCACAACTGAAATAAAGTAAAGACAGAGTTAAGAGAGCAAACGCAAAGACAGCGATGTATACTGGTATCCCTCCGTTGAGGACTAATCCAGTTGGTAGAACTCTTGCTACCAGTTGAATCCACTAATGGAAAAACCGCAAGTTTTTTTACGAAGTCCTTGCAACTTCTACAACGCGAGCTTTGATACGAAGAACTCGTCCAACTTCAAATGTGAAGAGGTATTCTTCAATCAAGCCTTCTGATTACAATCTCTCAGAAACTTCTAGACCGTACCGCACTGTCAAATTGACTAGAGGATTGTAACTGGCTTGGGATCTGAAATTGAAAGCTCTAGAAAACTCTTTGGAAGACTGAAAGCATTAGATAGAGAGAAGATTGAAAGTGAATGAGTGAATTGAAATGATCAAAATCCTTCTCTATTTATAGGAGTTCCAAAGGCAGACTTCTGTCAGAATTCGGGCAGAATTCGGGCAGAACTCTTTGAGCAAATCTCGGTCAAATTCGCAACTGCAGGAGGACCAAGTTCCAAAGATTCAAAATCACAACGGCCACCAACCGAACTCTGGCCGAACTCTGGCCGAACTCGGTCCGAGTTCTGTCAGGGTTAAGTCAGGGTTTAGTTAGGGTTTTTGAAAAAGCTTTTGGTGATTTTTGAAAACCTTTTTGAAAACCTTTTTGTAAACCTTTTTGAGAGGTCATTTTTAAAAATATTTTGAATGTATTTAGGGATAGCCTATTTTCCAGTACGACTCGGTATACAACATATTCCTAGACTCAAATAAAATAAAAAGTATATTGTATAAGAAATTACAGACTCGAGTAGGCAAACAGATCTTTGGTCTTGAATGGAGTGGATAGCCAATCTTGATCATGTCCAAGAATTCGAGATGTCCTGACTAGCTTCGTATATCCAGACAGAGTTTGATCAATTATTAAAATCAGGTTGACTATATGACCAATGGGCCAACATATACCACTTGTGCGATGAATTGCATCGACGAGTTGTGTGAATTGCAGAAGGTTTGTCCACAATGGACGGAAGAGTACAGTAACTCGATTGAAAATTTGTATGATGGTATATTGATGCAAGTGTTCTCTAAAAATTGGTTGGAAAGATAAGGCGGGACTCGTATCAATGAATTATATGTCAGACGGAAATTATAAGTCGGTCGGACGACCGAGACTAACAAAACGATTATGTCTTGAGGCAATGATCGGATCGATCTGATAGAAAACTTGAAGTTATAAACGAGTCGCACGACTTGCGATCTCGATGATAATGTTGGACGACACAAATTATAATCGAATCGCATGCTCACCTATTGTCTTGTGCAGGTGGTAAGTGTTATATCTATTTTTTGTAAAAAGGAGCACGTCCGTGGTAAGATAAGTTAAAATTGGTTATGTTGTTTTCGGCTTAAAATATTGTGTTCGATATGAAATGAAAATCATATAGTTCTAAATAGCAAGATCACTTTGTATGCTAAAATCATTAAGAAGAAGAATCGGTTTAGACGAGTAGGTTCGTCCCGTCCACTAGCAAGTGTGCTAACCCCCAAATTTTCAGGTATCGGGCGTGCTGCGGGAGCTCAAGACTAGACCTGAAGCTGAAGAACGTGAGGCGGCAGGAACCTCTCCTATTTTGAAGTATTTTGAAGTCCAATTCAGATTGAAGATCTTTTGTTCAAATGTATAAAGGGGCATGAATGTATGGAACGACAAGGATTATTTTATGGCAGCTTGTCGAGAGTTTTTCTTTTATGTTTCAAAGATATAGCCGTAATGACATATGAAACATAAAAATGACCTTGTACATATATTGCAAGTTTTATGAATAAAAAGCTAAATTACTTTCTATTCTGCGTCTTCAACTCTCTTGTAAAACCCCTAAATTTCTACTTTTTTTATTTAATTTAGTACCGATTTAAAATTTCGTATTGTACGTCGCACACGAAATTATTTTTCTGCTCGTCGAGTACGAATATGTGCGAGCGTACATATTTTTGAAAAATATTATTTTTAGTATTTTTAATGTAGACCAAAAAATTATTCTAGCTATTATTTTCAAGTTAAGACTTTTATGAAAAGCCTTTCATTTATATAGTTATAATAATAAATTTTTCCTATAAAATGGTAAATTAGAAAAGTATATCTATGTAAATATTAATTGTACAAACATATATTTTTGTAATTATTTATTTGTTTATTTTAAATAATGTAATTTTTGAAATTAATTATTATAGTATTTTTGAAAAGCATATTTTGAATATTTGTGACGATTTAAATTTTTTTTGATTCCATGGATACATTTAAATAGTAAACTAATATTTATATTTGGAATTGATTTGATTTTAAACAAAGAGAATTTAATTTGATTTAAATTAGATATGGATTTGGATTTGGATTTGATTGCTTTTAATTTAAATTAGGAATTATCTATTATTGGGTTTAATTTACTCCTACTCCTTATCTAATTGGGAATTCCCACATCCTATAAATAGGCAGGTACTCCTCCAATTTTTATCATCCACCAAATTCCTCCACAAAATTTCCTCAAAGTGAGTGCATTGTGTCCATGACCGTGTCCGTGTCCCATCTACTATGTATTTTATTGTACAAATACAATACTCCACCCCGGGTCCGACAGATCCGAACCTCCGTCCCCGTCGTGTCGGACACACCCGACACGACTCATCCAAACTCAAAACCCTAATTTTGAACCCTAATTCTCTAACCCTTGCCATTCCCCGGCCATCCACAGCCCGATCCCGACTTCGTCCAACCACTCTCACCATCGAACCGACAACACCACTCCCGCTGTCACCAGAACCGCACCTCCTGCCACAAAATCCTCGGTCGCCCCGTCGACCTGCCACCACCAACGCCAAACCTGTCGCCATACACCCCGACTTCCCGACCAAGCCCAGCCAAACACCGGCCAACCACCACAACCACAGCCAGTCTCCACCAAGCCCCCACTTCGACCAAAACCCAACCCCTGCCATCGTCACCACCGCCATTCCGGCCAAAGCCGGCCGGCCGCCACCCAAGTTACCACCAAATACCAGAGAAAGAAAATAAAATTAAACCCTAACCCTAGTCTGACCTTGTCGGCGCTACGCCGTCGCGCTCCCAGTGTCCGCCAGGTCCGGCCTCGCCGAGCCCTGACGCGTGCCCTAGACCGCCGGAGCGGTGAGCCCCGACGACCGCCTCCACTGACCCCGCCGTCCAATCTCCTCCCCGGGGCCGCCCACTGAGAACCCCCGCGCGCTGCGGCCAGCGCCGCCGACCTCCGACCTCCGACCTCCGACCTCCGACCCGTGTCCGCCCAGTCTCCCGCCTGGAACCGCCGCCTTTCCTCTTCCTTCGACTTCCCCCAACCCTGCTGCCGACTCCAGCTTGGCAGCGCCGAGCGCCACCGTGGTCGGGAACCCCTCGTCTCCCGAGCTCTCCGCCTCGCTCGCCCGTCACCGATCATCCTCTTTCCCGCTCCGCCGCACGTGCCCTAACCGCCCTCCACTCCTGCCGGAAAAAACCCATCGCCGGCGTCTCCCGACCGACCCTCTCGAAACCCGGCCGCCCGCCGCTCTCACCGTTCCCCTATCATCCCCTCTCTCTTCTCTTTCTTTTTTCGAAGCAGCACTGAGAGAACAGCTGTGCTGTTCTATTCTTTTTTTTATTTATTTATTCTGTAATATTTGTTTTATTTTTATTTTCTTTTGAATTATAATTATATATATTTTTATATACAGGTGTTAACTACTAGTATTAGCATCTTTATTATTATTATTAGTTATTCCTTTTTTTATTAGTTATTAGTTATTTTTTAGTAGTGTTTTTGTTATTTTAATTATTTTAATTGTTTCTGTTGCTGTTTGAATTTGGTGTTTTATATGTGTATCTATTATTATTATCATCATCATCATTATTATTATTATTATTATTATTATTATTACTATTATTATTATTATTTTTACTCCTAGTATCTTGTAAGTATATATATTCATCATTATTATTTTAGTATTCTTCTAAAATATTTTTTTCTAATGGAATAATTATCATCAAATATCGTATCTTGACAAACTTATAATTTCTAGCCTAAAAATATTTTGGACTAATAAAAAAATGTAGTTTCCAAATTTGTTTTCGCATATTTACGCAAAATTTATTTTTAGTTTTTCTTTTTCGATTCTCAAGTATATTATTTCCTAAAATAGTATTTTGTCAAACTTAGAGTTTTGCCGAAAACGGTTTTCTTGACTTTAAGTATTTTTGTATTTTCCCTATAAATATTTTGACCTACGAGAACTAGTTATTAAGTATTATAAATAATTTCCTAAAATCATATATATTATATATATTCAAATTCCTTCGATTACCTCCCTCTTCCGCAATTAGTCTTATTCACAATCCCTTGCCAATTCAAGCCTACCTTATGTCAACCCTAACCAATTTGACCCTTCTGGACCCAATGAAACTGTTCGTGCCACCATCCGAGGTCACCATGTATAGTTGTTGCATCGAAGTTGCAGATCGTGCCACCTTGATCATCACAGCACACCAGGCGCCCTACCAGGCAAGACACCTTGCCATTTGCTGTTTATTTATTTTAGTTCATATTTCATGCATTATTTATTTTTTTATGCAAAATAAGCTGTGATACATGGCATAACTGTTAGAACTTACTGTTCATTTATATTTCATGCTGTGTATCAAATTAAACCTAGATTTAAGGGACCACCTTGTGTGTTGCATTCATTGGCCTTGACACGTTGTAACACGAGGTTGTGTGTCACATGTAGAATATAGAAGTGCGTGATTGGCTGGCCACCAGTACGTACAAGCCGTGCGATAGGAATAACCGCTAATAGAGGTTGTATGCTAGTTTGACTTAGTGGTTATAGAAGTTTTGTGTTGTGGATACAACACAGTAGGCATTGGGCAGGGAGGACAATTCCTTAGCATATGGGCTTCGATGCACTTTTCCTTTTGTAACCCGTGAGCTCCGTCAGAAATGCGGGTCAGATTACCCATGATTACTGACGGCCACTGACGATTCTGCAGAATGTCATGCTCTTACTGATGGGGCCTCTGGTGCCCAAGGGGGACTACGCCGATCCTATTCAGCCAGGGCCCATGCGTAGGAAGGATTGTTCTTAACTATATTTCACTTAGAATGGTAGGCTACCCTGTCCGTTAGGTACGAGTACTTTTGGTTTGGGTACTTGTATCTGACCGTGGATTGGAACAATAACTTGTCGCGGACTAGTTCGTCACATCTTGTCCTTGTTTGGTTGTAGGTGTGACTTACTACTCCGATGAGAAGGTATTGAACCTTGTTGGGGTCCGGATACCATATTGGATTCATAGCATGGAAAGATACGTTACCGTTAATTAGTTTACCATCTCCTGTCCTTGTTTGGTTGGGGGGATGGTACGCTCGTTCAGTAGGTGCGTATTGGACGATGTTATAAATTCGATTGACTTATTTATTTGAGCAATATTTATTCAGTTTATATGGCATGATATTATGTGTCTTGTTACGTCCCTCTGAGGACCTGGTTATCTCCCCAGGTGTGTGCTCTTGTCTTTTCGCAGGTGCTTTAGCTTTAGCCGTGATTATCGCTATTTTATCGAGGATGATTGCACTTGGATCGTCTTCGCTTCGCTCGCCAAATTCACCTCTTTACTCATATATTTTTCCTTTACTTGTTGGTAGTAGATTTGTCTCCGCCCAATATATTGTATCAAAACAATTTATTCTCATTATATGACATCTTCTATTCAATTATTTGTGTGGATGAGATTAGTTATGGTTTTACTGCATTTTACAGCTTATGTATTTGTACGAGGCTTCCATATATTGGAGTATACTTCGTATGAATACAGCTGGCATGTCTACGTTCCTAGTCCTACGTATTTTGGGACTGGGACATTACATGTTTTTGTGGTGGCCCATGCAGGTCAAGATAAATTGTTTGGTTACTTTACTGTACCAAGCAAGCCTGCGTATAGGATTAGAAGTCTAGGATCTCATCCACATACTTGACCTCTTTCCTTGATTTTATCTACCGTTTGACTCATTAATTGCATCTTGCTTGCTTCCTTCCATCCGTATTCTTATCTTCCCTTCGTGCTTGCTAGAGATTGACCCTACTAGTTAGTTGTCCCAAAACACCATTAGTTTAATTCTTTAAGTTAGGTAGACTACCTTATGACCTAGCAACCCCTTTGACCTAGTGACCTATATTAGCAAGCTTATTTAGATCCTAGAATCTAGAGGACCTAACCCGTCTAGCCAACCAAGGACTTGGACAAGAAGACTATAGGACAATTGTATGACTTAGAATCATTCTACCTTCTTTTAATCTAAATCACTCGTGCCTATGTTTTTACCACTTTGACTAATGTTGCAACTATAATCTAGTTTTGCAAACTCATCCGTTTATCGAGTTTGTTCATGACTTATGCTATTGAATGGCCGCTCACTAACATATTATCTAATCAGAACCGGTGCATAATGGTCTGATCAACCAAGTGCACTTTGGTTCGCCTTTTTCATATATCAATCTACGTGGATGGGATGTAGTTAAACTTTTCCCTTAGAATTCCATCCACGACTGCCTTGACAATTCTTTTAAAATTATTCAGTCATCCTTGAATCACGTATTCATATTCGATAACGCCTCCTTCGAACTCTATATTGCTTCGCCCTCACCTATTTTAGGAGGACGAAAGCGTTATACTAGAACTTTCTCTAACCTTCCCATCGGCTATGACCATTCTCACTCGATGTTGCTCTATCTTCATCCCAAACTACTCGGCCCTATCAAGACCCTCTAATCGCTTAATTAAAGCGAATCTATTTTGTTCTCTTAATCGTGACCCTCATTCATTACCCGTGAACATGTCGTATTATTTTTCTATAATCTAGATCACGATTCTTACGGCATGATTTTGATATCGACTGTTCTCCATCGACACCCCCTTGTGTCTTCTCACCCCCTACTAATTCTTAATTTCGAGGACAAAATTCTTTTAAGTTGGGTAGGATGTAAAACCCCTAAATTTCTACTATTTTTTATTTAATTTAGTACCGATTTAAAATTTTGTATTGTACGTCGCGCACGAAATTATTTTTCTGCTCGTCGAGTATGAATATGTGCGAGCGTACATATTTTTGAAAAATATTATTTTTAGTATTTTTAATGTAGACAAAAAAATTATTCTAGCTATTATTTTCAAGTTATGACTTTTATGAAAAGCCTTTCATTTATATAGTTATAATAATAAATTTTTCCTATAAAATGGTAAATTAGAAAAGTATATCTATGTAAATATTAATTGTACAAACATATATTTTCATAATTATTTATTTGTTTATTTTAAATAATGTAATTTTCGAAATTAATTATTATAGTATTTTTGAAAAGCATATTTTGAATATTTGTGACGATTTAAATTTTTATTTGATTCCATGGATACATTTAAATAGTAAACTAATATCTATATTTGGAATTGATTTGATTTTAAACAAAGAGAATTTAATTTGATTTAAATTAGATATGGATTTGGATTTGGATTTGATTGCTTTTAATTTAAATTAGGAATTATCTATTATTGGGTTTAATTTACTACTTCTCCTTATCTAATTGGGAATTCCCACATCCTATAAATAGGCAGGTACTCCTCCAATTTTTATCATCCACCAAATTCCTCCACAAAATTTCCACAAAGTGAGTGCATTGTGTCCATGACCGTGTCCGTGTCCCATCCACTATGTGTTTTATTGTACAAATACAATACTCCACCCCGGGTCCGACAGATCCGAACCTCCGTTCCCGTCGTGTCGGACACACCCGACACGACTCATCCAAACTCAAAACCCTAATTTTGATCCCTAATTCTCTAACCCTAGCCATTCCCCGGCCATCCACAGCCCGATCCCGACTT
The DNA here is from genome assembly GCA_029216955.1 of Iris pallida. Taxonomy (NCBI): domain Eukaryota; kingdom Viridiplantae; phylum Streptophyta; class Magnoliopsida; order Asparagales; family Iridaceae; genus Iris; species Iris pallida. Next base: position 8,654,853 of record JANAVB010039816.1, on the reverse strand, counting down.
CGTCCAACCACCCTCACCATCGAACCGACAATACCACTCCCGCTGTCACCCGAACCACACCTCCTGCCACAAAATCCCCGATCGTCCCATCGACCTGCCACCACCAACGCCAAACCCGTCGCCATACACCCTGACTTCTCGACCAAGACCAGCCAAACATCGGCCAACCACCACAACCACAGCCAGTCTCCACCAAGCCCCCACTTCGACCAAAACCCAACCCCTGCCATCGTCACTACCGCCATTCCGGCCAAAACCGGTCGGCCGCCACCCAAGTTCACCACCAAACACCAGAGAAAGAAAATAAAATTAAACCCTAACCCTAGTCTGACCTTGCCGGAGCTACGCCGCCGCGCTCCCAGCTTCCGCCAGGTCCGGCCTCGTCGAGCCCTAACGCGTGCCCTAGACCGCCAGAGCGGTAAGCCCCGACGACCGTCTCCACTGACCCCACCGTCCGATCTCCTCCCCGGGGCCGCCCACTGAGAACCCCCGTGCGCTGCGTCCAGCGCCGCCGACCTCCGACCCGCGTCCGCCCAGTCTCCCGCCTGGAACCGCCGCCGTTCCTCTTCCTCCGACTTCTCCCAACTCTGCCGCCGGCTGCAGCTTGGCAGCGCCGAGCGCCACCGTGGTCGGGAACCCCTCGCCTCCCGAGCTCTCCGCCTCGCTCGCCCGTCACCGATTATCCTCCTTCCCGCTCCGTCGCGCGTGCCCTAACCGCCCTCCACTCCTGCCAGAAAAAACCTATCGCCGGCGTCTCCCGACCGACCCTCTCGAAACCTGGCCGCCCGCCGCTCTCGCCGTTCCCCCATCATCCCCTCTCTCTTCTCTTTCTTTTTTCGAAGCAGCACTGAGAGAACAGATGTGCTGTTCTATTCTTTTTTTTCATTTATTTATTCTGTAATATTTGTTTTATTTTTATTTTCTTTTGAATTATAATTATATATATTTTTATATACAGGTGTTAACTACTAGTATTAGCATCTTTATTATTATTATTATTAGTTATTCCTTTTTTTATTATTAGTTATTAGTTATTTTTTTGTAGTGTTTTTGTTATTTTAATTATTTTAATTATTTCTGTTGTTGTTTGAATTTGGTGTTTGTATGTGTATCTTTTATTATCATCATCATCATCATTATTATTATTATTATTATTATTGTTACTCCTAGTATCTTGTAAGTATATATATTCATCATTATTATTTTAGTATTCTTCTAAAATATTTTTTTCTAATGGAATAATTATCATCAAATATCGTATCATGACAAACTTATAATTTCTAGCCTAAAAATATTTTGGACTAATAAAAAAATGTAGTTTCCAAATTTGTTTTTGCATATTTACGCAAAATTTATTTTTAGTTTTTCTTTTTCGATTCTCAAGTATATTATTTCCTAAAATAGTATTTTGTCAAACTTAGAGTTTTTGCCGAAAACGGTTTTCTTGACTGTAAGTATTTTTGTATTTTTCCTATAAATATTTTGACCTATGAGAACTAGTTATTAAGTATTATAAATAATTTCCTAAAATCATATATATTATATATATTCAAATACCTTCGATTACCTCCCTCTTTCGCAATTAGTCCTATTCACAATCCCTTGCCAATTCAAGCCTACCTTATGTCCACCCTAACCAATTTGACCCTTCTGGACCCAATGAAACTATCCGTGCCACTATCCGAGGTCACCACGTATAGTTGTTGTACCAAAGTTGCAGATCGTGCCACCTTTATCATCACAGCACACCAGGCAAGACACCTTGCCATTTGCTGTTTATTTATTTTAGCTCATATTTCATGCATTATTTATTTTCTTTATACAAAATAAACTGTGATACATGGCATAACTGTTAGAACTTATTGTTCATTTATATTTCCTGCTGTGTATTATTTTTCTTACAAATTAAACCTAGATTTAAGGGACCACCTTGTGTGTTGCATTCATTGGCCTTGACACGTTGTAACACGAGGTTGTGTGTCGTATATAGAATACGGAAGTACGTGATTGGCTGGCCACCAGTACGTACAAGCCGTGCGATAGGAATAACCGCTAATAGAGGTTGCATGCTAGTTTGACTTAGCGGTTATAGAAGTTTTGTGTTGTGGATACAACACAGTAGGCATTGGGCGAGAAGGACAATTCCTTAGCGTATGGGCTTCGATGCACTTTCCTTTTTGTAACCCGTGAGCTCCGTCGGAGACGCGGGTCAGATTATCCATGATTACTGACGGCCACTGACGATTCTGCGGAACGTCATGCTCTTACTGATGGGGCCTCTGGTGCCCAAGGAGGACTACGCCGATCCTATTCAGCCAGGGCCCATACGTAGGAAGGATTATTCTTAACTATATTTCACTTAGAATGGTAGGCTACCCTATCCGTTAAGTACGAGTACTTTTGGTTTGGGTACTTGTATCTAACCGTAGCTTAGAACATTAATAACTTGTCGCGGACTAGTTCGTCACATCTTGTCCTTGTTTGGTTGTAGGTGTGACTTACTACTCCGATGAGAAGGTATTAAACCTTGTTGGGGTCCAGATACCATATTGGATTCATAGCATGGAAAGATACGTTACCGTGAATTAGTTTACCATCTCCTGTCCTTGTTTGGTTGGGGGGATGGTATGCTCGTTCAGTAGGTGCGTATTGGACCATGTTATAAATTCGATTGACTTATTTATTTGAGCAATATTTATTCAGTTTATATGGCATGATATTATGTGTCTTATTACGTCCATCTGAGGACCTGGTTATCTCCCCAGGTGTGTGCTCTTGTCTTTTCGCAGGTGCTTTAGCTTTAGCCGTGATCATCGCTATTTCATCGAGGATGATTGCACTTGGATCGTCTTCCCTTCGCTCGCCAAATTCACCTCTTTATTCATGTATTTTTCCTTTAATTGTTGGTAGTAGATTTGTCTCCGCCCAACATATTGTCTCAAAATAATTTATTCTCATTATATGACATCTTCTATTCAATTATTTGTGTGGATGAGATTAGTTGTAGTTTTACTGCATTTTACAGTTTATGTATTTGTACGAGGCTTCCATATATTGGAGTATACTTCGTATGAATACAGCTGGCATGTCTACGTTCCTAGTCCTACGTATTTTGGGACTGGGGCGTTACATCTCTGCAGTATTTAGTTTCAACTAGTTGTCTCAAAAGAATAATCAAACTCACAATCTATTACAAGTCTAATATAGACTTGTACGACATCACGTCCTGACTCGTAGGATCGATTTATCTCGAGTCAAGACGAGGATGACCGATTTGGCGAGTCGGGGCGTGGTACACTAGTAACCTAGACCAGTCACACTAGACTGCATTGTATAGAGTATTTAGATATCTTAAGGGCACTCTAGATTATAAACTTCACTATACTAGACATCATGATATCTTAGAAGCCTACTCAGATGCAAATTGGATAACAGATCCACATGATATGAAATCCACTACTGGATATGTTTGTACTCTAGGAGGGGATACAATCTCTTGGAGTTCATGTAAACAAACTATCATATCTAGGAGTACAATGGACTCTAAATTGATAGCTTTGGACACTACTTATACAGAAGCTGAATGGCTTAGAAATCTGATATGCATATACATGTTTCTCATATTCTTATTCCTACAATTTCTATCAATTGTGATAATAAATTTATTATTGAACTACTAAAGCATGATTCTGTGAATGCAAAGATGACCAGGCACTTGCAGCAACGCTTCAAGTCAATAAAAGTCTATTAGGCTAATATGTATTTCTTGACTATATAAAGTCAGAAAAGAATTTTGTAGACCACTTGACAAAGGATTTGTATAGATATTAGTCCTAGAATCATCGAGGGGGATGGGATTAATCCATAAGTTAGTCACCAGCTGTAGCAACCCAACCGAGTCTGACTGGAGATCCCAAGAAAGCGATTCAATGGGTAGAAACAAGCTGGACTTCGGTGACTAACATAGAACACTGACCCTGAGATTAAATTCTGAAAAACTAATGCCTAAGCGGCTATATGAGGTTGTACAATGATATCTAATCCCTATGGTGACAGTATTCCGGTATGATATGGCCAGGATGAGTTTTTGACTCTTAATAAGTCCAAGCATGATATGTAGGGTTCACTCCTATCACCAACCCTTGAGGACTTATCTATATGAGATGTTGTGAAGGCCATGACTATGGAACAGGACGATCCCAGGTAACTCTCATAAATATAGAATAAGTGTGCATGGCCAATTAAAAGCACCACCCGATTGACCCAAGAACCTCTAGCGTACTATGTGTGCTATTTTCTGAATCTGGTTCAAGAAGTCTGACTCAAGGTAGAGTCCATCAAACACTTCTTCAGATAAAGACAATAATCATTAAGTGAGATTCAAGGCTGTAGTCCATCCCATATATGCATAGTATATATGTTTGCCCAAATATCTTCTACTTTTAATCTTCTCTTTTTAGGAACTTGGTTTTTTGGGAAATTATTGCATTTTAATGGAAAAAAATCCAAGTCCTCAATGTTAACATTAAATAAGCATTCCAATATGACCGATTCTTAGCCCTATGATCAAGTCCTCAAATCTTGTTGTGGCTGCCTTTGTCGGGGGGGGTTCTATTTACTATACCATAATAGGCGATTGCCCACGGTTATTATCGTGACAAATATTTTTTATCACGATAATATTGCAATATTGCTATATATAGAGTCCTACTCTTCTTTGTTTTACTTGCCTTTGAGGTGTAAACTCTCTACTAAAAATTCTTCTGCCTTCTATCTATTGTCAATTCAAAAGTATTGTTGTAACCCCATATTCCCAAAATACGTAGGTCCAGAAATACGGTACATGCCAGCAACACTTCGCTAATGGACCAAAAATACCTATCAAGCCCATTAGCTAATGCTTAAGCTGTAAATCATGACAACAACCCAGAATAATAATACAAGTCATAGGTACAAAGTTAATCTCATCTACACAGAATAATAAGACACAAGATATCAAGTCCAATAAAATAATACTGATAAAAGATCATTCCAGCAGAAAATAAAAATAATAACTGTGCGGGTAAGACATCCTGAAACCACAGTAGAAGGAAATAAAGTAATCATCAACTACAAGTCTATTAAAATGAAAGAAAATAAGGAAGCAAGTCTAAATAAAAGGATGACATGGAACAAGAGAAGTCCTCTGGTACTATCTCGTCCTTCTGCGAAGGTATGCCACCTTTCTCGACTCCAGAACCATAAACCTCCAGGTAGCTAGTCCTCCTCTCTAACAAAGCATAGAGAGATCACCAAGTTCTCAGGGGACTAACAAGATACATATAAACATGTCTACTATAACAGTAAACAACATGCGAGAAAAAACAAGGAACAACTGCTAGAACAAGAACAAAGATCATACGGAAGAACTCTATAGATCATGACATGTCATATGAAAAATAATACTAAGTATGGCTACAAATAAATTGAATGATCATAGTCCTGCATGGTGCTCCCGGTCCTATAGAAAGTAGTCCTGTGTGGTGCTCCCAATCTATAGTAAGTATCTATCGTAGACCTGTCGTGGGTCTCCCGAGTCAAGAGTGGTCAAGTAGCCAATCCTAGTACTGGTCGAAGGTCAAGACAAAGTATCAGGGAAAATGTGAAAAATCAAGTCATCCAAGTAAACAACACTATCGAAGTCATGTGTGAAAATATACAGAAATAACTAATGATGAAAGTATGTGATAACAGGTAAGAGATATAGAAATAAATCATGACAAGACTGTAAGTATGTAATAGATATAAGATATGAACAAGAAAAGAACAATAAGAAGCATGTATGTAAATAAAATATACAAAGTTGGCAACGTATACTTGTTTAGTGGTAACACGTAGAACCAACAATATACAATCACTCAGTGAGCCACAAAAGTCAAACTTTCGCAAACAACTCAGGATGCTGAAACAGACATCACCAATGTATTTGGCATAAGAAAAATATCTAAGTTTGACTACCCATAAGTCCAATTCTGAATTATGGAGCGAAACGGTAATTTTAGATCAAAATAGCGTCCGTCGTTGGACCCGCTTTGCGCCGAAAAATATGTCAGAACTTATGGTATCTAAAGTCAACAAATTATATACCTATGAGACCATTTTTTTATACGAACTCGACGGTATATTCAGATTTGGATTCCGATAAACCGTGCACAAAATTGTCTGTTGAGTTGGATCGTGGACCCACCAAAATAGCCAACATTTCGATCGACCATCTCAGAATCAGACCAAACTTGGCTCACAAGACCAAAAAAATAATACGACTCTAGTGGTACAAGTTTATTCGTGATGTGACGAACGTGCACAAAGTAATTAAGGTTTTAGCAAAGGGGGCGATATCGTGTACCTTGATCGATGTGCCTCGAATTCGTCGTACACACGCAACAAATTCAAGTTTTGTCAAGGCCCACACATCCACAACATACATATGCACCTTTCGATGCTCTCGGGTTGTGTAATGCTTGTGGTTCGTATTGCGTATCTTGGTATACGTATACGTAATTTGACCCGTATTACATGTCTCCCTACTTAATTTATTCTAGCATTTCATTGATTGATTTATTCTTCGGCTAGCTTGGTTTGCTTTGGTTCATCATGAACCAAAGGTGAACCCTCCTACCTACCACCACCCTCCTTATTTAATCCATTCCCCTCATTCTCTCTCTTCATTTACTTCTTCTTCTCCACCATTACTTCTTCAACCACCAGGAGAGTGAGAGAGAGAGCTTAGGCAAGTGTAGCTTGCTTCATGGAGGAACTTTGTTTTTATTGTTCCATTCTCTTCCTCTCGAGATTCTAACATACTTTAATATTTGGTATTTCTAATTTCCATGGTTCAATTTGCGTAGATCTAAGTTTATAATATTTTTGGATTTCTTGGGTTTTGATCTACTTAACCTCATTATTTTCAAGTTTTGTTTATTCCATGTTGTAGAGAATTTCGTTCTGCCCCATTTTGACCTATGGAAGTCCAGATTTGGGCTTAGAATGAAGAAATTATGGAGCTTTGAAGTCAAGGACTTCATGGCTATTCTTCTCGGATCAGTGGAGAAGAAGAACAATTTTCGAGCCACATGGTAGCCTTAGCCGCATGACTTTCATGCGACAAGTCTCTATAGCCGCATGGCCTTGTTGGTCTCCCAGCCGCATGAGCTAATCACCTCCGCAGCCGCATGAACTTTTGTCTTCAGCCACATGAACTCAATTACCTTCTGTCGCATGAGACTCCATGATTCAGCCGCATGAATTCATTCATTCCCAACCGCATGAGAGGTTCTTCGCAGCCGCATAAGGCTAGGCTATCTTTAGCCGCATATACCTATTGATCCTCCAGCCGCATAAGGCTTTGCTCTTCGTGAGCCGTATAAGCTGCCCTTGGCGAAGCCGCATAAGTTTCTACTTGACCCAGCCGCATTCTAGGCACAGCCGTATAGACTGCCTCCTCCCGCAGCCGTATACCCTTGCTGAATCCCGTGCCGCTTGAGTCCATATTTTTTCCCAGCCACATGGCACTGGTCCTTCACTAGCCGCATATTCTCTCCTCTTCCCGGCCGTATGGCTTTTGCCAGCACAGCCGCATAAGACCCTTCATCTCTAGCCGCATATGCCTAGTTCCTTCCTGGCTGCTTGGCCTTCCATAGCTGTGGTCCTCTTTATTTTATTATTATTATTCTCGTTCATATATATTGGGATATTATATTTATGCTTATATAACTTGGGTTTCTTGATAGAAGGCTGGTACTATGTAGATTTGCACATATTCCTGAATACGATAATGGCCCGCAGTGGTGCACTCTTGGCTAATAGCTGACATGATATATCATGACATACTGTTACGACAGCTAGCCTGACACTACAAGTATGAATAACTTGGACACCGTAGGCAATTGTGTTTGTACAAATAAACCAGTACTGTCTTACATCATATCTAGGATGGGGGATCCCTGAGTACCACGGTCAGGGATACCTACAGTAATTAACTAAGGCTAATAAACTAGAATAATTCAGTAGACTTGAAGAGATTTTCAACTACAGGCAATCCCGTTATCTGGGCGCATTCAGTGGACTTGTAGCCTACCGACGAGTAGGGCACATTTCCAGCACACAGTCATGTGGGGCACCCTTCATTAATGGACATTCGACCCAGATAACCGGATGGTCTGCAGGGCTTGTGGCTGTTGGGATAATCTCATTGTATCTTGCTAGTAACTAGGCCTGTGATAACCCTAGTTAGTTAAAAGTATCAAGCCGTACTCTTGATTGGCCGTGATTGATTGGATGGAGTTTATTCCAGCTTAGTTTTATCTTGATCCTGTACAAGACTGTGATATGACACGATTGATTGTGCATGTCTCAACAATAAATGATCAGGGGTCCAGTTCTGTTCAGGCGAAGGGTTACAACCCCAGTCCTTGTTTGGTTTAAGGGTTGTAACCTGGCTCCCGGAGCAGTTCTGTGTCATCTCTTTGTTTATTGTCTTAGTGTACCCCATGCCATGCTCGTCATATTTTACTTCACTTTAACAGTATGATTTATTACTTATGTTGGTCTTAACACTAAAGATCAAGGGTCCAATTCTGTTCAGGCGAAGGGTTACAACCCCGGTCCTTGTTTGGTTTAAGGGTTGTAACCTGGCTCCCAAAGCAGTTCTGTGTCCTCTCTTCGTTTATTGTCTTTACTGTACCAATAGTATTGAGACGGATTTCTATTCAGGTGAAGGGTTATAACCCCGGTCCTGTTTGGTTTAAGTGTTGTGACCTGGCTACTTGGATGGTTTCCTCGTACTCAGTTTACTGTGGTTACCCCTATTATCATCAGTTCTCTACTTATTATCTTTTATATTCTATTGTGTTATGCTGGTTTTAGTTCCTAAGTGAAGCCTCCTTTGTGGCACTTGCTCTTTCTGGGGTCTGACCCAGCTGGTTTTGTATGGCCAGATACCGGAGCAGCTCCAGAGGATCTACCTACCTTCCAGCCAGATGGTGACCACCAGGCGTAACCCTGGCAACGAGTAGGTTTCTTTTTGTTCTCCCACTTTATTGTAAAAATTATTCTTTTGAGGCGTTTAGCCGACGAGCACTTGTTAGCTCGGTTATACCTTTATTTACTGTCTGCCTATGGGCTGTGACATGATTAACAGATCCTAGGGTTGATCATGTATGACTAAACTCTTGCTAGTCCTAACATTTTGTAACGACTAGCTTCATGATCAGCTAAATATGTAATGTTTGGGACGCCTTACTATTGTATATTTGGTGATCTTACATCTTGTAACACATACTTACTTGCTTGTAATTGAGAAACTAGGCTTATTCATGACCATAAGAGACTGTTGGCTTGTAGTTAAACCCTCATGTATCTAGACAGCCGTGACCATATAGCGAGGTGGATTGCACTTCAATATACGTAGCTGGCTATGTCTGCCCCCGCTCTCCAGTATTCTGGTTCTGGGGCGTAACATGGTTTAAGTGGTGGCCCATGCAGGTCTTGTAAATCAAGATATGTGAGGGTTTACTAAATAGATGTCTCAATCAGTACTCGTCCTTGATCTCTGCTCATGTCTTCAAATCCCTGAGAATCTTGACCTGATCACATGTTTGTATCGTTGATCTGTCATGGTCCTTCCTTATTGTTCCCTATGTCGTCTTCTTCAGTGGCATTGTTCCTGGACCTACCGATCAGCAAGGTGGAGCACCTCCTGCGGACCAACAGCAACCTAGAGATCCAATCCAACATTCAGGAGTAGCCTCCAGAGTCATGCCTACCGAAGAGGAACCACCAATTCAGCCCGTCCAGCCTGCGGAGCCTGATGATGGCACTTTGGTGGGTCTCATCAGGTCCCTATTAGCTTTCCAGGATCGTCGTGGAGATGCCTTATACCAGGCGGTAGCAGATGCTTTGACCAGAGGAGGTCATCAGGGTAATAGTGCGGCCAACAGCTTCAAGCGCTTGAACCCTTCCTTTTTCGATGGCAGTGAAGATGCGATCGCTGCAGATGCATGGCTTCAGGACACCGAGGTGATTCTAGAAGCAGCCAGGACTCCAGAAAACGAGAAGGTGGCCGTAGTGCGCCTACAGCTATTGGATCTCGCCCGCAGCTGGTGGGCGGCGCAGGCCGATGGATTAGTGGCCCCTATTTCATGGGCAGTATTCAAGAAGAGATTCCAGACCAAGTATTTTGATGCTGTAGCTCGGTACGACCTACAGACGAGGTTCACCAATTTAAAGCAGATAGACAGAACGGTCGATGGATATGCGGCTGAGTTCTCCAGGCTTAGTCGGTTTGCTTCCACCTTGGTGGCTACCGAGTTCGATAGAGCCCAGCGGTTCCAGCAGGGGTTCCACCTAGAAATTTTGTTGGTAGTTGAGCAGTTTGAGCATCAAACTTTTAATGCAGTATTGAGAGCAGCTATGAGGCATGAGTATACCTTCCAGAGGATCGTGGATAGGACCGGAGGTCGGAAGCGATCTCATGGCCAGATGAATCAGTCATCAGCACCAGCCCCAGCAGCCAGAGTTTTGACCATTGGAGCTCCGAGGCGGGTGGCCTCAGTGACGTCGGTTCAGTATTCCACCCCGACATACCCTCAGCAGCAGAACCAGAAGCAGTCTTCCGCAGTGGGATGTTCACACTGCGGAAAGTCAGGGCACGTGGTATCAGAGTGTCGCAGAGCACAGGGATTGTGCTTGGTTTGTGGTGCCCCGGACCACAGGGTTGGGAACTGTCCGAACAGGGGGAGTTCGTCAGCCTTCTCTAGTCCTTCAGTTAGAGGACCAGCCCCAATCTAGCAGCAGTAGCAGCTACAGTACCTGTTCCCGAGGCCGTTGCCGACGTAGGCCCAGGCATTCCAACAGCGGAGACCGTAGCAGTATGCCCAAGCCCAAGCCCTGATCCAGAGCAGGCAGAGGAATTTTCAGCAGAGGGGACCCGCACCCAGAGGACATGGTCAGTGTTGGCCTTGACCATGGGAGAAGAAGGAATAGCACCAGGTGAGGTAGTGGCAGGTACTATTCTCGTCAACACCTTTCCAGCTTCAGTATTATTTGATTCTGGTGCCTCGCATTCATTTATGTCCGTACGATTCACGACACGGGTAGGATTGGAGCCCGAGTCATTATCAGTAAGGCTTAATATACTTACTGGTAACGGACTTATAGAAGTAGATAGAGTGTTTTCCTCGTGTCGGATCGTGGTTAGCGGTAGAGAATTTCCCGCTAGATTGATAGAGTTACCGATGGCCGATTACGATGTGGTCTTAGGGATGGATTGGTTGAGAGACCAGTATGCTAGGATAGACTGCCATATTGGCAGGGTTATTTTTAGCATTCCAGGCGAGCCGAAGTTTTCCTTCTTCCGAGGCGAAGTTGAACCTTCTCCTCCAGTGTTGCGGATGGCAGTAGCAGTAGTACAGTTACCTCGTATATTCGAAGAGTTTCCAGATGTTTTCCCAGAAGAGCTTTCAGGGATGCCGCCAGAGCGAGAGATCGAGTTTACCATCGACTTGATTCCCGGGACAGCCCCAGTATCAGAGAGAGTCTACAGGATGGCGCCGTCAGAGCTAGAGATATTATACAAGATGATTAAAGAACTCAGAACCAAAAGATTCATTCGTGCTAGTGAATCGCCTTGGGGAGCTCCGATGCTTCTTGTGAAAAAGAAGGATGGTACGTCCAGATTATATATAGATTATCGTACCTTGAACTCGATGACAATCAAGAACAGATACCCTCTCCCAAGTGATAGATGACTTGTTTGATAAACTCAAGGGGGCAGCAGTATTCTCGAAGATTAACTTGCGGTCAGGATACCATCAGATCAGAGTCAGAGAGCAGGACATCCCGAAGACAACTTTTAGATCGAGATATGGGCATTAGAAGTTTCTTGTGATGCCATTTGGAGCCATCAATGTGCCGACCGTATTCATGGACCTCATCAATCGTATCTTTATACCTTATTTGGATCAGTTCGTGATTGTGTTCCTAGACGATATTCTGGTCTACAGCAAGAATGAAGCAGAGCATGAGCATCATCTCAGAGTTGTTCTCCAGATTCTCAGAGAGCACCAATTGTATGCCAAGTTCAGTAAATACGAGTTCTGGCTCGATCGTATTTCATACTTGGGTCATATCATCACCCGAGAAGGAGTAGAAGTGGATCCCCAGAAGATCGTGGCTATTAAGTCGTGGCCAGTGCCCAGCACAGTTGCAGAAGTTTGCAGTTTCCTTTGTTTAGCTGGCTACTACCGACGATTTGTTTCAGAATTTGCTCGAATTTCAGCGCCATTGACCCAGTTGACCCGCAAGGATACACGGTTTTCTTGGACAGCAGAGTGCCAGGATTCTTTTGAGAGGTTGAAGCGAGGCTTGATGACGGCTCCTATTCTCACGCTTCCAGATGGAACCGGAGGGTTCTCGATGTATTGTGATGCTTCAGGCAGAGGTTTAGGATGCGTTTTGATGCAGCATGGGAAGGTAATAGCTGATGCATCATGACAACTTCGTGATCATGAGAGGAATTACCCAACCCATGACTTGGAGCTGGCAGCAGTAGTGTTTGTACTAAAGCTTTGGAGACACTACTTGTACGGAGATAGGGTGGAGATTTTTACCGACCACAAAGTCTGAAGTATGTGTTCACCCAGAAGGATCTCAACATGCGTCAGAGGAGGTGGCTGGAGCTACTTGTGGGTTATGAGGTTAACCTGCAGTATCATCCTGGGAAGGCCAACGTTGTCGCAGATGTATTGAGCAAGAGAGCCAGAGTATATTCTCTAACAGCGCAACCAGAGCTGTTAGCCGATCTTCAGAAGATGGGTATAGAAGTTATTCTTCCTTCCAGTGTGGCATTGATGGCCAGTATGCAAGTTCAGTCCACTATAGTCGAGAGGATCCGGATGGCGCAGTCAGCAGATTCTAAGCTTCAATGACTCAGAGCAGAGTGTGAGGCAGGACGACGACCAGAGCTTTGTATCCATGAAGACGGTACACTTCGACATGGTAAGCGTCTTTGTGTACCCAGTGGAGATATCAGACAGAAGATCATGGCAGAGGCCCATAGTTTGCAGTATTCTATTCATCCCAGTGGCACGAAGATGTACCATGATATCCGCCAGCACTTTTGGTGGAATGGCATGAAGAGAGAGATAGTCCGATTTGTCTTTCGTTGTTTAGATTGTCAATAAGTTAAGGTTGAACATCAGAGGCCAGCTGGACTACTTCAACCATTGCCAATTCCAGAGTGAAAGTGGGAGCATATAACCATGGATTTCATGACTGGATTACCTAGATCCCCAACTAGTCGAGATGCTATTTGGCTTATAGTTGACCGGCTCACGAAGGTGGCTCACTTTCTCCTGTTCAGAGTTGGTCAGTCGACGGCTCAGCTAGCAGAAATGTATCTCCGGCAGATTGTCAGATTGTACGGTATGCCAGTCAGTATGACCTTGGACCAAAATTCAAGATTTACGTCGCACTTTTGGCGTAGCCTACAAGAGAGTTTGGAAACTCGCCTCCAATTCAGCTCAGCATATCACCCACAGACAGATGGTCAGTCGGAACGCACGATCCAGACTCTTGAAGACATGTTGAGATCTTGTACGCTCGACTTCGGTGGTTCATGGAAAGATCACCTGCACCTGGTGGAGTTCTCGTACAACAACAGCTTTCAGGCCAGTATCCAGATGGCACCATTCGAGGCACTGTACGGTAGGAAGTGCAGATCCCCGCTAGCCTAGGATGATGTTAGAGAGAGGCAGATGCTTGGTCCAGAAATAATTGTCCAGACAGTTGAAGTAGTCAGAAGAGTTAGGGATCATCTTCGCGTGGCACAAGATCGCCAGCGTTATTGGGCCGATTCTCATCGGCATCCCCTTGAATTTTTCGTCGACGACCATATATTCCAGAGGATTTCTCCTAACCGTGGTATCATTCATTTTGGCGTACGGGGAAAGCTTAGTCCTAGGTATATAGGGTCGTTCGATATTCTGGAATGTGTAGGAGATGTATCATATCATCTTGCTCTTCCGCCGTCGTTGCGTGAGGTACATGACGTATTTCATGTATCCCAACTACGACGGTATATTCCGGACCCGAGCCACATCCTGGATTATTCGGAATTGGTTGTTGGTACCAACCTTTCGTATGAGGAGAGGCCCGTGTCTATATTGGACCAAAGAGATAAGATACTCAAGAACAAGACTATCAAGTTAGTCCGAGTTGCTTGGGGTCATCACTCTTTGGGTGAGTCAACGTGGAAGCGTGAGAATGATATCCGATCGCGATATCCCGACCTGTTTGATTCGTGAGGTATAATATCCTTTTTATGCCTTACACCCTTAGTTCCTTGCTTGAATGAATGATTGATTGCCTAGTTATAACTTGCTTGTGATTAGTGTAGCTCGCTCTTGTCCCTCTAACTTCTTAATTAAATTCCGAGGACGGAATTCTTTTAAGGTGGGTAGAGTTGTAATGCCTGTGGTTCGTATTGCGTATCTTGGTATATGTATACGTAATTTTACCCGTATTGCACGTCTTTCGGCTTAATTTATTCTAGCATTTCATTGATTGATTTATTCTTCGGCTGGCTTGGTTTTCTTTGGTTCATCATGAACCAAAGGTGAACCCTCCTACCTACTACCACCCTCCTTATTTAATCCATTCCCCTCATTCTCTCTCTTCATTTACTTCTTCTTCTCTACCATTACTTATTCAACCACCAGGAGAGTGAGAGAGAGAGCTTAGGCAAGTGTAGCTTGCTTAATGGAGGAATTTTGTTTTTATTGTTCCATTCTCTTCCTCTCGAGATTCTAACACACTTTAATATTTGGCATTTCTAATTTCTATGGTGCAATTTGCGTAGATCTAAGTTTATAGTATTTTCAGATTTCTTGGGTTTTGATCTACTTAACATTGTTATTTTCAAGTTTTGTTGATTCCATGTTGTAGAAAATTTTGTTCTGCCCTATTTTGACCTATGGAAGTCCAGATTTGGGCTTAGAATGAAGAAATTATGGAGCTTTGAAGTCAAGGACTTCATGACTATTCTTCTCGGATCAGTGGAGAAGAAGAACAGTTTTCGAGCCGCATGGTAGCCTTAGCCGTATGATTTTCATACGGCAAGTCTCCATAGTCGTATGGCCTTGTTGGTCTCCTAGCCGCATGAGCTAATCACCTCCGCAGTCGCATGAACTTTTGTCTTCAGCCACATGAACTCAATCACCTTCTACCGTATGAGACTCCATGATTCAGCCGTATGAACTCATTCATTCCCAGCCGCATGATAGGTTCTTTGCAGCCGCATAAGGCCTAGGCTATCTCTAGCCGTATATACCTATTGACCCTCCAGCCGCATAAGGCTTTGCTCCCCACGAGCCGCATAAGCTGCCCTTGGCGTAGCCGCATAAGTTTCTACTTGACCCAGCCGCATTCTAGGCGCAGCCGCATAGACTGCCTCCTCCCGCAGTCGCATACCCTTGCTGAATCTCGTGCCGCATGAGTCCACATTTCTCTCCAGCCGCATGGCACTGGTCCTTCACTTGCCGCATATGCATCCCTCTTTCCGGCCGTATGGCTTTTGCCAGCACAGCCGCATAAGACCCTTCATCTCTAGCCGTATATGCCTAGTTCCTTCCTGGATGCTTGGCCTTCCGTAGCTGTGGTCCTCTTTATTTTATTATTATTATTATTCTCATTCATATATATTGGAATATTATATTTATGCTTATATAACTTGGGTTTCTTGATAGAAGGCTGGTACTATGTAGATTTGTATATATTCTTGAACACGATAATGGCCCGCAGTAGCACACTCTTGACTAATAGCTGACATGATATATCATGACATACTGTTACGACAGCTAGCCTGACACGACAAGTATGAATGACTTGGACACCGTGGGCAATTGTGTTTGTACAAATAAACCAGTACTGTCTTGCATCATGTCTAGGATAGGGGATCCCTGAGTACCACGGTCAGGGATACCTACAGTAATTGACTAAGGCTAATAAACTAGAATAATTCAGTAGACATGAAGAGATTTCCAGCTACAGGCAATCCCGTTATCTGGGCGCATTCAGTAGACTTGTAGCCTACCGACGAGTAGGGCACATTTCCAGCACACAGTCATATGGTGCACCCTTCATAAATGGATATTCGATCCGGATAACCGGATAGTCTATAGGGCTTATGGCTGTTGGGATAATCCCATTGCATCTTGCTAGTAACTAGGCCTGTGAAACCCTAGTAGTTAAAAGTATCAAGTTACTCTTGATTGGCCGTGATTGATTAGATGGAGTTTATTCCAGCTTAGTTTTATCTGATCTGTACAAGACTGTGACATGACACGATTGATTATGCATTGTCTCAACACAATAAATGATCAGGGTCCAGTTCTGTTAGGCGAAAGGATTACAACCCCGGTCCTTGTTTGGTTTAAGGGTTGTAACCTGGCTCCCGAAGCAGTTCTGTGTCATCTTTTCGTTTATTATCTTAGTGTACCCCATGCCATGCTCGTCATGTTTTACTTCACTTCAACAGTGATTTATTACTTATGTGGTCTTAACAATAAAATCAGGGGACCAGTTTGTTCAGGTGAAGGGTTACAACCCCGTCCTTGTTTGGTTTAAGGGTTGTAACCTGGCTCCTG
>JANAVB010039816.1:8341027-8540564 GCA_029216955.1 Iris pallida | reverse complement strand
ATTATAATATTATATATATATATATATATATTATATAGTATATAGAGTATATATATATATATATAGATATATATATATATATATATATATATATATATATATATATCACAATATATATATATATATATATAGGTGTAAATAAGAAAATATATATATATTATATATATATATATATTTTTATATATATATATAGGTGTAAATAAATAATATATATATATAGGTGTAAATAAATTATATATATATAATATATATATATATATATATATATATATATATATTATATATATTATATATAGTGTTATATATATATATCACACTATATATATAGTGTGAAAAAATATATATATATATATATATTTATATAGATATATATATATTTATATATATATATTATATATATATATAATATATATATATATATATATATATTATAATTATATATATATAGTTAAATAGAAAATATATAATAGTTAAATAGAAATATATAATAGTTAAAAAATATATATAATAGTTAAGTAGAAATAAAACCCAAGCAAAGAAAACAAAGCAATAGCAGTAGCACTCCATGGCCCAGCCAGTTCGGCCCAAGCCCCATACGAACTCACAGCAGTAGCAAATCAGTCTCAGCCTAATCGAATAAGGGAGCCAACAGGATCCTTTGTTTTCCTGACTCCTTTCGGTTTCAGCAGGCTATATAAGGGTTGAGTAACGAGAGATGGAACCTCTCAAACCCTAACACCCTAATCCTAACGACCGCCACCCACGACCCCTAGCCTCGCGTGCCATACTGGGCACCGCCTGCGCGCGGCCACGACCGCACGAAGACAGCAGCGCGCGCGCACGGACAGGGGAACACAGCGACAGCAGCCCGACCGCCCTATACTTCGAGGTATGTTTTCTCCACGTTCGTTCAACGAAAATTTTGATCTGTAAATTTCTATGGATAGCTGGGTTAACCCTCTATCAACCCCTTCAATTACATTTATTTGGTTTTCCCTAGATAAATCACAAAAATTCCTGAAAGTTCAGAAAAAACCATAAATAATAGAACGCTTATTCAGTCCCTAAAACCCTGATTTGGAAGACGGGTTACGAACCGAGAGATAGAAATTTCAGAAAACCATCTGAAGGAAGTTATAGACAACATATACCAGATTAAAACGTATCTTATAGATCCTGATTTCATTGACTGTACACGAAGTTATTGTATTTCAAAAATCCAGAAAAAAAAACTTAGTTTTTGTAAATTAAAAATTATAAAAACCGTTGATACGACGTGCGTCCCGCCATTCCGGGCGACGTGGTCGCGAGCCGAAAGCATCAAAAGGTTCGTAACGGCTTCGTGGTCGTGTGGACTTTGACGGAATTCAAATTGGTCGCGTGTGCACGACGAATTTGATACGTATCCGTCGAAATTCACCGTATCGGCCTTTGTGCAAATTTTCCAATTACTTTGTATACGCTCGTCAGATCGAGAAAAAACTTGCGCCAACAGGACTGTATCATTTTTTTTGGTCCTGTATGCCAAGTTTGGTCCAATTCTGAGACAGTGGAATCGGATCGCCGTTTCGCGGGCCCCACGGTCCGATTCAACGAGTGATTTTATACACGGCCCGTCGGAATCCAACTCTGGACATATGGTTGGGTTCGTATCGAAAAAACCGGATCCGTAGATATATAGTTTGATGATTTTAGAGAGCGTTGACTCTGGCATATTTTTCGGTGCAAAGCGGGTCCAACGACGGACACCGTTTTTGTTCGAAATTACCGTTTTGCCCCTGTGTCCAGAATTGGACTTTAGGACAGGCAATCCTAGCTAATTTGACTATTCTAAGAACATTGGTAATATTTATTTCAGCTTTTGGAGACAGTTGTGATGACTTGGACTTTCTGACTTATTGATTGGAGTTACATAGTTGGTTCTTCGTGCAACCCCCAGGCAAGTATACCTTGCCTCCCTCTGCAGTTTATTTACATACATATTTATATTATTATATAGTTTTACTACTTTGTTATTACTTTTGATTTGTATATCGTACATGCTAGTATAGCTATAGTTCTTGTATATAGTTAGCCTTGTTAGTTCATATTGGATTGGTTCTCTCGTGTATCATGATTGGGTTGTATCAGTGTCTTCACCTGTGTCTTGACTGAGTCGTGTCTGCAAGTATAAGCGAGTGAACTGCTATTCCTTTGTCTTTTCCACAACTTGCGAGTCCACACACGGGGCGAGGGTTGTCCTTTGCACCTGCGAGTCCACATACGGGGAGAGGGTGACTTGTCTTAAAACTGACCTGCGAGTCCACATTCGGGGCGAGGGTTGGTATCCATTGATCTACCAGCAGTTCATTTATACATACTTGATCCAGTATCCGTGTTCATCGCTCTCTGTCAGTAGCCACATGTCAGTCTCATGTCTAGTTCGTGTTTATACCCTGGTTATATTATTGCATGATTAAACTGTTAGATATGCATATTTTATGTATCTTGCTAGTTCTCTGAGGACATGATGATCTCTTCAGGTAGCTGATTGCTACGGAGTTAGTTAGCTGAAGCATGTGGTAGTTGACTTCATCTGCATGATTCAGGTATTTTGTTAGTGATATTGATTTGCCATCTTTCTCGTGCTCTATATTCAGTACCATGATATACTCTACTTATTTATAGACTCATATCAATCTTGGAGTCTAATCGAACAATATGCTAATGGGCTGCAGACCATGACCCATACTTGTTCATTCTTGTTTATATGATTCATGTAGATTGAGATATACGTTTAGATTAGACATGATATCCATGACCTTGACAGCTTATACGTACTCGAGTTGGGCTGGAGTCCGCTCGATACGTAGCTGGCTTGCTCACGAGCTCGCGTCCGAAAACCGGGTGCGGGTCGTGACAAGTCTTGCTTGAAATCAACGTATCACTTGGGTGGATCGTGCACGCATTCCAGGCATTCCCAAAATACATGCATTCAGCCAAGCCGCATGATAGAGAATTCGTCATTCTCACTCGAGTCGCATCTTAGTAATACTCAGGCGTCCATGAAATATATGCATGTCAGCCGAATCTCGTGAGGGGTATTCCTATATCCGCGATTCACTCTATTCATCCATACCAATCTTTAGATCAATCTTTCGATTACTAACTCTTGAAACAGGGCATCTCGCCTAACTGCTAGGCCATTTTTTAAGGCTAAGTAAATGTCAGAATTGGAATCATAGTTCTCCAATAATAATGTCAACACTGACCCCAATCCTAGGGTCAAACCAAGTCGGTAATATGAGGGTTTTCTACCC
The DNA here is from genome assembly GCA_029216955.1 of Iris pallida. Classification (NCBI taxonomy): domain Eukaryota; kingdom Viridiplantae; phylum Streptophyta; class Magnoliopsida; order Asparagales; family Iridaceae; genus Iris; species Iris pallida. The sequence continues at coordinate 8,537,265 of JANAVB010039816.1, read as the reverse complement.
AAGCTCGCGTCACTCAGATTTCTAAACATCGAGCACGATCACCTAATTCGCATCAAGGCAATCGTTGCGTATATTCGATTCTGTCCAAAATACCAATTCTAACCAATTCATGCATTTGATCACGAGGTCATCTAGTTCGACAATATATTGTGCCCCAATCTCACGCGAGTCCGATTATCCACGGTGGTTCATGAATCACCATGTAACGCTCTCGCGGAATAATCATTCTCATCAGGGCGCAACTCTTGCTTGCGTCTAGACTAATTCATTCTTGATAAGCGAATTGGACCAACTCAATCCTCAAGTTTAATTCATCAAGCACACTGAGTCATTCTCGAGTCTACCTTCGCTGTCAAATCACAAGTCGAAGCATATGAATTGCCAAGTTCGATCACCCCCGTTATATGAATCACCATACTAGCGCTCACACGGAGTGATTATCCTAATCGGCGTAACGCATGTACGAGGCTGGAGTTACGCTCGCATAAGACAAGAACGTCAACGTTGTGGTTATCGACGAAGCAAATCCAAATATTTTCATTTCATCCAATCTAAGTTCGATAGTCCGATCATCATTCGTTCAACTAGAAAATCCTCGAGCCGAGTCTATCTTTTTTCTTGACACATTTCAATATCCCGAGTATAGCATCCATCGAAACAATGACATTTTGCACGATCATCATTTCTCGAATCAGAGTACCTCGAGTTATCGCACATCAATCTTTGATACGCTTCAATACCATCGATGATGTACGTAACCTAACGATCTTCCTTTTGCAATGAACTCCGAGTCATACAACTAATGCTATTGTCCGAATTGGATGTACCACAATTCTATTCGATTCAATCCGAAATCACAAGCGCGATCCTCTAGGCTTTCTCGATCAAGATATTCACTTTTATTAATCGTTCCGAATCGTGATTCAATATCGTTTCTGAATCATTTTCTATCTCGTGTTGCCCATTCACAAGTTATCCGAACGAGATGCTTGTTCGGGACATTCGAAGTCACGACCAACTAAGCGTGACGCGTTCTAAGGCTTTGTGCGCAATGCATCACCTTGCTGACATACTCGTTGCTACTCGTAGTCCTCAATTTTTGCTCGAATAATTTCCAAGACAAACCATACACCACTTGAATTCGAGCCATCCGATCTAGTCCTTAATTATGTTCGTATCATTCGCTAAGACATCTTTTAGATTCGATCGACGAATCCCTAGCGTAATCGCTCACGTCGTGTCGACGTACTAAGTCGTTCGCCCTATTCCTCAAAATCCAAATCCAGTCTTTCGTGTACACCTAAGCATTAGTTCGATAGTGTTCCTATCGATATGCACTCTAAGTGTATCTCCGTTCCCGACCGAGCGATACTTAATATTGCTCGTGACTTGTTTGCACCATAAAGTCGAGGTGCACGACGCGTGGCACAACTTAGCCAAAAGGCCGTATGCATAGCTATCCCATGTGGACAATATTTCGAGTTTGCACTGCTCAATTGTTAGGTTCAATGTAGGACTAGTTAGGCACGCACGCAACTTGTTAACTTTAGCATGTGTTTTGTACCAAGTCAAGTTTGACACTGTTCGGACCAAAGGCCTACCGATACATTCGATTGAACGCTTGTACGAGCTTTTGAAAATATTTAGACTTATTGTATAGGACATGCCGAGGGACATTTGAGAGAGAGCGCACACTTCTTTTCCCAACGACGAGCTTTCAAAACTGAGATGATTCGACATGAAGTCCAAGGACGTAAAGCCGTGCTCTGATACCATTATGTCACGCCCCGCTCCCGTAGGAGCGATCGTCCTCGCTAAGGCGTGATGCTACACGAGCCTAGATTTCTCTCGTGTAAGGCAGTTTCATAATGGCCGATTACAGCGGCGGCGACGGGATCGTCGCACAGAAGTCCTAAGCAAAAATATTGAATATGCCGCAAAAATTTAAAGGCAAAATACAAGTTATTCAAAAGAACTCTTTATTGATATTGAACAATCAGATTATAATAGGCGCAAGGCCATGGTTACAAGTCTCTCGTGCTTACTTTTCTCTCATTTTATAAGTCACTCTGCTTCTCTCTCATCTCTCCATACAATGCTTGAGCCAGCGGAAGCTTCGGAAGGCAATTTCCATACATTATGTCATGTATAAGTCTTGTGTTCACTGCGGCCGCACTCTTCGACTCACCAAGGAACTCTGTGCCTCGACGCATCCAAGCGAGCTCCATGCCATGAGCTTCTACCTGTGCCTGCACATAAAAACTTTGTGGATGTCAGTATCAACTGTACTGGTGGAGTGAGCTCCTCGTCCACCCATACAAAAATGACACGTTCATTTAATTTTGTGCAATACAAGTCCCTTTCGATTGTCTTGCTAGTCTTTCCTTAGGATCAATTTTAAGACTACGACGTCTGACCAACTCGATGTGCAACGACATGGTTGTGCTATAATGCCAACGTGTATTTCGATCGAGGCAGTACCTCATCGCTTAAGTACTCGACCAAACTTTAACTCGAAACGGCAGGGTTATGCCATACTCTATTCGTGACTTAACATATTCGAGACAGTGCTTCGCCGAGGAGCAACTTATGCGAACTCAGCCGTGCCAAGACTTTTACTTAAACTCAAGTGCCTCTAGACAATTATCGTGCCAACGATGTCAAGGGGACGACTCGTGCAGGTCGTGCCTCTAAACCTTGCTTAGACTTGTTCGGGCTTCAAGATTATGGCCGTACCTCGCAACGTATCAAGACCTGTCCATGCTACCGCCTTACGGCCTTTCTGTTTGACGCATGAACCGACTTAGACATAACTTATGAAACATAGTGTGGACTTCATGAACATCCCGACGCCCAGTATCCTGCCTAGCACGGTGCCTATGCTGTAGCCCAATCTTAGGCCCAGACATTGTGTTACCGACCGGGCATGCATTCAAGTTCTAGACTCAATCCAAAGGCATACACGCGATTTTGTCGCTATTCTGCCTGACCCATCTACATGAGTGGTCACTAGCAGTGTCAAGCTATCATAGACTCGGCTCGAGATATCGGCTCGTCCCTCCGTGGGTAGCTAGCCCCGGAAGTACTAAGTATCTCCTATGCGGTTATCCAGCATCCTACCGTGAGCCGCCTCGTATCTTCCGTGCCGACATGCTCCCGGTACCCCGGCAATCATTCGAGAAGACTACACCTTGTCGAGAAGTTGTCCAATGACCATACAAGACTCAACTTGATCTATCGAATCCTTTCCTTAACATGACCATGCTTTCCAACTTCTATCAAGACTCCCAAGTAGCGGGACCGATCTCGTGTACGGGACTTATCAAACTTAGCGAGACTTTCAAGTAGCAGGACCGATCTCGTGTGCAGGACTTATCAAGTCTTAGCGAGACTCCCAAGAAGCGGGACCAATCTCGTGTGAACGAGGCTTATCGAGACTTAACGAGACTCTCAAGTAGCGGGACCGATCTCGTGTGTTTCTTTGTCGAAACATAGTGAGACTCCCAAGTAGCGGGACCGATCTCGGCGACAACCAGTCGTATGGACTTCCTTTGATCGTGGCATACTCTTTACTAAATCCACTGTAGCTTGTGCCTTAGACAGACCTAGTTCTATAGGCAACGCTATCGCTCAAGTCATATACTTTATACGACGAGCCTTGTTCTCAAGGGACTACGCGACTTGACATCCGCAGATAGAGCGGGACAGTGCTAGAAATGGTTTCGATAGCCCAACATAACTCTTGTCTAACTTATTCGGGCAGCGACTCGACGAGCAAAGGCTACGCAGAGCTCCGCGTCGAGGGAACGTACTATGCACGGGGTCGACTTGAACAACTAACTCTTGGGTGCCTAGACTTAGGCCAACAAGCCGTGCAAGACGACTTAACCCACGGGACATGCGAAGGCTATGCCAAGCCTTGGACGATGGGACCGTGTATGCTTTATTAAGCATTTATGCGGCCGACGTCTATGACTTTGGCTAATTAGAGTGTCGTGGCAACTTATCAACTTAGGCCAACTTCCTTCGCCAAAGCCACGGGACGAAGGACCGAGTGTCTTTTGAAAGCACGCTGAGCCGACTTCTAAGCAGACCGTAGGACCATTTTCCATGTTCTAAAACATTCCGACCCGTCGGAATTATTTCCTTTGCTATTTGCGTTTGTAGCTTTTATATTAGCCTACTTGTGCAAGTTGAAAATATGCGAGTTATTAAGTGCAGGCTAAGATGAGGCAAGTTCATCGAAACTACCCCACCTAAGCGAGGAGTTGCCTCGACCGAGCGAGCCTTCGAGCAGCCGTTGCAAGGCTAAGTCCGAATGCCGTCGACATTTTGATTCCTTCGATTGACTTTGCGGGACGGGGCACTAAAGTTAGACTAATTTTTATCATGTTAGAATGGTTAAGTTAGAGACTCAAAACTAGATCCTTTTGACCCCAAATTTGAACCTAGTCTAGACTTAACCATATGAGACTAGAGAGGGGCAATTAGAACATTTTCCTATTAGCCCTAATGGACTCTTTATGGCAGCCACCTTTACGAAAGAATGATTCATTTCATTCATTACAATCTTGCCTCTTTAATTTTTCCTTTTGTTCTTCCCTAAATTTAGAGAGCCTTCCTCTTTGATTTGATCTCCAAATAAAATCATTCCTTTACCAAATCTTCCCTCAATTATTCCCATTCTCCAAGGGAAGGGTGCTACCAAGGATTGGAAGAGAAGTTCAAGGAGGAGTGTCCACTTTAAGGGATCTTCGTATCGGAGCCATGTCCTAAAGGATTTCATTGGGATTCCACTCCCAATAGATAAAACCCATCTTCTAAATCGATTTCTTTTGCATATAAATTAGTTTTAAATTCGTAGGATCCATCCTCATGCATGTGTCCCCTTTAGATTCAAATTTAAGGCCATTTGGAGCTCTCTTGATGATTTTAGATATGTGTCTTGTATCCTACTTGATAGATCCCAAATTAGGATACCCCATGTGGATGTATGTATGATAATAGTTTAAATAGATATTTAAATTCAGTTTTAGAATGGTTAGAGAGTGGATTGGTCTTAGTTAGGATGGTTAGAATAAGTTTCATTTGGATACCTATGTTGGTATCCAAGTATCTTGGCCTACTTGTGTTTCTTTTATCCAAAATAACTCAAATTCATCATAATATTCATCTACGTTTTTATTAACCAAAGTAACTTAGAAATGTCATAACTTTTAACTTAGAACTCCGTTTAATCTTCCGTTTTTTTAAAAGAAGCGTATCGAAGTTAGCTTTCCAAATATATATTTTAATAAGCCAAAATCGTTCTGGAAGTTTTTATAAAATTATTTGAGTGTCAGCTATCCGAAAGACAAACACGTTTCGGTGTTTTGCGATTCTGGGAGCTTCCGTTCACAAAAATACGATCCGTTTGAAGTTTCAGAAAGCTAACACGAAGGGCTACGACATACTTTAATCCTAGAATTTAGTGAAGACCCAATTGGTACAGTATTGGTTTTAAGTAGAAGAGTGACTATACGACATAGGTATTTTGTGTAACCTATGAGCCTATGTAGTATGGATATTAAATGAATATAGAGTATGTAATGCATAATATGTTAGATGAATTAAATTTTATATATATGATATGTATCCTCTTTACATTAATGTATATATATGGTTAAATGCAAGCATGTAGGAATGCAATCGATGTAATGTATGTAAGCAATGCATAAATGCATGAATGAAAGAATGATATACAATGTATGCATGAAAGTATATAATGAATGCTAGATATGAATGCAAGGTGTACATGTAATGATAGATATGAATGTATAATGTATACATAATGTAATGCAATATATAATGATAGCATGTATGGTAATGTAGAATATAAGATGCAAGCATGTATATGTCTACTGTTTTTTCTTTTCCTTACATTTTTTTTCCTTCCCTTTCCATTTCAGTTTTCTCCTTTTTTTCCTCTTCTAATTTTACATGTTGTATACAATGTATGTAATGTATAGATGCATGTAATTATGTAATATACAAGAATGACATGTATGTAATAAAAATAAGTATATGTATGCAACTTAATGATATGTGAATGGATATAATGTCTGAACTGAAGTATGCATGCATATGGGATATAATGAATGATATATATAGGTGTTAAGGTATTGTAATGTATGTATTCACATATATTTTGAGTTAAATATATGAGTTTGTATGCATATATTATATGTATGCATGTATGCAGAAATGAATGTAATATAATGTAGAGTATGTATATATAAATATAATGTATGCAAGTATATAATGTATTCAAATATGTATGTATGCATCTAAGTATGTATATAGTGATAACATGAATGAATGAATGTATAAATGCATGAATGATTATCATATATGAATGAATGAATGAATCAAAGGTATAAGTAAAATATAATGCATTGTAATGAATGTTAACATATATAATATATAAAAATATGTATGTAAATGTGCATGAATGTATATATCTATGTAACTATGTAAATATGCATGATGTAACATATGTCTATATATATAAATATGTATGTAATGTGGATATGCATATATGTATGAAGGTATGTATTTATATATAGTATCTATTTTATATTATGTATTGTTATGGTTCACATTGCCTTGTGATTGTGTGAGTGCTAGCCTAGGCTTGGTTAGGCCTAGTGAGACTTGTTAGACTTGTTTGGTCTAGGACTTGACCTAGTTTGACTAGTGTGGTTGACTAGAGTTGACCAAGTGTTGACTTTAGTCTAGTTTGACCTAGTGTAAAACCCCTAAATTTCTACTACTTTTTTTTTATTAAATTTGTTACCGATTTAAAAATTTTGTATTTTTCGTCGTGTAGTCGTATTGTACGTCGTGCACGAAATTTTATTTTCGTTTTTGCTCGACGAATGCGAATATGTGCAAGCGTACATATTTTTAGAAAAATATTTTTATTATGATTTCAAAATAATATATGTAATAATTATTCCTAGCTATCATTTTCAAGTTTAGGATTTTAATTATGCAAAACCTTTCATTTATGCAGTTATAATAATAAATTATTTTAGTATATTAGAAAAGTACATTTATGTAAATATTATTTGTACAAACACATATTTTTCCTAATTATTTATTTGTTTATTTTAAATAATGTAATTTTTCGAAATTAATTATTATAGTATTTTTGGAAAACATATTTTTGAAATATTTGTGTCAATTTAAATTTGATTTGATTCCATGGATACATTTAAATAGTAAACTATCTATATTTTAAATTGATTTGGTTTTAAACTAAATGTATTTAAATTCGATTTAATTGGATTTGATTTGAGATTTGATTTGTTGAATTATTTAAATTAAGTATTGAATTATCTATTTTGGGGTTTAAATTATTCCTAATCCATATCTAATTGGGAATTCCCACATCCTATAAATAGGCAGGTACTCCTCCAATTTCTTTTATCAATTCACAAATTTCTACACAAGTTATTTCTCCACAATGTGCGTGCTCGTGTCGGTGTTCCATCCATCTTCGTGTCAGCCGTGACGGCCTCGGGTCCGACCCCGGTGACTCTCTTATTCCACTCTCTTTACATTTACATTTATTTTCCGTGTCGGACATTTCCCGACACGATACATCACAAATTCCAAAAATCTAACCCAACCCATCCCTCGACCACTACCAGAGTACCCGACTTCTCCGCCAGGCTTCAACCACGCGTCGGCCACCTCGCCTCTCCGCTACAGAAAATCAACACCAAACACACACACCCGTTCATCACCACCTCAAACATAGACTAGCCAGTCCGACCACCCTACCAATCCCGACACCACCACCCGTATCATCGTCAACATCATCGTCATTCCGGTCCCCATCATAGGCCTCAAAGCCGAGGACCACCGTCACCCCGTCACCCGACCCCGTCGACCACTGACTTCAACACCACCACCACCACCGACGTAACCACCGCCAACCAGTGCCATCACCGTTCCCAAAACCACCACCATCGCGGCCATTACCGCGGCAGCCCACACAACCAAACCCACCAAAAAAATTTCGAGAAAAAAAACCCAATTAAATACACACATACCCCTCACCTGACCGCCGGCCGTAGCCGCCTGCTCCGCCTCCAAGCCGTTGTCGAAGTCCTCCACCACCGTAGTTCCTAGATCTGGGTACTCGTGGCCGCGACCGCATCCCAGCGTCTGCCACAGCCATCCCAGCGCCTCGTCGTGCTTTCTCCTCCGCCGTGAACCCCCTCCTCTCCGTCGACCCGTACCCCTTCCTCCGACGCCCTCCGCCGACCTTCCCCCGGAGCTCACCCCGCCGATCGATCTCCCCCATACACCGCGTCCGCCCAGATCTGCGCCTCCGTCGACCCCGAACGTCGGTCTCCCGACTTCCTCCTCTTGCTCCTCCTCCCTTTCACCGCCGGTGGCCGAGAACCCTCCGCGCCGCCACCGCTTCCGCACTGGAATTGCCGCCGAGATCCGGTTGAGCGCCTTCCAGCGCCGCTCCTCCTACACCCCGGCCTCTAGCTCCGCCGTCCTCCTCCCTCTCTTCTCCGCCTTGCCAGCTTCCTCCGCCGCGCCCCCTTGCCGCCGGCGAGCCCCCCTTTTCTTCCTCTTCCGAAGGCTACCTCTTCCGACCCCTTTCCATTCTGTTTCCTTTAGATTTTTTTTTCTTTCTTCAGCTTTCTCTCTCTCTCGAAAGAGGGAGTACTGATGATTTATTATCATTATCATTATTATTATTTTATTATTATTATTAATATTATTATTATTATATTTTTTTGGTTGTTTTTATTCTATTTGATTATTGTTGATAATTTTTGTGTTTTGGGTATTAGTTATATTTTTTTCTCCTTTTAGTAAATAGCTATTTTAAGTTATTATTATTATTATTATTATTATTATTATTATTATTATTATTATTATTATATTTGTTTTGCTTTATTTGTTAGGGTATAGTTAAGTTTATAGATATGTAGGAAAAGGGTATTTCGTGTTGTTATTATTATTTATTTTTGTTTGTTTTCGTTTCTTGGCGTAGGGTAGTTGCTTATTAAATTTTATTATTATTAACATATTTATTATTATTAGTATTATTATTATTCATATTATTTTTATTATGATTAATGCTGCTCTTATTATTAAAACTATTCTTTGCAAAACATTATATATATTTTTTCTCCATAAAAATATTATTTTTCCAACTATTTTCAAAAGTATAATTTTTACCAAAAACGTTTTTATACTTTTCAAGTATTCTCTAGAAACTATTCTTTACAAATAAAAATATATTTTACTAATAAAAGTGTATTTTAAGTATTATAGAATACTTTCAAAATTTGTATAAATATTATCTATCCAATTCCTTTCGATTTCCATCATGTCCAATCCCACTATACTCGTTCTCTTGTCAATTCTTACTCTGTGTCAACCCTAACTAATTTGACCCTTCCGGACTCAATGACACGATCCGGGCCGCCATCAGAGGTCCCCTTGTGCAGTTGTTGCACCGTAGTCGCAGTTCGTGCCACCTTGATCACCGCAGCACACCAGGCGTCCTACCAGGCAAGACACCTTGCCATTAGCTGTTTAATTATTTTAGCTCATATTTCATGCATTATTTATTTTTCTTTATGTAAAATAAACTGTGATACATGGCATAACTGTTAGAACTTATTGTTCATTTATATTTCCTGCTGTGTATTATTTTTCTTACAAATTAAAACCTAGATTTAAGGGACCACCTTGTGTGTCGCATTCATTGGCCTTGACACGTTGTAAACACGAAGTTGTGTGTCGCATGTAGAACACGAAAATGCGTGATTGGCTGGCCACCAGTATGTACAAGCCGTGCGATAGGAATAACCGCTAATAGAGGTTGCATGCTAGTTTGACTTAGCGGTTATAGTAGTTTGTGTTGTGGATACAACATAGTAGGCATTAGGCGGGGAGGACAATTCCTTAGCGTATGGGCTTCGATGCACTTCCCTTGTGAACCGGACTCTCCGCTGGAGATACGGGGTTGATGACCCATACTCTTCCTGCTGGGGCCTCTAGTGCCTAAGAGGGGACTACGCCGATCCTATTCAGCCAGGGCTCATGCGCAGGAAGGATTGTTCTTAACTACATATCACATAGAACGGTTAGGTACCTTATCCGTTAGGTACGAGTACTTTTGGTTTGGATACTTGTATCTGACCGTGGCTTGGAACAATAACTTGTCGTGAATTAGTTCGTCACATCTTGTCCTTGTTTGGTTGTAGGTGTGACTTACTACTTCGATGAGAAGGTATTGAACCTTGTTGGGGTCCGGATACCATATTGGATTCATAGCATGGGAAGATTCGTTACCGTGAATTAGTTTACCATCTCTTGTCCTTGTTTGGTTTGGGGGGATGGTACGCTCGTTCAGTAGGTGCGTATTGGAACATGTTATAAATTCGATTTACTTATTTATTGAGCAATATTTATTCAGTTTATATGGCATGCTATGATGTGTCTTGTTACGTCCCTTTGAGGACCTGGTTGTCTTGCCAGGTGTGTGCTATTGTCTTTCGCAGGTGCTTTAGCTCTAGCCGTGTTCATTGCTATTTCTCGAGGATGATTGCTCTTGGATCGTCTTCGCTCTGCTCGCCAAAATTTATTATCTTTTCTTATGTATTTTTCCTTTACTTGTTGGTAGTGGATTTGTCTCCGCCCAACATATTGTATCAAGACAAATTCATTCTCATTATATGATCTTTTATTCATTTATTCTGTGTGGATGAGATAAGTATTGGTTCTACTGCATTTTACAGCTTATGTATTTATACGAGGCTTCCAAATATTGGAGTATACTTCGTATGAATACAGCTGGCATGTCTACGTTCCTAGTCCTACGTATTTTGGGACTGGGGCGTTACACCTAGACAGCATGTAGATGCATTGTAGCAGTCTATTTTACTATTTTGGACATGTAGTGACTTGTACTATTCTATAGGAGCCATACACCACTTCTTGGACAGTATATTCTTTTCATATATTCAGGAAACCAGGCGAGTATATTCTTTGATCATTTCATATCTTGTTTAGGATTATATTTTCTGCTTTAGATTACTTTACTTGATGTTGACACGTTGGTAACACGGATTAGTACTATATGGATCTTGTCGTGCGATGTTATTCCCTTAGTGGATACATCGGGTATCTCATGTTCGTGTACTTTATCGTGAGCATCGTGTACTCCTTGTATTTGTGACATTCGTGTATAAATCGTATGAAATTGTGTATACTCATGTGCTCACATGATCATCGTATACAACTATACTTCGTGTGCAATAACATAACTTGACTGGATCCTTGTGTATTAATTGGGGGCGGGAGAGTAGAAATGGTTATGTATTCAATCTTGTAGATAACTCGTGTACAACCTCTGTAGATTACTCGTGTACAACATCGTGTCATTTATATAACCATCTTGTACTCTGAATCACTAGCACTGATTGTTCTCTTATATATTGTAGCTATTTACTTACAGTCTCTCTTTTACATCATGTTGTTCTTTCAGTTTTATGTATCTTACTCTCTAGCATGATTATATTTCTTAACATGTTATGATTTATTGAGATGTATTGTGCTCACTCATGTCCTGACTGGACCTGTTGAAAATATTACAGAGGATGAGGACGCGACGCTCTGTACCACATGTGATGGGTCTACCCTAGAGGATTGTTGTGACCTAAATCTCCAGCAGGATCCATTAGCAGTGGATGACACACCCTTAGTTTAGAGTAGTGATTATCAGTTGTATTTATTCTATAGATTACTGTATTTAAGATTTGTGATGTTTCTGGATTCTATGTTATCTTAGACACTTAGAACTCTCTATCTATTTGTATTTGTGGATTCATTTCATATCTATCTATCTTATCATTTTCTGTCTTAGTTGTGATTGAGGCTGTATTCTATTATGTCACCTCTATTCGGAGTGTTTATACTGTACAGGTACCTTATATTGTTAGATGTTGTGACCTACGACAGCGTTCTACCATCGATACTGCTGCGTAGACTGGACGTACCCACTTTTCCTGCCCTCACTCTAGGGTGCGGTTCGTGACACATTTTTAGTGGTGGCCCATGCAGGTCGAGATTCGCATTTGTGCTAATTCGTAGTAGTACGACGATTAGTTGTACTGCTGTGCACCTGCGATTAGAGTTAAAGAATATGTGTTAGAATGAGAGGATACTCAATCACTGTTATGATTTCTTGAGAGATTCCCAGGACGACCCTTGATAATCTTATTTTAACTTCGATTTGAAATCTCTTTTTTCCCTTGATTTGATTCACCCTTACTTTCTGTTATTGAATTTGATTTTGATAGATTATTGATGAATTTTGAATCTTGATGTTAGTTGTTGAATTTGAGTTTGTATTTACATATATATATATATATATATATATATATATATATATATATATATATATATATATATATATATATATATATCTTTTTTGGAATTAAGGTATAACCTGATAACATACTTGATAAGGACAGTGAGAAAGGTAAAAGTCTACTTTATTTATGGAGTTAGAACTTATCGCAGTCACACTGCTAGCATGACAAGGACGTAGAGCCTGATTTTAGATATACTATCCTAGTTATGGAATTTAGATTCTCTTGCAGCCATACCGGTTGGCGTTGTAAGAATTCTAGATAACATAATTATAGGGTGTATACCTTAGTTACGTACTCTATCGTTTATTGCAGGTATGCTTACTGGCGTGACAAAATTCTGATAATATAATTTTAGGAAGACGTGTATGGTATCAGATTATATTTTAAGTTGGTTCATTTCTTTTAAAACAGATGAGCAAGAACAGATTTTATCATTATTTCCTTCTTGCCATTATTTCTTGTATTACCATTTTTTTCTTATCATAAATAAAACTATCATGATTATATCAATCACCTGTCTCGTATCTAATTCTGTCAGCTATACTTTAAAACCCTTGAATCTCTATATTTTTCACCTTCGAAAAGTCAAGAAAGTAACGTAAATCATCTAACTCGAAAAAGACTTGATTTGTTATCTTGTAATAATCTTGCTAGGAATGTGATGAACCTTGATATAGGTTGGGATAGAGATGCGACTGAAATTAAGGATGAAATCAAGAGATTTATATTATCAATTTAGGAACAATAATACTTAGAGAAATCTTTTGGGTATGAATAATTCATGGATGTATTTCATAACTGATGAGGATATTCAGGGTCAACTTAGTTTCGAAAACTTGGGATAAATTTTGGTTATTGATTCTTGAGATGTTACACTTGAAGGCTTTGATGTTAAATTTAGGAATTTAGTAATAGATAAGAGATTTTAACTATATGAAATGATGATACAAAATTGAATAAGATATTATAAAAAATGGCTAGAAATAGAAAGAACGCAAGGATTTTGAGTTATATAAAATATAGAGATTTTGTGAAAATTTTAAATTTTAGGAGAATAATATTGAAGGTGTACGTTGAAGGAAATATGAAGGTTGAATTTATAATGAAGAATAAGTTTTGTAAGGCCTAGTGGGTTCAGATTTAAATAATACAAGGAGAGTAAATTGAGTAAGTTCAAGGATTATATAAAACTTGATTTAGAGGCTTCGGATCCAATTTAGGACAAGGTGGAAGAATTTAGATTTATGATGATTAAGTGTTCAGTTTTGATTCCTAGTAAGAAGGGTATGCTTCATGAATAATGTTTCGAAACTTAGAAATTTAGCCTATGGTGATCATGGCAAAGTCAAATCTTTATGACGGAAGGATATAATTTTGATGGTAGTCATATAAAGGTTGATTTTTATATTGGAACTTATGAGATAAAAATATGATTGGCAAATGATAAACTTGATAGTATCAAAGAGAGATGATTAACTTGACTTTCCTATGAAATCTTTTCTCTTGTTTTCCACCCTTTAAAAGGAGAAATTTGATTTATTCCATATCTTTGAATCACCCTTTAAAAGTTTTTAATATCATTGAATCATAGCTCCCTTAATCACGATTAATCGACTTTGATCATCTTTTCTTATCATATTAATATCTTGGGTCCTACTCAATTGAATTAAATTTATTTGTGACATGAATCTCCATCCTTGTATGCTCGTGCTTAGACTTCGATAACCTTGTCCTCCATATTGCCCAAATCTTGATTACCAAGAATTGATCAACTTAGATCGTATCGAGACTAAATTTTCTTAATATATATTGTGATTGGATTTCAATGCTATTGACTTTCGTTCTTTAAACTTTTGATTTTAATTTTTCTTTGAATAATACCCCTTTATAGATAATTACTAGTTATCTTTATTTTATTTTTTATAATTACCAGTTTTTATATAGGATGGTAGACTGCCTTACAGTCTTGATGATTTGTTGTTTTTGTAACTTTTCTAGTTTAACACCCCATATTGCTTGTATGTTTTGATACCCTATGACCGATTTGGTTTAGCATGACTAGTATACCTAGATGAGAATTTCAACTGCCACCGTATGCCATTCTTTTAAATTGTATGATTTAGGTAAGTTCCGAGACTTTGATTGTTGGGGACGAGACTTTAGAAGAAGTACGACCATCTTAATTTCGAGGACGAAATTTTCTAAGGAGGGTACACTTGTAACATCCACTTTTCTGAAATGAGGGTAATTTTGAACTTTTGTAAAAGTTTATTATTTAATAATATGGTTTATGATTTATGAGAATTTTTAATTAATTTAATACTATTTAAAATTGGTGAATTATAATTTTGATGTGTTAGCTAGTGACCCTACAACTGTTGAGCCTAGAGACTAACCATGACCCTGGGGACCTAACCATGTGATTAGAATGACTAGTTACAACTTTTAAGACTAAGGATATTTTGGTCATTTTGTGACTTTTAAATTATTTAGGATTTTAATTAATTGGTGAATTTTAGATTATTTTAATAATATTTAAATTGATGTATTATAATTTTGTTCATTTTTCATATTTTAATATTTTAGAAAATTTTTATATTTTTAATATTATTTTTATTGGATTTGTTTAGTCGGATTTAAGTTTCGTCTCGTTCCGACTTGTATTGTGATCCGGGTAGCTTAAACTCTAGATGGGACCCAAAATTAAGTTAAGCATGGCCCACAAAATCCAACATTCAAGTTAGTTAGACTAATTTTTGTCATGTTAGAATGGTTAAGTTAGAGACTCAAAACTAGATCCTTTTGACCCCAAACTTGAACCTAGTCTAGACTTAACCATATGAGACTGGAGAGGGGCAATTAGGACATTTTCATTAGCCCTAATGGACTCTTTATGGTAGCCACCTTTAGGAGAGAATGATTCATTTCATTCATTACAATCTTGTCTCTTTTATTTTTCTTTTGTTCTTCCCTAATTTTATAGAGCCTTCCCTTTGATTTGATCTCCAAATCAAATCATTCCTTCACCAAACCTTCCCCCAATCATTCCTATTCTCCAAGGGAAGGGTGCTACCAAGGATTGGAAGAGAAATTCAAGGAGGAGTGTCCACTTTGAGGGATCTTCGTATCGGAGCCGTGTCCTAAAGGATTTTATTGGGATTCCACTCCCAATAGGTAAAACCCATCCTCTAAATCAATTTTCTTTGCATATAAATTAGTTTTGAATCCGTAGGATCCATTCTCATGCATGTGTCCCCTTTAGATTCAAATTTGAGGCAATTTGGAGCTCTCTTGAGGATTTTAGATATGTGTCTTGTGTCCTACTTGATAGATCCCAAATTAGGACACCCCTTGTGGATGTATGTATGATAATAGTTTAAATAGATATTTAAATTCAGTTTTAGAAAGGTTAGAGAGTGGATTGATCTTAGTTAGGATGGTTAGAATAATTTTCATTTGGATACCTATGTTGGTATCCAAGTATCTTGTCCTACATGTGTTTCTTTTGTCCAAAATAACTCAAATTCGTCATAATATTCATCCACGTTTTTATTAACCAAAACAACTTAGAATTGTCATAACTTTTAGCTTAAAACTCCGTAATCTTTCATTTTTTTAAAAGAAGCGTATCAAAGTTAGCTTCCAAAATATATATTTTAATAAGCCAAAATCGTTCTGGAACTTTTTGCAAAATTACTTGAGTGTCAGTTGTCCGAAAGACAAACGCGTTTCAGTGTTTTCGCGATTCCGGGAGCTTCCGGACACGAAAATGCGATCCGTTTGAAGTTTCAGAAAGCTAACACGAAGGGATAAGACATACTTTAATTCTAGAATTTAGTGAAGGTCTAATTGGTACAGTATTGATTTTAAGTAGAAGAGTGACTATACGACATAGGCATTTTGTGTAACATATGAGCCTATGTAGTATGAATATTAAATAAATGTAGAGTATGTAATGTATAATATGTTAGATGACTGAAATGATATATATATGACATGTATCCTCTTTACATTAATGTATATATATGGTTGAATACAAGCATATAGGAATGCAATCAATGTAATGTATGTAAGCAATGCATAAATGCATGAATGAAAGAATGATATACAATACATGCAAGAAAGTATATAATGAATGCTAGATATGAATGCAAGGTATACATATACTGATAGATATGAATGCATAATGTATACATAATGTAATGCAATATAAAATGATAGCATGTATGGTAATGTAGAATATATGATGCAAGCATGTATATATCTACTGTTTTTTCTTATTCTTACATTTTTCATTCCCTTCCCTTTCTATTTCAGTTTTCTTCTTTTTTTTCTCTTCTATTTTTACATGTTGTATACAATGTATACAATGTATAGACGAATGTAAGTATATAATATGCATGAATGACATGTATGTAATAAAAATAAGTATATGTATGCAACTTAATGATATATGTGAATGGATATAATGCCTGAACGGAAGTATACATGCATATGGGATATGAATGAATGATATATATAGGTGTTAAGGTAATGTAATGTATGTATCCACATATATTTTGAGTTAAATATATGAGTTTGTATGCATATATTATATGTATGCATGTATACAGGAATAAATGTAATATAATGGAGAGTATACATATATGAATATAATGTATACAAGTATATAATGTATTCAAATATGTATATATGCATCTAAGTATGTATATAGTGATAAAATGTATGAATGAATGTCATATATGAATGAATGAATGAATCAAAGGTATAAGTAAAATATAATGCATTGTAATGAATGTTAACATATATAATGTATAAAAGTATGAATGTAAATGTGCATGAATGTATATATCTATGTAACTATGTAAATATGAATGATATAACATATGCCTATATATATAAATATGTATGTAATGTGGATATGCATGTATGTATGAAGGTATGTATTTATATATAGTATCTATTTTATATTATGTATTGTTATCGTTCACATTGCCTTGTGATTGTGTGAGTGCTAGCCTAGGCTTGGTTAGGCCTAGTGAGACTTGTTAGACTTGTTTGGGCTAGGACTTGACCTAGTTTGACTAGTGTGGTTGACTAGAGTTGACCAAGTGTTGACTTTAGTCTAGCTTGACCTAGACAACATGTAGATGCATTGTAGCAGTCTATTTTACTATTTTGGACATGTAGTGACTTGTACTATTCTGCAGGAGCCAGACACCACTCCCCGGACAGTATATTCTCTTCAGATATTCAGGATACCAGGCGAGTATATTATATTATCTGATCATTTTATATCTTGTTTAGGATTATATTTCCTGCTTTAGATTACTTTACTTGATGTTGACACGTTGGTAACATGGATTAGTACTATATGGATCTTGTTGTGCGATATTATCCCCTTAGCGGATACATCGGGTATCTCATGTTCGTGTACTTTATCGTGAGCATCGTGTACTCCTTGTATTCGTAACATTCGTGTATAAATCGTGTGAAATCGTGTATACTCATGTGCTCACATGATCATCATGTACAACTATACTTCGTGTGCAATAACATAACTTGACTGGATCCTTGTGTATTGATTGGGGACGGGGGCGTAGAAATGGTTATGTATTCAATCTTGTAGATTACTCGTGTACAACCTCTGTAGATTACTCATGTACAACATCGTGCCGTTTTCATAACCATCTTGTACTCTGAATCACTAGCACTGATCGTTCTCTTATATATTGTAGCCATTTACTTACAGTCTCTCTTTTATATCATATTGTTCTTTCAGTTTCACGTATCTTACTCTCTAGCATGTTTATATTTCCTAACCTGTTATGATTTGTTGAGATGTACTGTGCTCACTCCTGTCCTGACTGGACCTGTTAAAAATATTATAGAGGATGAGGACGAGACGCTCTGTACCATATATTATGGGACTACCCTAGAGGATTGTTGTGACCTGGATCTCCAGCAGGATCCATTAGCAGTGGATGACACACCCTTAGTTTAGAGTAGTGATTATCAGTTGTATTTATTCTATGGATTATTGTATTTGAGATTTGTGATGTTTCTAAATTCTGTATTATCTTAGACACTTAGAACTCTCTATCTATCTGTATTTGTGGATTCGTTTCATATCTAACTATCTTATCGTTTTCTGCCTTAGTTGTGATTGAAACTGTATTCTGTTATGTTACCTCCATTCGGAGTGTATATACTGTACAGGTACCTTATATTGTTAGATGTTGTGACCTAGGACAGTGTTCTACCGCCGACTCTGCGGCGTAGGCTGGACGTACCCACTTCTCGTGCCCATACTCTGGTGCGGGTCGTGACAGTTAACCCCCAGAAGGCGAGCATTACGTACCTTTTTCTCAGCAGCTTCGGCTTCGATGATTAATGAACACCAATCTGGCGGAGGTGTGGAGTTGAGCCAGAGCTTGATCGCGGGGATAATGTTCATGCTGCAGGAGTCGATGAGTACATGTTCCGGCATACCTGGAGGCAAGCTTAGTCATGTTTGTCGGAA
This sequence comes from Iris pallida, assembly GCA_029216955.1. Classification (NCBI taxonomy): domain Eukaryota; kingdom Viridiplantae; phylum Streptophyta; class Magnoliopsida; order Asparagales; family Iridaceae; genus Iris; species Iris pallida. The sequence continues at coordinate 8,518,287 of JANAVB010039816.1, read as the reverse complement.
ATGCTTGATGAATTCTCGAACAGTCTCCTTCTCAGTTTGCCATACTCCAATTAGAGATGACAAGGTCATGTCTCTCCCTCCTTCTTAGAACCGATCAAGGAAGAGGCGTGTCAAGTCGTTGAAGGACGATATGGAGTTGTCAGGTAGACTGCAGTACCAGTCGTTGGCAACTCCTTTCAAAGCCCCGACAAACAGGCTCGTGAATAAGGCGTCTTCTTTCGAGAGATGTCCCGTCTGTGACTGAAAGTAGGTCAAGTACCGACGAGGAGAGTCCTTCCCGTCGTATGGCATCAGTGTATGTGGTTTATACTTGGGAGGATAAACCACCTTATTCCACTCCAAAGGGTAGGGTTGAGGAAGCCCCAACTTCTAACGTTCTTCCTTCCTGTTTCGGGCCTCGAAGCGTTCATGCAGGTCCCTGATCATCTCGGCCAAGTCTTCTGTCAAGCTGGGAGCAGGTGAAGGCGGTACAGCCTGAAGTTGGATATTGGAAGGAGCTGACACTCGCGGTGCAGTATGATGCTCTGCACCTAATGATACCCGTTGAGGGGGTATAGTTGAATATCCAGAGTGGTTCGAATGTCGAACACCGCCTGGGTCAGGATTTGCATAGAGGTAGAGAGAGTCTTGAGACTCCCTTCAAGGGTGTCTATGTGCTGTACGATATCCAACGGTCGAACGTCAGATTCTCCTTTATCACCACCCCCTGCCATGTAGGTTGTCATGACATGGGTGGAAGTGGATGGATCGGTCGAAGCTTCACTCTCGACCTCACTTTCTTGTACATGGGCTTCTTCTTATGAGGCCTCGTGTTAGCTACCCCCAGCTACGTCGGGGTCGGTTTGTCGAAGCGCTTCTTCGTCTTCGAGGGGAGGGTTGTCAGAAGCTTGACTACCCCCGGCTGTTGCTTCTGCCAGGGCCTTTCTCCTCGCTCGGGTGCGTTCGTACACCTCTGGGGACGGGACCACTGTTTCGCTCTTCCTCAGCTGAGTCTTGGATGTAGAGGCTGAGGAGGTGGTGGCTGTCTTTCTCACGGATGAGGAGACAACATGACAGGAAGCGAAACTGGGCTCCGCTTCATCTTCAATTGGCACTTTCTTTCCGAAGCGATGTCGGATAGGTGCCGTAGTTTGTAGTCGCTGAAATGCGGACTACCTTTATGGTGGAGCCACTGTTTTGCAACAACAGTAATTGATGGTGACCATGGCACAGGTGTGCCATGCGAGGGACACAACGTGCTTATTGTTCGTCGCTCCTGATTTGCATTTTTGACCGATCACATTACACAAATCATGTTGGGAGAGTTTCACTTTGACACCCCCATCGGCGCATGGCCAAGCCAAGCACCGGGGTAGTCGTGTTAGTGCTATACCTCCTGATTTGGTTCACGCACATGAGATGCACCCAGACCATTAGTAGAGGAACAACATTTATGGCAACTTGAGTCCATTTCATGCACGTCACCCAATTGGGAGCATGGACTCAACGTCGCAGTTGCCCAGCCAGACTTGATTCGAAACGCAGTAGATGCGCCCAAGAGGGACAAGGACTTTGGAAGTCAACTCATTTTTGGCACAGATGCGCCCGAGTCGACTCTGTACAGCTTACCATCAGCAACACGTATGATTTTGAGCGCATGCTTCTGGTCCGCTGTTGGCGTAGCACGTTTGGGGCGCATGGCCCGTCCTGTCTTGGATTTCTTTGTACTAGCCCGCGACGGTGCATAGTACTCAGAATCTAATGATGTCTCGCCATGACAGCGAGTGAGTCCGTTGAAGACAGACGTTCTCTCCTGCGCACTGGAGCTCAAGCGCTGGAGATTGGTTGCACCTCTACTCCGTTGGCGCATCTTCTTCGGCTGGAAAGAAGACGGTTGGGGAATGCAGTCAATACTGCGCTTCCCAGACAGATGTACGACACTAGTCGGTGCATCATTGTTGTTGAGAGCATCATCAGGAAGGGCCAGCTGCGGTGGCGCATCCCCTTTAGTGATAGTGCCAGGCGCATCGGCCTTTAGCACCCAGACTTGGCGAGTCTTCTTCGGCTTTGGCAGCCGCTTCGAAGGACTCGTGCTACCTTTAGAGACGAACTCCTCATACGCCAGTTGATTGAGGCACACCACAAGTGCTTTGTGGGAGGAGCCGAGTTTGATGTCATCAGATTACGACACAACTTTCTCGTTGGAGGAGAAAGAGGTCCCCGGCAGAGTCGCCAGCTTGTTTGCCATCGAAAATGCGACAAGGTTTTGTTGACTAAAACTTCGATATTTTAAGTACAAACAGAACAGTATGCAATATAGGACTTAGAGGTAGTCCTAGGAGTACACTTTTATTTTTATCTGGAAACTGTTTTGGTGGAGCGAGTGGTAATACGTTGACTCCGTTGACGATCTAACGACGATCTTGAACTCTCTGAAGGTCTGGATTGCTCTGGATGCCGGAGCGTTGCGAGGAGAAGCGGACGTTAAGGGTCTCTTCTGGCCTCTATGGAGGTGCTTCTCTTTGAGTATGTATATTTGTCCTTGTTAGTGTGTGTATGAAGGAATGATCCTTCTATTTATAGATAGCAGGCTGGCTGCTCATGCGCACATATGTCGGATGTACCTGGACGTGGGAATGCTACGTGGCTGATGCTGGCACGGGCGCATGGTTGATGTGTCCTAGATTGAAGCTGAATCTGCTGGACTACTGCTCTGGGCTGTGATGGAGCTCACACGTGGCAGTTACAGAGATTTGGTTGTTGCTGATATCTTGGGTGGTTAGCACCCATTCATTGAATAAAACTGAGTCAAGGGACGCGTGGCGTATGCCCGTGGCTCAAAGATCTCGAGTTATATGTCAGGATACACCTAGGATCGGGCGCATGGAGACGACATGGTCTATGTGTTTTATGTATCATAGACGAGTCTGGGCGCATGGCTTCTGAGGTACATGCAGAGCTTCACATCAGGGTTCACCTAGAATCAGGCGCAGGGGAAGCGACTTGGTCACATGATCTTTAGGAGCCATGAGCAAGTCCAGGCGCATGGCTTTTGAGGCGCATACAAAGCTTTGTCTTTTGGTTCTTTGGGTCAGAAGTGAGCTGAGGGGGCATATGTCCACTGGGGCGCACACAGTCTTCTGGGCACATGGCCATGAGGTGCATACGAATGATCGGTCGGCCACGTAGCTTGTTACGGACCCAAGGTGCTGACATTAGCGGCGCTTCATTTTTTGCACAGCTAATTGGATGGCTCTTGGAATGCGTTGCCATCTCTGTCATTCAGCATTAAATGTTTGATGGAATGGGTTGCATTGGTTAGTGCCAATCTGAGCACATGGCTATGGCCCGCTGGGCACATTCATGGGGAGCGCATGATATCGATGGTGCATCTGCCAATGTGTCGCATCCTCTTTGGCCCGTCTGTTGAGTTCTTCGAGGCGTTAATGGTTTCTTTGACTTAGCTAAATTCGAAGAGGCAGATTCATTTGCATTAATGCAAATTCATTGCACTGAGTTCGGAGAGACTGCCACCTGGCTCATGGGTTTGATCTCTCCAGCCTATAAATAACAGTTTGAAGAGAAGTTTGTTTCTCGTTTCATTTTTTTCCCGAATGGAGATGAACTCGGTCGGTTCTCCTCCTTGGCGAGACGTTGCATTGCGAGTTGTCGATCTCCTCATTCGAAGAAGCTTTGACGATGAACTACTTCAGAAGACTGAGATGTGCCGAGTTAATATGTTCGAACCCCTTGCTAGCAGTATTCTTCTACGAGACGACATTGAGTGTCAAGTTGAATGCATGGTATGGGTTTGATGTGCCCGAACCTCATTGTGATGGAAGAGCCCGAGGCTGGCAGATGCGCCTGTACGTTGATGATGAAGTGATTCGCTCTGACGGAGAAGAGTGATGGCTGGCAGAGCAATGCGCTAGGCTGAGACGATGCGCCTAGCTGAGACATCAGAGTGCTACGCCTAGTTGAGTGTAGGCTGTTACAAAGTCTTCAATTGGCATCATGTTTCCGAGATGATGTCGGACAGATGAAGCAGGTTGCAGTTGCTGGAACACAGACTGCCTTAGTAGTGGGGCTACTGTTTTGCGACAACAGCAGTTAATGGCGACCGTAGCACAAGTATGTCCCATGAGGGATGAGTTGTGCATGGTAGTCATCTCTTCCGATCTACGTCTGTGAGGGATCACATTGCATAAATCGTAAGGAGAGAGTTTCACATTTACACCCCCATCAGGAGCATGGCAAGGCCAAGCACCGGGGTGGTTATGTGAATGTTGTAGCTCCTTGATCCAGTTCCAGTGCATAAAATGCACCCAGATCATAAGTAGGAGAGCAATACGTATTGCAACTTAAATCCACTTTATACACATCACCAGGTGGGCGCATGGACTCAACATCGCAGTTGCCCAGCCAGACTTGGTTCAATATGCAGTAGATGCGCCCAAGCATGACAGGGACTTTGAAAAGTGACTCGTTTCTAGCACAGATGCGCCTGAGTCGACTCTGCACAGCTTACCATCCGCAACGCACATGATTTTGAGCACATGCTTCTGGTTTGCTATCGGCGTAGCACATTTGAGGCGCATGGCCTGTGCTGCCTTGGACTTCTTTACACTAGCCCGCGAAGGTGCATAATACTCAGAATCCAATTCTGCCTCTCCATGACAGCGAGTGAAGGCGCATGGCTCATGATGCCTTGGATTTCTTCATAGTAGCCCAAATTTTCCTTGCCAAGATGGAAAGTGCAGAACTTACAGCCGATCCAGAAGAAGAAGAGGCACTGTTGCAACTTTTTGTGGCTCGAACGGGCTCCCTTTTTTTTATTTTTTTTATTTTTGGTGCCTTTTTCAAAGGAGGCAAAGGGGCTCTTTATATAGAGTGTAATGAGACCTCTCTTCTTCTCCTTTTCGATGTGGGATTAAAAGCAATATCCCTCTTTTTTATGCTTCTACAGGGACATACTGCTGGGGTCTCTGTTACTGGAATGCTTGTGCCTGAGGCGGCAATGGCCTCTGAGGCTGGTAATGTTGCTGTACTGGGGATGGTGCTGGCACTGGTCCCCTAACCGAAGGACTAGTTAGGTTTGATGACGATGAAGTGGCTCTATTCGAACAGGACCCTACCTTGTGGTCTGGTGCCCTACAAGCCAAGCACAATCTCTGTGCTCTGCGACACTCCGAAACAACGTGTCCTGGCTTCCCACAATGAGAGCAGCCCATTGCAGAAGGCTGCTTCTGCTTCTGTTGCTAAGGGTACATCATTGTTGAATACTGAACCGACGTAACTGAATTCACCCTTCGGGAACTCCAATCGACAAGGTCCTAGCTGCCGGGGCTGGTGCTGAGGACAAACTCATCTGCCCATGGAACCTCTTTTTGCTTCCGGTTCTATCCACTATCCTCTGAGAGGTATACTCATGCCTCCTGGCTCCTCTCAAGACAGCATCAAAAGTCTGATGCTCAAAATGCTCTACAGCTTGGATAATCTCTAGGTGGAGTCCCTGCTGAAACCGCTGTGCTCGATTCAACTCGGTTGCCACCAAGGTGGGAGCAAACCGACTCAGTCTTGAAAACTCGGCCGCATATCCATCGACCATTCTGCTCATCTGCTTCAAATTGGTGAATCTCGTCTGCAGATCATATCGAGCCACTGCATCAAAGTACTTGGTCTGAAACTTGTTACTGAATATCGCCCATGGGATAGGCGTCGCCAATCTAACTGCTAACATCGCCCACCAGGTGCGGGCTAAGTCCAATAATTATAGGCGCACTATGGCCACCTTCTCTTCCTCTAGAGTCTTGGCTGCTTCCAAGACAACCTCGATGTCCTGGAGCCAGGCATCAGCTACAATCGCGTCCTCGCTACCGTCAAAGAAGGGAGGGTTTAGGCACTTGAAATTGTTGGCTGCACTGTTACCTTGGTAACCCACTCTGCCCATGTGCAGAGTGGGTTACCAAGGTAACACCTCGATGATCTTACGATGCAAGCAATTCCCTGATAAGTCCAATCAAGACCCTGTTGTCGGACTCTGCAGGCTGGACTGGCTGAACTTGTGGCTCTTGACCCCCGGAAGGCATAACTCTCGAGGCTACCCCTGAGTGCTGGGCTTGGTCTCCATGTTGCTGCTGGTTCGCTGGAGGTGCTCCACCTTGTTGATCGGTAGCACCAGGAGCAATGCCACTGAAGAAATGATATGGGGAACAATATGGAAGGACCATGATAGATCAAGGATATAAGCATGTGATCAGGTCAAGATTTCAGAAAGATTAAAAGGCACGATTAGAGATCAAGGGCGGGTGCTGATCGAGACATCTATTCAGTTAAACCCTCACACATCTTGATTTACAAGACCTGCATGTGCCACCACTTAAACTGTGTCATACCCCAGATCCAGAATACAGGAGAGCAGGGGATAGACGCAGCCAGCTACGTATATAGAAGTATAATCCAATCCGACATATGGTTACGGCTGTCTAGATGCATGACGGTTTAACTATAAGCCATCAGTCTCTTATGGTCAAGAACAAGCCTAGTGTCTCAATCTCAAGCAAGTAAGTACATGTAACAAGATTGTAGATCATCAGAAATACAAAGTAAGGTGTCCCAAACATTACATATTCAGATGATCATGAAGCTAGTCATACAAAATACGAATACTAGCAAGAGTTAAAGTCATACATGATCAACCCTAGGATTTGTCAATCATGTTACAGCCCTTAAGCAGACAGGAATGTAAATTCAACACGAGCTAACACTTGCTCGATGGCTAAATGCCTCAAAAGAATAATTTATAATAGAGTGGGAGAGCAAAATAAAACCCACTCGTTGCCAGGGTTGCGTCTAGTATTCACCATCTGGCTAGAAGGCTGGGAGATCCTCGGGAGCTACTCCGAAATCTGGCTATATAAAACCAGCTGGATCAGACCCCAAAAAGAGCAAGTTCCACAAGGGAGGCTTCACTTAAGAACTAAAACCAGCATATTAGCACATAATACATTAATGATAACGAAAGACATGAGTTAGAGAAACAAGACGGTAAATGATAAGATAACTAAATGACCATTCAGGTAACTAGGTTACAACCCTTAAACCAAACAAGGACCGGGGTTGTAACCCTTTATCTGAACAAAACTTAGTCTTTGACCAATTATCGATACAGTAAAGCATAAACAAGCATGTCTTGAGATAGCCATGTACTGGATCTAGACAAGACTAGGCAAGATAGAAACCAACCAACATTTACGGCCAAGCAGAGAGTACGGCTTGATACTTTAACAAACTAGGGTTATCACAAGCCTAATTACTAGCAAGATGCAACAAGATGTTCCAGCATTCACAAGCCCTGCAGCTATCTAAGTTATCCAGGCAAGGTTCATGTAAGAGTTATCAAGAATTATTAGGTGACTTAGAGTACAACACATGACAATATGTATAGTACTTATTTCAAGAAGTGCCCCACATGACAGTGGGCTAAAAATGTGCCCTACTCGTCGGCAGGCTACAAGTCCATCAGGTGTGGCCGGAATAACGGGATTGCCTGTAACTGGAAACATCTCTCTATATGAACTACTTTGATCAATCTAGTTATTAACCTAGTCAGATTCAACATGAATCCCTGACCGTGGTAACCAGGGATGCAAGTCCTAGACATGAGGCAAGACGAGACTGGTAGCTTATACGAGCACATTCGAGAACGATCACCCACGGTGTCAAGATGTTACGACCCGCACCCACCGTGAGGGTACGAGAACGTAACAACGCCTAGCCTACGCCGCAGTGTCGGCGGTAGAACGCTGTTCTAGGTCATGAACTATAACTACATAACATGAAATATACTCTCCAAAAGGAGGCCAACACCGAGGTACAACTCAATCACAATCTAAGGTAGAATGTAGCACGATGGAAATAGATAAAAAATCCTCAACTGAGGTACAGCAGAAATGGAATACAAGTCTCATCATCTCTAAAATATACAACTCTGATAATAAAGACAACAGCTAAGCATGAAAAGAAGGAACAGTCTAAGCTATCTACACTATACAAGGTATCATCCTGAGCAGCTGCCTGAACCTCCCCAGGGGTCCAGGTCGCGAGTGTCAACTAGGAAAACTCCAAGTAAGGGTACAGGGTTCCTCATCATCCTCTGTAAAATTTTCAACAGGTCCAGTCAGGACGGGAGCGAGCACAAAACATCTCACGCAGTTCATATCATGTTAGGAAATATAAAGCATGCAACAGAGTAAGGTATATGAAACGCTGAAAGAAGAATGTATATAAAAATAGCAGAGATTTGATAATGGGAAATATGTATATGATAAGTAAGAACTGTAAGCAACATGTGATTTAGAGTACAATATGGTTATGTAAACGGGTTAGGTTATACAATAAAATGAGACTCCTTTGTACGTGGGTGTACAATGGACATGTACAATTTTTTATACAATAGGATTGATCACATAACCAATTCTACTCTCCCTCCCCAGTACACAAGGATCCAATTCAGTTACGTTACCTTATACAATGGCTTGTAGAATGGCTTGTACAATGGCTTATACAATGGCTTGTACAATGGCTTGTACAATGGCTCAATGTGATAATAAGAGTACAATATGCACAATGAGTGTATAATGATAAAGGTATTCAATAAATATAATATGTAAGTGAAACGCACATCACAATATGTATTTAGTGAATACAAGGAGATAACATCTCGGAAGAAGATCCGTATAGTACCAATCCGTGATAATGATCGTGTCAGCATCAAGTACAGTAATCTAGAGCAAGAATGTAAATCCAGACAAGTATGAAACGGTCAGAGAAAGTACTCGCCTGGTATCTGAATGTCTGAAGTAAATGTACTGTCCGAGATGAGATACCTGACTCCTAGTTAGAGCAACACAAGTCAAGATGTATACAGGGGATGATAATAGTAATCTACAATGCATCTGCATACTGTCTAGGTCAAACTAGACTAAAGTCAACACTTGGTCAACTTAAGTCAAGCACACTAGTCAACTAGGTCAAGTCCTAGCCCAAACAAGTCTGATAAGTCTCACTAGGCCTAACCAAGCCTAGGCTAGCAATCACACACCAATCACAAGGCTATACAAGCCAACACAAGTCACACATCAAGATACATCACTATCATGCATATTCAATATTATATATATATATATATATATAAGATAAGGGAACTAACATGTAAAGCTATGTGTGTGTGTATGACCATGGAGGTGTACATGAAAAGAGAAATCAACACTAGTTATGAGTTTACACTACACATGGCACAAAGCTAACCCATCTACATTACACATGTATTATACTTAACATGCATGGCTACAAGTATACATCTATATACATTAGAGTAGAGACTATTTAAGTTATAACTAACATGCATCTATACTTTACATAAATCTATATATATTATAGCAATCATTTAGAGAAGGGTTACATGGCATGGTGGTTGATATAGAGTGGGGTGTCCTTATACAGAGGGTGAAGTTCATTCTCAGTTTAGTTCTACATTTACATATAAACTAAAGTGAGCTATCCCATAAACTGGTGTAACTAACCACATAAAATGAACCATGTTATCTGAAATCTGCCATTAAGCCAACATCCCATATGCATACAGCTCATGCATTGTCTAATACTGAAATTAACTAACATTTTAAATTAAGGGGTTGAAGGTTAACATTACATTCATAGACATTCCACTATATTGAAAACTAAAATTGGCTTGGCAATAGGAAAAGGAAGGTATATATGCTTACATGGACAGTTTAGTGTTCGAACAACCTAAAATGAACTAACATTCAATCTAAATATCAGCTATGCATTGGTTCTATGTCTACATATGAAATCTGATATTGCATTTACAATATTTATACATTATGTATTCATATCTATCATTACATATATACCTTGCATTTATATCTAGCATTCATTATATACTTTCATGCATGCATTGTATATCATTCTTTCATTCATGCATTGCTTACATATATTACATTAATTGCATTCCTACATGCTTGTATTCAAGTATATATATACATTAATGTAAATAGAATATATATCATTTCATTAATCTAACATATCATGCATTACATACTCTATATTCATTTAATATCCATACTACATAGGCTCATATGTTACACAAAATGCATATATCGTATAGTCACTCTTTTACTTAAAACCAATACTGTACCAATTGGGCATTCACTAAATTCTAGGATTAAAGTATGTTATAGTAATTTATGTTAGATTTCCGAAACTTCAAACGGATCGCATTTTCGTGTCCGGAAGCTCCCGAAATCGCAAAAATACCGAAATGCATTCGTCTTTCGTACAGCTGACACTCAAATAATTCTACAGAAAGTTACAGAAAGAATTTGGCTTATTAAAATATAAATTTGAAAAGCTAACTTCGATACGGTTCTTTTAAAAAAAATGGGAGATAAATTAGAGTTTTAAGCTAAAAGTTATGACATTTCTAAGTTGTTATTGCTACTAAAAACGTGGATAAAAATTATAACGAATTTGGGTAGTTTGAGACAAAAGAACACAAGTATATAACATAATATATCAAGAACTCATTCTCTACACTAATATATATATAAGACACTATAGAACACATCTCCAATACAAAAATATGAGATTAAACATGTAATAATTCATTCATACATAACAACAACACATAGTGTGTCCAAATTTGGGGTTTTCCCACATTGACACAACCACAACACAAAGGATACTCCTATGACCTCCAAATGGATACGAAATGGACACAAATGGAGATACAACCATGGGGGTCATTCCTATGGGTTCAAAATAGACCTATATGCATGAGAAAATGAAAAGGAGAAGGGATTTATACCTCCCGGTAGATCGAATCGAAGAAAAGCCTTCCCGGAGCGACACCGACACGTAGAGATTCCAAAAGGACACGAACGAGCTCCGAATCCTTCCAAACTTGGGTAGCTTCCTCCCTGGCTAGAATGGAGAAGGAAAGAAGAAGATTTGGTGGCGAAATGGAAGGATTTGGTGGAGAAATTGCTAGGGATTGCTCTCTAGAAATTTGGGGAAGAATAAGAGAGAGAGTGTGGATGAGAATAATGAAATGAACTAGAGCCTATCCTCTCCCAAAGTGGCTGGCCATATGGGACTATTTGTCCTATTATGGTAAGGTCCAAAATGCCCCCACTAACCTATTCTATTAGTATTAGGAAAGGGCTAATTGGTTGGGGCTAAATTAGTCATTCTAAAGTCTCTAATCACACTAACCTTATCCATAATAATTAGTCTAACCTATAACTAAAATATTTCTATCATGTGGGCCATGGCTAACTAATGTGTGGGTCCACTAAAGTCAACACTACACCCGGGTCTCCGTTTCAAGTCGGATTGAGCTGAAATTCAAACCCGACTCAAATAACCCCAAAACAATATCATAAATAATAAAATAAATTTCAAAAATATTTCAAAAATACAAAATGACAAAAATACTCCTGTTACTGAAAACTGGGGGTGACAAATTCCTCGAAATTAAAACCAAACAATAGTAAAATGTCAAAATCATAAGTCATAATTTTAAATAGTTTAAAAATGATCAAAAATCACCAAAAATTATAATATGAAATAATTATCAATAAATAATAATTATAATTACAAAATTTCAAAATTACCCTCATCTGGAAAACTGGGTGTTACAATCCTACCCACCTTATAAAAATTTCGTCCTCGAAATTAAGATGATCGCACCCCCTATAGGTCAAACATAGTCAAGGGTCAATCACTAGTCAATTTCTCAACATCCAAGTACTTGGTCATCAACTGGTCAACTTCTTAGGGTTTTACCTATGCTAGCTATCTAGGTGTTGGCAACTAGAATTTAGCAAAAGAGAAACTCTATAATAAACTAGCTCTTAACTTCCCAATCCTATCAAGTCACCTATAACTAAATACCTACAAGCTAAGCACATGAATACCAAATACCACATATATATATATGCTCAAGAACAACAACCCATCACATATATCCTAAGTATATTATCTATATATATATACATGACTGATCAACCAAGGGTTAAGGAAGACTAAACTTATAAGGGTCTGAAACAATGCTTAGAACTAGGTTAAGGATGAATGGTCTGAATCAAGGGGACATGGTATCTAGTGAAGGGTCTACACACTGCCTATAAAGGTGATCAACACAAAGGAACTCAACACGAAGAGAACTTAACTAAAATGAAAAACTGAACCAAGTATAGGCTAAACAACATGTTTATAACCCTATACAACAATAGCCTATAGATACCAACTAACCTATATCCCATATGCCAATATCATCTGCAATCTATCTATGCAAATAGACGTCTCGGTCTTAGGTAAAACTACAACTATACTCAAAGGCAGGCTCTGGTCATGGGTGCCTCACTGGAAAATGTAAGGAAAAGTAGTAATAATCACCAAGGCTGTAAGGCATACTAACATCCTATGTGTAACTGGTTGGTATTATAGATAACAGAAAAATTATCTGCAATGGGTTACTATTCTAACACCAATGCTAACTATCACCTCTAGGGTACAGACACTCTACAAGTCATCATACCATTATAATATGAAGGAACTACCTATGAATAAGCTCTACAAAACTAAATATCCCTACTCCTAAGTCATTTATAACAATCAAACGGGTATGATGTTTAAACCTTCTCAAGATACAATCTGTTAATCATATGCGTCTGTCCAAAATCATGTTGTCCAGAGTCTTCATCATGCTAGTGAGCAAGGCTACGATAATCACAAAGTCCTTGACTAAGGTACGTACCTCTAGGTTCATGGTATTTAAAAATTTTGTACTGCCGCATGCGACGGCGAAAACCTTAAATTCCCATACCCGATAATACATCCAAAATATGACTACATGTCCTCACTATGCCAACTAATACGACTATCGAGGATTCTAGATCCCATGATTTAGGCGACCTAGCCCATATGATTTTCTCAGAAGAAAAAAAAAACAAACACAACAAAAGAGTAACATGACAAAATTAATCAATCAACAAGGAACAGATGGAATCAGATTTCAAGGTAATTATAAAAGACAATTGCGGGAATGGAATTAAGAAGAACGGAACTTGCAGCAAGATCTCCAATGGTCTGCGCATCCTTGACTGTCCTGACAATAGCTCGCCCTGCTAGTTTTCTCTGATCTGCTGCTGATGCTGCATGAATCACCGCTGCTGAGAGAAATCAGAAATAATGGGAGAAAATCTCTGTACAGATAGAGGTACACCTCCAATGTAGCAGAAATGCCAACCTGAGTCAGCACAACAGAAGCTGCGGTCTCGAGGCCCTGATGAACAGGACGAGAGGTGGCCAGCCTCTCGATAGTATCCCCCGAACCGAAGCGATGAGATCGTGTCTTCATAACCATCATGAAAACTGATCAAACAAGAAGCAATTTCTGAGAATGAAGCGAAAAATTCAAAGGAGGACAGTTTATATTCAAGGGAAGTCAATAACCAACAATTGGATAAAAGAAATCTGATTAAGAGTTTTTCCTAATGTGCTTGAGTACCCCAAAATATCCTAATCCTACTGCAGGCTATAGTGATACTCTAGTTCGAATACCACTACATAAACTCGACCTGCATAGGCTACCACTAAAAATGTGTCACGACCCGCACCCACCGTGAGGGTACGAGAACGTAACAACGCCCAGCCTACGCCGCAGTGTCGACGGTAGAACGCTGTTCTAGGTCATGAACTATAACTACATAACATGAAATATACTCTCCAGAAGGAGGCCAACACCGAGGTACAACTCAATCACAATCTAAGGTAGAATATAGCACGATGGAAATAGATAAGAAATCCTCAACTGAGGTACAGCAGAAATGGAATACAAGTCTCATCATCTCTAAAATATACAACTCTGATAATAAAGACAACAGCTAAGCATGAAAAGAAGAAACAGTTTAAGCTATCTATACTATACAAGGTATCATCCTGAGCAGCTGCCTGAACCTCCCCAGGGGTCCAGGTTGCGAGTGTCAACTAGGCAAACTCCAAGTAAGGGTGCAGGGTTCCTCATCATCCTCTGTAAAATTTTTAACAGGTCCAGTCAGGACGGGAGCGAGCACAAAATATCTCACGCAGTTTATATCATGTTAGAAAATATAAAGCATGCAATAGAGTAAGGTACATGAAACGCTAAAAGAAGAATATATATGAAAATAGCAGAGATTTGATAATAGAAAATATCTATATATGATAAGTAAGAACTGTAAGCAACATGTGATTTAGAGTACAATATGATTATGTAAACGGGTTAGGTTATACAATAAAATGAGACTCCTTTGTACGTGGGTGTACAATGGACATATACAATTTCTTATACAATAGGATTGATCACATAACCAATTCTACTCTACCTCCCCAGTACACAAGGATCCAATTCAGTTAAGTTACCTTATACAATGTCTTGTACAATGGCTTATACAATGGCTTGTACAATGGCTTGTATAATGGCTTGTACAATGGCTCAATGTGATAATGAGAGTACAATATGCATAATGAGTGTACAATGATAAGGGTATTCAATAAATACAATATGTAAGTGAAACGCACATCACAATATGTATTTAGTGAATACAAGGAGATAACATCTCAGAAGAAGATCCGTATAGTACCAATCCGTGATAATGATCGTGTCAGCATCAAGTACAGTAATCTAGAGCAAGAATGTAAATCCAGACAAGTATGAAACGGTCAGAGAATATACTCGCCTGGTATCTGAATGTCTGAAGTAAATGTACTGTCCGAGATGAGATACCTGACTCCTAGTTAGAGCAACACAAGTCAAGATGTATACAGGGGATGATAATAGTAATCTACAATGCATCTGCATGCTGTCTAGGTCAAACTAGACTAAAGTCAACACTTGGTCAACTCTAGTCAACCGCACTAGTCAACTAGGTCAAGTCCTAGCCCAAACAAGTCTAATAAGTCTCACTAGGCCTAACCAAGCCTAGGCTAGCAATCACACACCAATCACAAGGCGATACAAGCTAACACAAGTCACACATCAAGATACATCACTATCATGCATATTCAATATTATATATATATATATATATATCTTATATATATATATATATATATATATATATATAAGATAAGGGAACTAACATGTAAAGCTATGTGTGTGTGTGTGAACATGGAGGTGTACATGAAAAGAGAAATCAACACTAGTTATGAGTTTACACTACACATGGCACAAAGCTAACCCATCTACATTACACATGTATTATACTTAACATGCATGGCTACAAGTATACATCTATATATATTAGAGTAGAGACTATTTAAGTTATAACTAACATGCATCTATACTTTACATAAATCTATATATATTATAGCAATCATTTAGAGAAGGGTTACATGGCATGGTGGTTGATATAGAGTAGGGTGTCCTTGTACAGAGGGTGAAGTTCATTCTCAGTTTAGTTCCATATTTACATATAAACTAAAGTGAGCTATCCCATAAACTGGTGTAACTAACCACATAAAATGAACCATGTTATCTGAAATCTACCATTAAGCCAACATCCCATATGCATACAGCTCATGCATTGTCTAATACAGAAATTAACTAACATTTTGAATTAAGGGGTTGAAGGTTAACATTACATTCATAGACATTTTACTATATTGAAAACTAAAATTGGCTTGGCAATAGGAAAAGGAAGGTATATATGCTTACATGGACAGTTCAGTGTTCGAACAACCTAAAATGAACTAAAATTCAATCTAAATATCAGCTATGCATTGGTTCTATGTCTACATATGAAATCTGATATTGCATTTACAATATTTATACATTGTGCATTCATATCTATCATTACATATATACCTTGCATTTATATCTAGCATTCATTATATACTTTCATGCATGCATTGTATATCATTCTTTCATTCATGCATTGCTTACATATATTACATTAATTGCATTCCTACATGCTTGCATACAATTATATATATATATTAATGTAAATAGAATATATATCATATATATATCATTTCATTCATCTAACATATCATGCATTACATACTCTATATTCATTTAATATCCATACTACATAGGCTCATATGTTACACAAAATGCATATATCGTATAGTCACTCTTTTACTTAAAATCAATACTGTACCAATTTCGTATTTACTAAATTCTAGGATTAAAGTATGTTGTAGTACTTCATGTTAGCTTTCCGAAACTTCAAACGGATCGCATTTTCGTGTCCGGAAGCTCCCGAAATCGCGAAAATACCGAAATGCGTTCGTCTTTCGTACAGCTGACACTCAAATAATTCTACAGAAAGTTACATAAAGAATTTGACTTATTAAAATATATATTTGGAAAGCTAACTTCGATACGGTTCTTTTAAAAAAAACGGGAGATAAATCAGAGTTTTAAGCTAAAAGTAATGACATTTCTAAGTTGCTATTGCTACTAAAAATGTGGATAAAAATTATGACGAATTTGGTAGTTTGAGACAAAAGAACACAAGTATATAACATAATATATCAAGAACTCACTCTCTACACTATATATATATATATATATATATATATATATATATATATATATATATATATATATATATATATGAGACACTATAGAACACATCTCCAATACAAAAATATGAGATTAAACACGTAATAATTCATTCATACATAACAACAACACATAGTGTGTCCAAATTTGGGGTTTTCCCACATGGACACAACCACAACACAGGACACTCCTATGACCTCCAAATGGACACGAAATGGACACAAATGGAGATACAACCATGGGGGTCATTCCTATGGGTTCAAAATAGACCTATATGCATGAGAAAATAAAAAGGAGAAGGGATTTATACCTCCCGGTAGATCGAATCGAAGAAAAGCCTTCCCGGAGCGACACCGACACGTAGAGATTCCAAAAGGACACGAACGAGCTCCGAATCCTTCCAAACTTGGGTAGCTTCCTCCTTGGCTAGAATGGAGAAGGAAAGAAGAAGATTTGGTGGCGAAATGGAAGGATTTGGTGGAGAAATTGCTAGGGATTGCTCTCTAGAAATTTGGGGAAGAACAAGAGAGAGAGTGTGGATGAGAATAATGAAATAAACTTGAGCCTATCCTCTCCCAAAGTGGCTGGCCATATGGGGCTATTTGTCCTATTATGGTAAGGTCCAAAATGCCCCCACTAACTTATTCTATTAGTATTAGGAAAGGACTAATTGGTTGGGACAAAATTAGTCATTCTAAAGTCTCTAATCACACTAACCTTATCCATAATAATTAGTCTAACCTCTAACTAAAATATTTCTATCATGTGGGCCATGGCTAACTAATGTGTGGGTCCACTAATGTCAACACTACCCACGGGTCCCCGTTTCAAGTTGGATTGAGCTGAAATTCGAACCCGACTCAAATAACCCCAAAACAATATCATAAATAATAAAATAAATTTCAAAAATATTTCAAAAATACAAAATAACAAAAATACTCCTGTTCCTGAAAACTAGGGGTGACAAATTCCTCGAAATTAAAACCAAACAATAGTAAAATGTCAAAATCACAAGTCATAATTTTAAATAGTTTAAAAATGATTAAAAATCACCAAAAATCATAATATGAAATAATTATCAATAAATAATAATTATAATTACAAAATTTCAAAATTACCCTCATCTGGAAAACTGGGTGTTACACAAGACCCTTGTTAGCAATTCGACAAATGGAAAAAATTCGGGACGACAAAAGTACGAGTATGAATCGACACAATATAAATAAAATACGGCAGAAAATTTAGTCAAAAATCGTCTAACGAAAAACATTCAAATTAGATTTAATTCGTGTTTAATACGTTTCATATGAACAAATTTGGCACTAAAAATTTGGCATATATATGGCCCACCCACCTCTACTCCTTCATAAACAAGGGTTCAGTGTGAGAATAAGATGAGGTTGGGGAACATTATATAAATAAGGGTTCAGAATAAAATGAGGTTGGGGAACATGTGCAAAGATTCTTAGGTTTCTTTTTTTGGTTACAGCTGTGAGATTTTTTTCTTTTCTTTTGATAATTTTGTCAGCCTTAATATATAATAGCAGCAAGAGTCAAGAAAGTTAAAACTATTGGGTTTCTCAATCAAATTTTTTTGGCCGAATGTTTTAAAAATACTTACGGTACGTGTTTAAAACTCCACATGCTTAAAATTTGCGTACAAATCCAAATTTTTCAAACGTACGTAAGTATTATACGTTTATGTAAGATACAAAAAAAATTGCGTATAATACGCATTTTATTCGGGTGATTGCTAACAAGGGTCAAGACAAGGGTTACTTTGCAAGTCAAGATAGCCGTCGCAACCGCATATCAAGATTATCATATTAGGTTACTAATCAAGATTACTTATCTTGTCAAGAGTGCGTCACGACGGACGACTATTAAGAATTATCATGTCAAGTTGCTTGTCAAGAGTGCACCACAACGGATCACTATCTCAGATTATCGTATCATGTAAAGTCACATTGTCATGTCGTATTCATGTAAGTGCACCACGGCGGGCCACTATCAAGGAGTTGTTAGAAAGTGTACGTGCCATACCAAGATCGTGTTTAAGGCTCCGAGTATATGTGCAACATAGAAAATAACATTATAGGACCAGACAAGTAAAGAGTATGAACAAGGTCATGGCTCACACTAAGGACCATGGAGACAATACGGATATTTGTAAGAGATGGCACAAGGGGTCAATGGGGGTGTCATGAAGAGCATGCACCCAAAATGGATGTGTTGAGAGTGGCATGTGCCCAAGGCTATGCGCCTAAGGGCATGCGCCCACATGTATGCGCTTAGGACTAAACACATCATGTACGGCATATGCTATGAAAGGAATGCACAAGAGAGCGCATGCGCCCATGGCCTATGCACCCACATACATGCGCCTATGGTCTATGCGCCCACACTGAGGAAGGTATGGAGCAATGGGAAGCTAAGTCAGCAGCCATCTATACTGGCCATGTGGGCGCATAATAAGGGCTATGCGCCCACAGCAAAGGGACACTATGACTTAACTTATATATGTAGTTATGTGCATAAGCAACCAAAAGTCATGGGCGTATATAAATCCATGCGCCCACACTGAGGAAGGCAGAGAGTAATGGGCGCATATGAAGGGCTATACGCCCAAGGCTGAAGTCACTGTGGGTGCATAAAATGCCATGCGCCCACACATTGTTCTTCTTCTCCAACCCAAAAAGAAGAACCATGGAACCCATGAACTTCCAAAGTCTATAAAACACTCAAAATAAATCGAAATCTGGGTTTTCAAAGGTCTAACTTGAGTAAAATCAAATTCTCTACAACATAGAACAATCAAAACTTGAAAATAATAAAGTTTGAGAGATCAAAACCCAAGAAAACCAAGATTTGCATAAACTTATATCTACAAGAAATCATTCTCCAAAACCAAAAATGCTAAGTACTAAATAGTCATAGAAGTTTGTAGGGAAGACAATGGAACAACAAAAAATAGAGTTCCTCCATGAAGCAAGTTGCACTTCCCTAAGGGTTTGGGAGAGGTATAATGGAGGAGGAAGAAGAAGTTTAAAAAATAAATGGAAGTAATGAAGAGAGAGAAAGGGGTGGTTGGGTTTTAAAGGGGGAGAGTTTCTCATAATGAACCAAGCCCAATCTAAACAAGCCAAACCAATAAACCAAGTCAAGTCATGACCAACCAAGACTAGGCTAGCAAGTCAAGTCCAACTACGGTTCACCTGGCAAACGTCAGAGATCTCGTATACACATATGGAAATACATATAATGGGAAACGGGAGGCACGACTCGGGAGGCTGCCCCCGAGTGCTGGGGTTGGTCCCTAAGTTGCTGCCGGTTCATTGGAGGTGCTCCGCCTGGCTGATCGGTAGGACCAGGAACAATGCCACTGAAGAAGTGACATAAGAAACAATAATGAAGGACTAAGATAGATCAGGGATATAAGCATGTATCAGGTCAAGATTCAGGAAGATTAGAAGGCACGAGTAGAAATCAAGGACGAGTGTAGATTGTGACAACTATTCAGTAAACCCCCCACATATTAATTTACAAGACCTGCATGTGCCACCACTTAAATCGTGTCACGCCCCAGAACCAGAATACTGGAGAGCGGGGAACAGACACAGCCAGCTACGTATATTAATGTGCAACCCACCTTGCAATACGGTCACGACTGTCTAGATGCAAGAGGGTTTAACTATAAGCCAGCAGTCTCTTATAGTCAAGAACAAGCCTAGGATCTCAATCTCAAGCAAGCAAATAAATGTTAAAAGATATTAGATCATCAAACATACAAAGTAAGACGTCCCAAATATTACATATTCAGATGATCATGAAGCTAGTCATACAAAATACGAAGACTAGCAAAAGTTAAATTTATACATGATCAATCCTAGGATTTGTAAATCATGTTACAGCCCTTAGGAAGACAGAATATAAGTTTTAATATGAGCTAACACTTGTTCGGCGGCTAAACACCTCAAAAGAATAATTTTACAATAGAGTGGAAGAGCAAAATAAGAAACCCACTCGTTGTCAGGGTTGCATCTAGTGTTCACCATCTGGCTGGAAGGCAGGTAGATCCTCGGGTGCTACTCCAAAATCTGGCCATACAAAAATAGCTGGATCATATCCCAGAAAGAGCAAGTGCCACAAGGGAGGCTTCACTTAGGAACTAAAACTAGCAAGTTAATAAACAGAAGATATAAATAACGAACATGATTAAGTAACAATAAAACAGGGTTAGGATAAAACAAGAGCTTGTATTATGAAAACAAGAGGCGGAATATAATTTCCATGTTAACCACGAGGCAAGCATTCAGGCACGGTTAATCAAGTCTTACGGCTTGCTATCATTAGCTAACTAGGGTTATCACAGGCCTAGTTACTAACAAAATATATTTGAGATATTTCTAAGTCACAAGCCCTGCAGCTATCCAGGTTATCCAGGCGAGGTTGCTTAGAGTTATCAAGATTACATGAGTTGCATAAGTTACAAGATGACTTGGTGTACCTTAGTACATTTGTGTTTAAGAAGTGCCCCACATGATAGTGGGCTGGAAATGTGCCCTACTCGTCGGCAAGCTACAAGTCCACTCAGGTGTGGCCGGGATAACGGAATCGCCTGTAACTGGAAAAATCTTTCTATATGAACTACTTGATCAATCTAGACATTAACCTAATCAGATTTATTATGAATTCCTTATCGTGGTAACTAGGAATCCATGTACTAGTCATGATACAAGACAAGACAGGTAGTTTGTACAGGCACAATCAAGAGAATCAACCACGGTGTCAAGACAAGAATTATTTAGCAAGTCAGGGTAACCTTCATAACAGCCTTTCAAGATTATCATGTCAGGTTACTTATTACTTGTCAAGATTACTTGTCAGGAGTGCGCCTCAATGGGCCACTATCAAGATTATATATATTATGTCAAGTTGCTTATCATGTCAAGAGTGCTTGTCAAGAGTGCGCCTCGACAGGCTACTACCAAGATTATCAAGAAGGGTTCATGTTAACATGTCATGCTCATGCTATAAGTACTTGTCATATCAAGAATTACTGGTCAAGAGTACGCCACGACGGGCCACCAAAGGAGTTATCATGCCGTGTTCATATCAAGTTCAGATCATAGCCTAGAATTATGATGTTCAAGTCCAAGTCAAAGCTCAAGTGCATGTCAAGTTCGTATTACAACCAAGTCAGGTCATGCTCAGGCCGGGTCAAAATTTAGGGCACATGTATATAACAAAACATGTAGACAACTGCAAGAACAAGGAAGGTGAATGGGAGTAGGTGCATCACAATGGGCTCCTAACGATGGATGGGCGCCTGGGCATGAATAGACACCAGGGTCAGGATGGCGCATGGCCGAGCTAGACGCATGGCCAGAGAGGTGCTGGACCATCATCGGTGCATGGCCAGATATAAGCGCATGGCCAAAGAGGGGCATAGCCAGATATAGGCGCATCAAAATGGGAGACTCACGATGCGTCTTCAGTACATGCGCGTATGGAACCTACGCACATGACATGCTCGGAGTCAAACAACGCGTTGCTGGGACTTCATGGCGCATAGCCTCCCAGACGTATGGGGGTTTCGGCGTATTGGGTTCGTCGTCCCCAAACAGCAAGTTCAGCCATAGAAGTTCTAAAAACTTGCCATGACCATAACTTCCTCAAAATAAGTCCGAATTGAGACTTCCAAGAGTCTAAACTGCATAGAATGAGATTTCCTACAGACCGAGACGACTAGTTTTAGGAAATACCAAACTTTACTAGATCAAAACTAAGGAAAAAAAAGAAAAGATCAAAACTTAGATCTACAAAAATCTATCCATCAAAACTAAAAATGCCAAGTTCTAAAGAGGCTTAGAATCAAGTGGAGAAGAGAATGAAAAAAAATGGAAGATCCATCATGAAACAAGTTGCTCTTGCCATGGGTTTCTTGGGTGGGTGGGAGGAGTAATGTAGAAGAAGAAGAAGAAGTAAATAAAAAAGAGTAATGAAGAGAGAGAGAGAGAGGATAGTTGACTTATATAGCAATCCCTCTTATCTCAAACCAAAATAAACAAAACCAAGCCAAGCCAAGATGAACCAAAATAAACCAAGTCAAGCCAAGTCAAGATGAACCAAAATAAACCAAGTCAAGCCAAGTCAAGTTAAGTCATGTTGAACCAAACCGAATAAACCAAGGCAAGATTAAAGTTGGATCAAGCTAAACAGAACAAGTCAAAACACGGGCTACCTGACAATTGTCAGAAATCCGTACACGTATACTGAAAATACGTATAACAGAAAACGAAAGTGACAACTCTACCCACCTTAAAAGAATTCCATCCTCAGAATTTAATCAAGAGGCCAGAGGTGTCGGGGCAAACTATACTAATACTAGCAATCTATGACTAGCGGTTAATCAGACAATGATTCATGCAAGCAAGAAATTAAAGGCATAAGAAATAAGAAAGATATTATACCTTATGAGTCAAACAGGTGTGGATATCGCGACCGGATATGATTCTCACGTTCCCACGTTAACTCACCCAAAGGGTGATGACCCCAAGCAATACGGACTAACTTAATAGTCTTGTTCTTGAGTACCTTCTCTTTTTGGTCTAATATGTATACGGGCCTTTCCTCATACGAAAGGTTGGTACCAACAACCAATTCCGAATGATCAAGAATATGGCTCGGATCCGGGATGTACCATCACAATTGGGATACATGGAATATGTCATGTACCTCACGTAACGACGGCAGAAGAGCGAGACGATAGAAAACATCTTCTACTCGCTCGAAAATATCAAACGGTCCTATATACCTAGGACTAAGATTTCCCCGTACGCCGAATTGAATGACGCCATGGGTAGGTGAGATCCTAAATAATACGTGGTCGTCGATAGAAAACTCATGAGGACGTCGATGATAATCGTTCCAATGACGCTGACGATCTTGGACAACTCGAAGATGATCTCTAACTTGTCTGACCACCTCAATAGTCCGAGTAAATATTTCTGGACCAAGCATTTTCCTCTCGCCGACATCGTCCCAGGCTAAAGGTGATCTGCACTTCCTGCCATACAGTGCCTCGAATGGTTCCATCTGGATACTGACCTGGAAACTGTTATTGTAGGAGAACTCCACGAGATGTAGGTGATCTTCCCAAAAACTATCAAAGTCAAGTGTACAGGATCGCAACATATCCTTAAGAGTTTGAATCGTGTGCTCTAACTGATCATCTGTCTGCGGATGATAAGATGAACTAAACTTGAGACGAGTCTCCAAACTCTCCTGAAGACTCTGCCAAAAGTACAAGGTAAATCTTGAATCTCTATCCGATACTATACTGAATGAAACTCTATACAATCTGATTATTTGTCTGTGATACATCTCTACAAGCTGATCTGTCGACTGACCAATTCTGAAAGGAAGAAAATGAGCTACCTTCGTGAGTCGGTCAACTATAACCCAGATAGCATCTCTCTTAGCTGGGAATTTTGGTAACCCAGTTATAAAATATATGGTAATGTGCTTCCATTTCCATTCTGGGATCGGTAAAGGTTGAAGAAGTCCAGCTGGTCTCTGATGTTCAGCTTTAACTTGTTAACAAACCAAGCAGTGAGAGACAAACTGGGCTATCTCCTTCTTCATGCTATTCTACTAAAAATGCTAGCAAATATCACGATACATCTTTGTACCATCAAGATGAATTGAATACTGTGAACTGTGAGTCTCTGCCATAATCTCATGTATGATATCACCGCTGGGTACACAAAGACGCCTTCTATGCCGGAGATTACCGTCTTCATGAATACATAACTCTGTTCTCCTTTCTGTTTCATATTCTGTCCTAAGCCGCTGAAGCTTAGAATCCGTTGATTGAGCTGTCTTGATCCTCTTAACTATACTGGACTGAACTTGCATGCTGGCCATCAAGGCAATATTGGTAGGGAGAGCTACCTCTATACCCATCTTCTGAAGATCTGCTAATAACTCGGGTTGTGCTGTTAGGAAATATTCTCCTGCTCTTCTACTCAATGCATCTGCAACAACGTTGGCCTTCCCAGGATGATACTGCAGGTTGATGTCATAATCCACCAATAGCTCTATCCATCTTCTCTGATGCACGTTAAGATCCTTCTGGGTAAACACATACTTAAGACTCTTGTGGTCGGTAAAAATCTCTACCCTATCTCCATACAAATAATGTCTCCAAAGATTGAGAGCAAAAACTACCACTGCTAACTCTAAGTCATGTGTTAGATAATTCTTCTCATGATCACGAAGCTGACGTGATGCATAAGCTACTACCTTACCATGCTGCATTAGGATGCATCCTAATCCTTTACCTGAAGCATAATAATAAACTAAAAATCTTCCAGTTCCATCCGTAAGAGTGAGAATGGGGGCCGTCATCAATCCTTACTTCAACTTCTCAAATGAACTCTGACATTCTACTGTCCAAGCAAACTATACTTCCTTACGGGTCAACTGCATCAATGGTGCTAAAATCCAAGTCTGACACAAATCGGCTGTAATAGCCCGCCAATCTTAGGAAACTGCGAACCTCTGCTACGATACTGGATATTGGTCATGTCTCTATGGCTACTATCTTCTGGAGGTCCACTTTTACAACCTTTGGTGATGATATGACCTAAGTACGAAATGTGATCAAGCCAAAATTTGTACTTACTGAACTTCGTGTACAACTGATGCTCTCTGAGAATCTGAAGAACTACTCGAAGGTGTTGCTCATGCTCCGCTTCACTCTTTCTATAGACTAAGATGTTGTCTGTAAACACTATCATAAACTTATCCAAATAGGGCATAAAAATACGATTCATGAGATCCATAAATACCGTTAGCGCATTGGTCGCTCCGAATGGCATAACAAGAAACTCTTAATGCCCATACCTCGATCTGAATGCCGTCTACTGGGTGTCTTACTCTCTAATTTTGATCCGATGGTACCCTGACCGTAAGTCAATCTTCAAGAATACTGTCGCTCCCCTAAGTTGGTCGAACAAATCATCTATCCTTGGCAAGAATATTTGTTCTTGATTGTTACAGAATTTAATTTACAATAATCAACACATAATCTTGACGTACCATCCTTCTTTTTCACAAGAAGCATCGGGGCTCCCCAAGGCGATCCACTAGCACGGGTGAATCCTATGGTCTTAAGTTCTTCAATTATCTTGTACAGGGTCTCCAATTCTGATGGTGCCATTCTGTAGACTCTCTCTGATACTGGTGCTGTCCCTAGAATCAAATCAATAGTGAACTAAATCTCTCTTTCTCTCTGGAGGCATACCTGGAAGCTCTTCAGGGAATACATCAGGAAATTCTACTACTACTCTGGGAAACTGAACTGCTACTAATACTACCATCTATAAGAATGGGGAGAAGGCTCTATTTTGCCTCTGGAAAACGAAAATTTCTCTTCGTCGGGAATACCAAAAATAATCCTGCCAGCATGGCAGTCTATTCTTACATATTGATCCTTCAACCAATCCATTCCTAAGACCACATCATAGTCGGCCATCGAAAATCCTATAAATCTAGCGAAAAACTCTCTACCGCTAACTACGATTCGACACGAGTAAAATATCCTATCTACTGCCACAAGATCGCTACCAGTAAGGATATTTAGTCTTACTAATAATGACTCGGGCTCCAGTCCTATTTGTGTCGTGAATTGTGCAGACATAAATGAGTGCGATGCACCTGAATTAAATAATACTGATGTTGGAAAAGAGTTGACGAGAATGGTACCTGCTACCACCTCACCTGATGCCAATTTTTCTTCTACCGACAAGGCCATGGCTTGACCATGTCCTCTTGGTGCTGGTCCCCTCTGCTGGTAACCTCTCTGCCGGTTATGAACCTGGACCGGAGCATACTGTTGAGTCCTCTACTTCTGGAATGCTTGAGCATGAGACGGTAAGGGCCTCGGAGGCTGGTACTGCTGCACTGGTGTTGGTCCTCTAACCGATGGACTGGTTACGGTTGATGAAGATGAACTGGCTATATGCGGACAGGACCCTATTATGTGACCTGGTGCCCCACAAGCCAAGCACAACCCCTGTGCTCTGCGACAATCTGAGACTAAGTGTCCGGGCTTCCCACAATGAGTGTAGCCCATTGCGGAAGACTGCTTCTGCTTTTGTTGCCTAGGGTACGTCGGTGTCGAGTGCTGAACCGACGAAACTGTGGTCTCCCTCCTAGGAGCTCCAATAGTAAAATTCCTAGCTGTCGGGACTGGTGTTGACGACCGAGATAACTGACCATAAGGCCTCTTCAGACCCCTACTCGGTCTACTATCCTCTGAGAGGTATACTCATGCCTCATAGCTGCTTGTAAAATAGCATCAAAGGTCTGATGCTCAAACTGCTCCACCGCTAGAATGATCTCTAGGTGGAGCCCCTACTGAAACCGTTGGGCTTGGTCCAATTCGATCGCTACCAAGGAAGAAGCAAACCGACTAAGACTTGAAAACTCGGCCGCATATCCATCGATCGTCCTTTCCATCTACTTGAGATTGCTGAATCTGGTCTGCAGATCATACCGAGCTACTCCATTAAAATACTTCATCTAGAACTTGTCGTTGAATACTGCTCATAAGACAGGTGTTACCAAACTAACTGCTTGCATCGCCCACCCGCTGCGGGCTAAGTCCAATAACTGCAGGCACACTATGGCCACCTTCTTATCCTCTGGAATTCGAGCGGCCTCCAGAATAACCTTTATATCCTGAAGCCAAGCATCAGCAGCAATCGCATCTTCACTATCGTCAAAGAAGGGAGGGTTCAAGCGCTTGAAACTGTTGGCCGCATTGTTCCCTTGATAACCGATTCTTTCTATAGCATCTTGTACTGTCTGGTGGAGGGCATCGCCCCGATGATCTTATGATACAAGCAATTCCCTGATGAGTCCCACCAGAGCTCCATTTCTATACTCTGCAGGCTGGACTGGCTGAACCGGTGGCTCTAGACCTCTAAAATGTATAGCTCGGGAGGCTGCCCCCGAGTGCTGGGATTGGTCCCTAGGTTGCTGTCGGTTCACTGGAGGTGCTCCTTCTGGCTGATCGGTAGGATCAGGAACAATGCCACTGAAGAAATAACATGGAAAATAATAAAGAAACGAAAAAAGCAAAACAAGTTTAAAACAAAGAACAAATTTTTTTAACTCTGCCTATGATAAGCAAAGCTTGTATTGTCGGTCCCAAGTCCGGATAAAGGAGGAGGAAAAAATAAAACAAAAAAAATTAAAACATGAAATTAAAACTTAGAAAGAAACAAACAAAGAAACCAAAAAATAACAAAATAACAAAATAAAATAAAATAAAACAAAACAAAATAAAACAAAACAAAAGAACATAAAATTTAAAACAAAAAACAAAACAAAAACTTTAAATAAAATAAAATAACAAATAAAAAAAACTAAATGAAATAACAAATAAATAAAATAAAATAAACAAACAAATAACAAATAAAATAACAAAATAAACTAAAAACAAAAAAACAACTAAATGAAAAAGGAAAAAAATTGGCGGGCCGACCCGCCCGAGTCCGCCCTTGCCCGAAGCCTGGCCCGCAATTCTGGAAGGCCCAATAATTTTAAAATAGACTAAGTATATTATAAAAAATTAAAAAAAAAAACTAATCTGGAAACAACAAAAAATCTATCGCTCCATTCTGAAAAAAAAAATGATAGCTTGATTGGTGATTTTGATGGCTTAATTGATGATTTTGCTTGTAAAAATGTAAAAAAAAACAATTTATTTATGTGAAAAAATGGTCCAAATTCTAGTTTTTGTCCTAGGTCCCATAAATCATAGGACCGGCCTTGAGTGGGTCCATATAATTGGCAAAGATAACCTCTCTCTCTCTCTCTCCTCTCTCTCTCTCTCTCTCTCTCTCTCTCTCTCTCTTCTGGGCTTCTCCATTATTGTGGTATGTGCAAGTGTGGAATCAGAAATTCGAGTTGGAATGGGCTGGAGTAAGCTAGAGTTGGCTAGATGTGGGCTGACTAATATGAAAAAAAAATTGGAGATGGACTAGAGTCCACCCCTGCTCTTCATGGTTTCACCTATGGTGGCTTGTGGTTCTAATGAGACAAAAAAATGATATTTTGGGAAGAAGGACAAGAAGTGCGGTACTTTCGAAAGAAGGACAAGAAATGAGTAATATGGAGTATGAGGGGAGTATGGAACAAAATTAGAATTGAACGGCGACGGGGACAAAGAACATAAGTACATGGCCTTATAAGTTTAAGGGGGGTAGTCAAGTCATAATATAGCTATGCTCCTGAAAGGAAGAGAGGTTTCGATCGGAAACAACGATGGACGACCATGAGGGAGTAGACTCATGGTTTTTTCGGGCCGGTCCGGGCCGGCCCACGGTCCAAAGGCGGCGGGCCTGACCGGGTTCGGGCGGTCCAGGACCGGCCCAGTGTTAATTGCGGTCCGGGCTAAGCCCGGCCCGGTTTTGCTACTCTGGACCCAGCCCGGCCCAGTGGACCGGACACAATTAGGGTCGGTCCGGGCTGAACCGGACCACGGGCCAGTCCGGGCCTTGGGCGGTTCGGGCCGGTTCAGGCAGGGTTAACCGGGCCGGCCCGGTTTTTTGAATTTTTTTTTTTACAGGTTTTTTTTAATTTGGTTTTTTAATCATTTTCTTTTGTATTTTAATTTTAAAAATTTGTAACTTAAATGTTTATAAAATGTTTATACAAAATATTTATAAAATGTTTATAATTTTATGTTTATACAAATGTTTATAAAATATTTATACAAAAATATGTTTATAAAATATTTTCTTTTTAATACAAATGTTTATAAAATGGGATTTTTGGCCTATTTATAGGAATTTTTGGGATTATTTTGGTAATTTTAGGCCAAAAATGACCAAAATACCCCTTCCAACGTTTTAATAACGGCTATATGGGAGGGGTATTTTGGTAAAAGAAACAACCCCCCCCAACGGTCAAATCTGAAAAAAAAAATTCAAATCCTCCAACGGTCGGTTGGACCGGTCCCAGCGGGCCGGGCCGAGCCGGTCCAACCGGGCCTATAGCGGGCCGGGCCTAATTTTTCAAAAAAAAAAATTAGCGGTCCGGGCCGGGCCGGGCTCAGACTGGGGGGGAGGAGGCCCGACCCGAACCGGTTGGGAGTGGGGGGGCGGGCCGGTTCGGTCCAGCAGCGTGTCACGCCCCGAGTCGGCAACGTTCGTCCCCGATGTTAATTTTGCCGATTCGATCGTCCTCGCTAAGGCGTGATGCCGCACGAGCCTGGAGTTGCGCTCGTGCAAGGCAAGATGACAAGTTCTCAAACGGTTATCTTTTATTTTGATATTAATACGTCAAGTCGAAACTTCACAAATCACATCAGAATATAAGACGCAGTATAGGAAGATAGAAATGCTTTTCATTCATAGCTTGCAACGAAGTGCAAGTCATAATTTACATTGGATGCCGTTACGGCTACATTGATTGAAAACAGAAAGAAAATATATTCGACAAGTTGCCTGAACTACGCTTGCCGTCCCATACATTCGCCCCTTTATACATAAGCCGTCGACTTGAATTAGCTTCAAAATACTTCAGTATAGGAAGAGCTTCAAAACGCCTCTCCGCACTTCAGCTTCGTTTTAGGTTGGAGCGCCCGCCGCACCTGAGGAAATTGGGGGAGGGGATTAGCACACTTGCTAAGGGGACGAGACGAACCAACTCGTCTAAACCGACTCTGATTGTTAGGATAGGCATGCTTTAGAGTTGTCTTTCTATTAGAACTAAATGAATTCAGTTCATATTCGATAGCCATCTTTGAGTATTAAAGCATACAACATAACATCGCAGTTTATCATATTTCTTACCACGGCCGTGCTCGTCCCTGCATGAAAACAGAGATAATATTTACACCTGCATAAGACAATAGGTGAGCATGCAACTATCTTATATGCGGTCATTGGTGCTACGTACCACTAGGGACTTAATCAAAGTTGGCATGCGACGCAACCCGTTCAGCCTAGGTTGCAAGCCTTACTGAAGGTCCCGCATGCCTCGCGCCGAAGCACGATAAATTATTCCCCTAGGACGAATCGGTTTCGATGCCCCGGATACCGTTTCGAGGAAAACGAACTTGTGCACAAGCTGTCCATGACCATGCCTATGTGCGAATAGTTTCATATATGCGAACAGTTTTGTATAGCGCGGATAGTATCGAACGACATTATCATTTCTCGTAACTCATGCAACGATTCATTTTCCCCAAAGCCGTACACCGATTTAGCATCCCGTGGGCACCAAATTGTCCGAGGCATCATAACCCATGATCGACGTTTCATAATATTTTGCAGCAGATGAAATAGTCTATCTTTTTACTAGAACCTTAAACTTTTCCAGTTATGTGAGAAACTTGTATTTTTCCGAGTAGATTACTCAAAATTGATACATTTTTCCCGAGTTCTTGACTTAGTGGATTGGCATGCAATTAACTTGGCATCGTTCGATTTGAATGAATTCGAAGCAAGGAATAAGTTTGCGGGAAAGAATAGAAAAGAAGGCCGAATCACCCACCGATTACTTTGCTTCGTGCCGATCGTCCAAGCGCTACGCGACGTCAATCCTTAGTTACGCGATCTCCTGCAATGGCACCAATGCTTTGTTAGAATTCCTTCTTTTTCCCCTTGCATCGAAATTGAAATTGCATCCATGAAAACGACGCGAAAGCACTTCATCAAGCCCAGCGGCAAAGCTCCAAGAAAACCATACAGCAGTCCGGTCCCGTCGAAGGGACTCTTATAAAGAGCTCACTCGTCGAGACGCAGCCCGCTGCATCT
Source organism: Iris pallida (assembly GCA_029216955.1). Lineage (NCBI taxonomy): Eukaryota > Viridiplantae > Streptophyta > Magnoliopsida > Asparagales > Iridaceae > Iris > Iris pallida. The sequence continues at coordinate 8,486,838 of JANAVB010039816.1, read as the reverse complement.
AGAACTTATTCCAACAGAAGTCGTTCTATTAGTTGGATCGATTCTCGTAACTTCCGTCCAAATCGATTTGAATCGATGCCGCAAGGCGTTAATGTTTACCAAGCTTAGCGATCGAGTCAGATGGCCATCTAAGTTCCCGGCCGATCATGGCCACATTTGCATCGGGAGAAGATATCTATCCTTGGATGCCGTCGTGCTAGACATCAAAGATTACGACATAATCCTGGGCATAGATTGGTTGGGCGCTTGTCGTGCAACGATCGAGTGCGCGGAGAAGAGAGTGGTTTTTTGCCTTCCTGGCGAGACAGAGTTCTCATATTCGTGCGGTACGGCTTCGAATATGGCGATGATGGTGTCGGCAATCTCGGCAAGGCGTATGCTGCATTCCGGCTGTGCGGGATACTTGGCATCAGTTCGAGACACGCGGACGGATAATACAAACACAATACAGACTGATGTTGTGGCAGATTTTCCTGACGTTTTTCCTGACAAGATGCCCGGGATGCCGCCGGATCGAAAAATTGAATTCAGCATCGACACCTTTCCGGATACACGGCCGATATCAAAGGCGCCTTACCGAATGGCTCCAGCAGAACTGAAGGAGCTGAAGGTGCAATTACAAGAGTTGCTAGACCGCAGATTTATTCGCCCTAGCATCTCTCCGTGGGGAGCTCCCGTACTGTTCGTGAAGAAGAAGGATGGGTCGTTGCGGCTATGCATCGACTACCGAGAACTCAACAAGGCGACCGTGCGAAACAAGTATCCTTTGCCGCGAATCGACGACTTATCTGACCAACTGCAAGGCGCGGCAATATTTTCAAAAATCGATCTTCGTTCAGGCTATCATCAGTTGAAGATCAAGTCCGACGACATATCGAAGTCTGCCTTCCGCAGTCGATATGGTCATTACGAATTCCTCGTCATACCGTTCGATTTGACTAATGCCCCTGCCGCGTTTATGGATCTGATGAACCGAGTCTTCCGACCTCAAATAGATAAATTTGTAGTCGTATTCATCGACGATATCCTTGTCTACTCAAAGAATCGGGAAGAGTACGCGAAATATTTGAAGACGGTGCTGCAGATTCTGCGTGAAAATAAATTGTACGCCAAGCAGAGTAAGTGCGAGTTCTGGATGAGTAGCGTGACATTCCTCGGGCACGTAATCTCTGCTGAAGGTGTCGCGGTGGACCCAAAGAAGATTGATGCGGTGGTGGATTGGAAATGACCTGCCTCGGCTAGCGACATTCGGAGTTTCCTGGACTTAGCGGGCTACTATCGTAGATTCGTGCGAAGCTGCTCAAAACTAGCGTCGCCTCTGACTTGCCTCACCCAGAAGGGAGTAGTATTTGAATGGAGCGACGACTGTGAATCCAGCTTCCAAGAGTTGAAGCAACGGCTCGTCTCAGCTCCAATCCTTGCACTTCCAGACGGTCCAGAAGGCTTTCAGATATTCAACGACGCATCGGAAACTGGCCTCGGGTGTGTACTCATGCAGAGAGACAAAGTCATCTCCTACGCTTCACGGCAGTTGAAGCAGCACGAGAAAAACTACCCGACGCACGACCTAGAATTGGCGACGATCGTCTTTGTATTGAAGTTATGGCGGCACTACCTCTATGGCGTGGCATGCAGAATCTACACAGATCACAAAATCCTGAAGTACTTATTTACACAACGGGAGCTCAACCAACGACAGCGACGTTGGCTCGAACTCATAAAAGATTACGAGCTAACGATCGAGTATACACCGGACAAGGGAAATGTGGTGGCCGACGCACTCAGCAGAATGTTTATGGGAACACTGGCCATAAACAAGGAGATAAAGCGAGACCTTGAAGCAATGGGTATCGAACTCGGAATTGAGTATCGACATCGACACCTGCACCTAGCTCAACTGAAGTTAGGATCGAGCCTGCTTAGCAAGATAAAGACCGCACAGGGGGACGACTCATTCCTGAAGAAAATGCACGAGCTGATTTCAGCGGGAAGGGCGACTGACTTTGCGGAAGACGGAGACGGGATGATGCGACTAAAGGGAAGGCTCTGCATTCCGAAAACTGCCGAACTCAGAAAAGAAATTCTGACAGAGGCGCACTATGCGAAGTACTCGTTATATCCTGGAAGCACCAAGATGTACAAGGACTTGCGTACAAACTTTTGGTGGCACGGTATGAAGAAAGACGTAGCTACGTTCGTATCGCAATGCATGGCGTGTCAGCAGGTGAAGGCGGAACACCAACGACCAGGCGGCGAGCTGCAGAACATCCCCATTCCCGAGTGGAAATGGGACAATATCTCGATGGATTTCATTGTGGGATTTCCGAAGACGCCGTGGGGGAATGACGCGATTTGGGTCATTGTTGATAGATTGACCAAGTCGGCTCACTTCATCGCAGTTAAAGTAGGATGGAGCGTCGATCGGTTAGCACAAATCTATGTCGATGAGATTGTTCGACTGCACGGGGTACCGGCCTCTATAATTTCGGACAGAGACGGGCGATTCCTATCGCGTTTCTGGACGAGCCTCCAAGCGGCGATGGGGACCAAACTGAACTTTAGTTCGGCGTACCATTCCTAAATAGACAGTCAGACGGAGAGGGTCAACCAGATCTTAGAAGATATGTTGCGTCTGTGTGCGATCGACCTAAAGACTAGTTGGGATACGTATTTGCCGCTTGCGGAGTTTGCGTATAACAACAGTTATCAGTCGAGCATTCAGATGGCTCCATACGAAGCGCTCTATGGGAGGAAGTGCCGTTCGCCGATATGCTGGGATAAAGTCGGAGAGCGACAAGTGCTTGGACCGGAACTGGTGGAGCAGGCCGTCGAAAAGGTCCGCTTGATTTGAGATAGACTCCGCATCGCACAAAGTCGACAAAAGAGCTACGCAGATCTTCGTCGGCGACCGCTAGAGTTCTTGGCCGGGGACCATGTGTTTCTAAAAGTAACGCCCATGCGCGGTGTGATACGGTTCGGCGTTAAAGGCAAGTTGAGCCCGAGATTTGTAGGCCCCTTCGAGATCATTGAGCGAGTTGCGACGGTTGCTTATCGGAGCGCACTACCTCCTGCCGTAGCTAAAAGATAACCGTTTGAGAAACTTGTATTTTTCCGAGTAGATTACTCAAAATCGATACGTTTTTTCCGAGTTCTTGACTTAGTGGATTGGAATGCAATTAACTTGGCATCGTTCGATTTGAATGAATTCGAAGCAAGGAATAAGTTTGCGAGACAGAATAGAAAAGAAGGCCGAATCACCCACCGATTACTTTGCTTCGTGCCGATTGTCCAAGCGCTACGCGACGTCAATCCTTAGTTACGCGAGCTCTTGCAATGGCACCAACGCTTTGTTAGAATTCCTTCTTTTTCCCCTTGCATCGAAATTGTAATTGCATCCATAAAAACGACGCGAAAGCACTTCATCAAGCCCAGCGGCAAAGCTCCAAGAAAACCATACAGCGGTCCGGTCCCGTCGAAGGGACTCTTATAGAGAGCTCACTCGCCGAGATGCAGCCCGCTGCATCTAGGACTTATTCCAACAGAAGTCGTTCCATTAGTTGGATCGATTCTCGTAACTTCCGTCCAAATCGATTTGAATCGATGCCGCAAGGCGTTAACGTTTACCAAGCTTAGCGATCGAGTCAGATGGCCATCTAAGTTCCCGGCCGATCTGACTCGGCGCTAGCATATTATGAAGTTCCGTCGCCTATCGAAAGCGTGGCGCTACATAATATACCACTAAGAAAAATTTTCGTCCCGAAACTTAAGAACAAGGGTCTGACCTTAATTTAGACAAACAACGTGGGGTACTTCTCTTTTATCTCCGTCTCCATCTCCCACGTCGACTCCTCGACTGAATGGTTCCGCCAAAGCACGCGGACCAAGGACATCGACCGATTTCGTAGCACCTTCTCCTTGCGGTCCAAAATTTGAATAGGCTCCTCCGAGTAAGACAAGTCAGTACGTAGCTCCAACTGATCGAAGCTGACCACATGACTTGGATCGTCTACGTATTTTCGAAGTTGTGAAACGTAGAAAACATCGTGCACATCAGCTAAGGCAGGAGGTAGTGCGATCCGATAAGCAACCGTCGTAACTCGCTCAATGATCTCGAAGGGGCCTACAAATCTCGGGCTCAACTTGCCTTTAACGCCGAACCGCATCACACTGCGCATGGGCATTACTTTTAAAAACACATGGTCCCCGGCCAAGAACTCTAGCGGTCGCCGACGAAGATCTGCGTAGCTCTTTTGTCGACTTTGTGCGATGCGGAGTCTATCTCGAATCAAGCGGACCTTTTCGACGGCCTGCTCCACCAGTTCCGGTCCAAGCACTTGTCGCTCTCCGACTTCATCCCAGCATATCGGCGAACGGCACTTCCTCCCATAGAGCGCTTCGTATGGAGCCATCTGAATGCTCGACTGATAACTGTTGTTATACGCAAACTCCGCAAGCGGCAAATGCGTATCCCAACTAGTCTTTAGGTCGATCGCACACAGACGCAACATATCTTCTAAGATCTGGTTGACCCTCTTCGTCTGACCGTCTGTTTGGGGATGGTACGCCGAACTAAAGTTCAGTTTGGTCCCCATCGCCGCTTGGAGGCTCGTCCAGAAATGCGATAGGAATCGCCCGTCTCTGTCAGAAATTATAGAGGCCGGTACCCCGTGCAGTCGAACAATCTTATCGACGTAGATTTGTGCTAACCGATCAACGCTCCATCCTACTTTAATTGCGATGAAGTGAGCCGACTTGGTCAATCTATCAACAATGACCCAAATCGCGTCATTCCCCCGCGGCGTCTTCGGAAATCCCACAATGAAATCCATCGAGATATTGTCCCATTTTCACTCGGGAATGGGGATGTTCTGCAGCTCGCCGCCTGGCCGTTGGTGTTCCGCCTTCACCTGCTGACACGCCATGCATTGCGATACGAACGTAGCCATATCTTTCTTCATACCGTGCCACCAAAAGTTTATGCGCAAGTCCTTGTACATCTTGGTGCTTCCATGATGTAACCAGTACTTCGCATAGTGCGCCTCTGTCAGAATTTCTTTTCTGAGTTTGGCAGTTTCCAGAATGCAGAGCCTTCCCTTTAGTCGCATCATCCCGTCTCCGTCTTCCGCAAAGTCAGTCGCCCTTTCCGTTGAAATCAGCTCGCGCATTTTCTTCAGGAATGAGTCGTCCTCCTATGCGGTCTTTATCTTGCTAAGCAGGCTCGATCCTAACTTCAGTTGAGCTAGGTGCAGGTGTCGATACTCAATTCCGAGTTCGATACCCATTGCTTCAAGGTCTCGCTTTATTTCCTTGTTTATGGCCAGTGTTCCCATAAACATTCTGCTGAGTGCGTCGGCCACCACGTTTCCCTTGTCCGGTGTATACTCGATCGTTAGCTCGTAATCTTTTATGAGTTCGAGCCAACGTCGCTGTCGTAGGTTGAGCTCCCGTTGTGTAAATAAGTACTTCAGGCTTTTGTGATCTGTATAGATTCTGCATGCCACGCCATAGAGGTAGTGCCGCCATAACTTCAATGCAAAGACGATCGCCGCCAATTCTAGGTCGTACGTCGGGTAGTTTTTTTCGTGCTGCTTCAACTGTCGTGAAGCGTAGGAGATGACTTTGTCTCTCTGCATGAGTACGCACCCGAGGCCAGTTCCCGATGCGTCGTTGAATATCTGAAAGCCTTCTGGACCGTCTAGAAGTGCAAGAATTGGAGCTGAGACGAGCCGTTGCTTCAACTCTTGGAAGCTGGATTCACAGTCGCCACTCCATTCAAATACTACTCCCTTCTGGGTGAGGCGAGTCAGAGGCGACGCTAGTTTTGAGAAGCTTCGCACGAATCTACGATAGTAGCCCGCTAAGCCCAGGAAACTCCGAATGTCGCTAGCCGAGGCAGGTCGTTTCCAATCCACCACCGCATCAATCTTCTTTGGGTCCACCGCGACACCTTCAGCAGAGATTACGTGCCCGAGGAATGTCACGCTACTCATCCAGAACTCGCACTTACTCTGCTTGGCGTACAATTTGTTTTCACGCAGAATCTGCAGCACCGTCTTCAAATATTTCGCGTGCTCTTCCCGATTCTTTGAGTAGACAAGGATATCGTCAATGAATACGACTACAAATTTATCTATTTGAGGTCGGAAGACTCGGTTCATCAGAACCATAAATGCGGCAGGGGCATTAGTCAAACCGAACGGCATGACGAGGAATTCGTAATGACCATATCGAGTGCGGAAGACAGACTTCGATATGTCGTCGGACTTGATCTTCAACTGATGATAGCCTGAACGAAGATCGATTTTTGAAAATATTGTCGCGCCTTGCAGTTGGTCAAATAAGTCGTCGATTCGCGGCAAAGGATACTTGTTTCGTACGGTCGCCTTGTTGAGTTCTCGATAGTCGATGCATAGCCGCAACGACCCATCCTTCTTCTTCACGAACAGTACGGGAGCTCCCCACGGAGAGACGCTAGGGCGAATAAATCCGCAGTCTAGCAACTCTTGTAACTGCACCTTCAGCTCCTTCAGTTCTACTGGAGCCATTCGGTAAGGTGCCTTTGATATCGGCCGTATATCCGGAAAGGTGTCGATGCTGAATTCAATTTCTCGATCCGACGGCATCCCGGGCATCTCGTCAGAAAAAACGTCAGGAAAATCTGCCACAACATCAGTCTGCATTGTGTTTGTATTATCCGTCCGCGTGTCTCGAACTGATGCCAAGTATCCCGCACAGCCGGAACGCAGCATACGCCTTGCCGAGATTGCCGACACCATCATCGCCATCTTCGAAGCCGTACCGCACGAATATGAGAACTCTGTCTCGCCAGGAAGGCGAAACACCACTCTCTTCTCCGCGCACTCGATCGTTGCACGACAAGCGCCCAACCAATCCATGCCCAGGATTATGTCGTAATCTTTGATGTCTAGTACGACGGCATCCAAGGATAGATATCTTCCCCCGACGCAAATGTGGCCATCCCTACAAATAAAGTTCGCAGGCATATCGACTCCCGACGGAGTGCTAATGCTAATATTTATATCTAGTGATTGCATGGTTATTTTATTTTCTTTCGCAAAATCAGCAAATATAAAGCTATGCGTCGTACCCGAATCGAATAGGACTCGTGCAGGTATACTTTTGTAGAGTAATATACCTGTTACAACAATATCGGACGCGTACGCCTCGTCCCGAGTTAAGGCATAAACTCGGCCTTGAGCTCCGTGGCGTTGGTTATGCTGGTTGACGGGCACCGTATTTGCGCCTTACAGTATCGGTGCTTTATGCGGATTCGGAACGTTCCTCGGCGGGTTTTGTTGATTCGGCTTCCCCGCCTGACAATATTGACTGAAGTGGCCTAGCTCGCCACACTTGAAGCATATTCTCAGTCTACAATCGGGTGCTCGGTGCCCACGCTTGTCGCATCTGTTGCAATTTACTGCGGCAAAGTGACCACAATTTTCAGACGTATTTGGACGCTTTGGTACTCCCGATCCTCCAGCGTCATTAAGACGCTTGTTGAAGTTGTTGCGAACGACAGGCACGGCCCTTTGTGACATACGGCCGAAGATTCGCTCACTATCAAGTGCGGCTTCGTAGGATTCACGATAAATTTGGCATCGTTGGTTCATGACGTCCCTACGCAGTTCTTCGTTGAGGCCTTGCTGAAAACGCTCGCACCATTCTTCTTTGTTGGGCAGGAAGGCACCGGCAAATTTTGCAAGTTTCGAGAAGCTTGCATCATAATCTTCCACACTCATATTTTCCTGCCTCAACATCATGAACTCATCTGCCTTCTGTCGACGGATGGCGCGAGGAACGTACTGCTCAAGGAAGGCTGTCTTGAACATTTCCCAAGAAATCTTTTTGTTGGAATCGGTTTCACAGATCTCTTGTTTCTTCGTCGCCCACCAGTCATGTGCTCTAAGTTGTAACTGCAGCGCCGTACAGGCCACCCTCTGGGACCCTTCGATGCAGAGGAGATCGAACAAGTCCTCCATCTCTGCGAGCCATCCTACTATCACGTCGGGCTCTGCTCGGCCGTTGAACTTTGGCGGGTTTATTTTACGAAACTCCTTCACTTTGAACATGGAAGGAGAGTTCATCATTTGCGGGGAGCCTTCTTCCTCCTCGTCTTCTTCTTGATCACCTTGCTTTTCCTCGGGCTCTTTGTCCGTCGTCTTGGTATTGCCCTCCATTCTGCTCACTATCTGAGTCAGGACATTCATCTGTCTTTGTTGCGCCTCAAATTGAGCTTTGAATTGTGTCTGAAGCTGCTGCTGCTGCAGTTCCATCAACTGTAGCATCTTCTGTATAGTCGTCTCGCTAGGCTCGGTGCTTTTTGTGCTCGACGTACTATCTACAGTTTGGGTTGTTGGGCCGGCGATTTTCTTATCTCGCTTAGTCATTCCTACAAACAGTGTAAACCCGTTAGTATTTTTCAAAAATATCTACGGGCTTACATGTATGGAACTTGTATTTCACGCAGCATGCCGACAAGCATTCAATCAAGCCATCGCAACGGACATTCCAACAATGAAACATATTTCGAAAATCCGAGGAAACATAACTGAGCTCTGATACCAATTTGTCACGTCCCGAGTCGGCAACGTTCGTCCCCGATGTTAATTTTGCCGATTCGATCGTCCTCGCTAAGGCGTGATGCCGCACGAGCCTGGAGTTGCGCTCGTGCAAGGCAAGATGACAAGTTCTCAAACGGTTATCTTTTATTTTGATATTAATACGCCAAGTCGAAACTTCACAAATTACATCAGAATATAAGACGCAGTATAGGAAGATAGAAATGCTTTTCATTCATAACTTGCAACGAAGTGCAAGTCCTAATTTACATTGGATGCCATTGCGGCTACATTGATTGAAAACAGAAAGAAAATATATTCGACAAGTTGCCTGAACTACGCTTGCCGTCCCATACATTTGCTCCTTTATACATAAGCCGTCGACTTGAATTGGCTTCAAAATACTTCAGTATAGGAAGAGCTTCAAAACGCCTCTCCGTACTTCAGCTTCGTTTTAGGTTGGAGCACCCGCCGCACCTGGGAAAATTGGGGGAGGGGATTAGCACACTTGCTAAGTGGACGAGACGAACCAACTCGTCTAAACCGACTCTGATTGTTAGGATAGGCATGCTTTAGAGTTGTCTTTCTATTAGAACTAAATGAATTCAGTTCATATTCGATAGCCATCTTTGAGTATTAAAGCATACAATATAACATCGCAGTTTATCATATTTCTTACCAAGGCCATGCTCGTCCCTGCATGAAAACAGAGATAATATTTACACCTGCATAAGACAATAGGTGAGCATGCAACTATCTTATATGCGGTCATTGGTGCTACGCACCACTAGGGACTTAATCGAAGTTGGCATGCGACGCAACCCGTTCAGCCTAGGTTACAAGCCTTACTGAAGGTCCCGTATGCCTCGCGCCGAAGCACGATAAATTATTTCCCCTAGGACGAATCGGTTCCGATGCCCCGGATACCATTTCGAGGAAAACGAACTTATGCACAAGCTGTCCATAACCATGCCTATGTGCGAATAGTTTCATATATGCGAACAGTTTTGTATAGCGCGGATAGTATCGAACGACGTTATCATTTCTCGTAACTCATGCAACGATTCATTTTTCCCAAAGCCGTACACCGATTTAGCGTCCCGTGGGCACCAAATTGTCCGAGGCATCATAACCCATGATCGACGTTTCATAATATTTTGCAGCAGATGAAATAGTCTATCTTTTTACTAGAACCTTAAACTTTTCCAGTTATGTGAGAAACTTGTATTTTTTCGAGTAGATTACTCAAAATCGATACATTTTTCCCGAGTTCTTGACTTAGTGGATTGGCATGCAATTAACATGGCATCGTTCGATTTGAATGAATTCGAAGCAAGGAATAAGTTTGCGGGACAGAATAGAAAAGAAGGCCGAATCACCCACCGATTACTTTGCTTCGTGCCGATCGTCCAAGCGCTACGCGACGTCAATCCTTAGTTACGCGAGCTCCTGCAATGGCACCAACGCTTTGTTAGAATTCCTTCTTTTTCCCCTTGCATCGAAATTGTAATTGCATCCATGAAAACGACGCGAAAGCACTTCATCAAGCCCAGCGGCAAAGCTCCAAGAAAACCATACAGCGGTCCGGTCCCGTCGAAGGGACTCTTATAGAGAGCTCACTCGCCGAGACGCAGCCCGCTGCATCTAGGACTTATTCCAACAGAAGTCGTTCCATTAGTTGGATCGATTCTCGTAATTTCCGTCCAAATCGATTTGAATCGATGCCGCAAGGCGTTAACGTTTACCAAGCTTAGCGATCGAGTCAGATGGCCATCTAAGTTCCCGGCCGATCTGACTCGGCGCTAGCATATTATAAAGTTCCGTCGCCTATCGAAAGCGGGGCGCTACACAGCGGGCCGGTCCGGGCTTTTGGGGGGCGGGCCGGTCCGGTCCACGGGCGGGCCCGGGCTAGACCGGCCCAATGAACACCCTGAGAGTAGACACAAGAAAAGAATAGGGATAGAATGATCTTTTATTTTATTTTCAATTTCATGTGGTAGCAAATTACAAATTGATTAAACTAGCACAACAGCCAAAATATGTATAATGGAATAGTAAATTCATAAACTCATGTGATTACAAAGTACCCATATATAGTTCTTATACATGACAGGACAAAGATAGCTAAGTTATAAAAAAATATTGAAGGTATAGGCTAAATTATTTCTTATATATATGATATGATATAGGCTAAGTTATATAGTTCTTACTCATAAACTCAGGTGATTACAAAGTACCCATATATACTCATTTTAACTTTTGGAATGAGGGTATTTGCTAAATTATTTCTTATATATATGATATGAAAGAGAGAGTGGGTGTATTAATGAAGCTCAATCCTCAGTAGCTAGCAATATTTATTTTTATTTTTCAACTTTTTTTTTTCTAAAAAGAAACAGTAACAAACTTCAGATCATGAACAGAGTGATCTAGCAGCCTACCAACCTTGACTGGAATGGTATGGATGCATAGCTTTGGTGTGTACTTTCAGTTTGAACAGCTTGCCCTATAGGGAAAATTACTTTGAACATGAAAGCTGCTAGCTAAAATTTCTTTTTAGCCCTAGCCCTATATGTAGGAGATGGTGGAAGACCTCTTGTATAGTTGTATTCTGGAAAAAAAGAAAAAAGGAAGGAAAAAAAAACTCACCGCACACTATGATCAACAGTCATGCAAAGGCTAGATTGCCTTTGATTCTCCCTACCCCTCTTTTTTAGGTTGGCCAACTTTCTTGTCCAGATAATATTTGAAGCATGCAGCTACCTAGTGTTAGCATAAGCCATGCACACATGCTATAGATTTTTTTTTCCCATTTTAATATTTGTGCCTTGTTTTGGAGCTGGAAATTGTTGGGAACGGATCATGTAACCAACAGAAGATTAAAATCCGTTTCCAAAGCGGAAGAAGCAATCGAGAACTGAAATTGGAGTGATTTCATGAGCCCGAAATCTTGTTGGCAGCGGCGGATCCAGAAACTCAAACTAGGGTGGGCTATGATGAATTAGGGTGGGCTAATCCATACCAAAAAATTCAAAAATTCAAAAACATAAAGAAAAATAGAGTAAAAATAATTTTTTGGGATGGGCTCCAGCCCACCCCACCTTGTGGCTGGATCCGCCCCTGCTTGTTGGGAAGCCCATATATGACTTAAGTTTTGTGTAAACCCTAATGAATGTTCGTCGAGGGTGTACTAGTTCCTACTAAGCGATAAGTGAAACATCAGCCTTGAAGGCTTCGGACTTGGACAACCACCATCTACCTCGGACAATCTCCAGGTTCAACGTGATCCCACTAGAGGTTGGGGTTGCGGATGACCCTCCAGAATCGATCTACAATAAAGATTATTAATGGACAACCAAAACTAGCTCCGGATAGGATAATTCATCCATGAGGGACGGCCATGTTCGTAAACCCCTTTGAGATTGTCATTATGTTATTTTAATTATTTTGGACATGGTAGGAATAACTGGGGGTGAGTTCAAGAGGTTTTAATGTTCTTTTTTAAACTAAAATAGGAGTTGGTAAGAAATTTGAAAGTTTAAAAGGATTCTATGAATAGTCCATCCCTTTCTTCTTCTTTTTTTTTATTTTATTTTTTTTAATATTTCAACATTTTTTATTGCCTCATGTTTCCTCTACATGCCAATCACTATTGTACCAGTTGTAATTTAGTAGCGGGTAGTATAGTTTGTTTAGGACAATTTGTAACCAAGCTAGCTACTTATGATGAATTGGTGGTAGCTGGATGAATCTCACCGTGACCTGGGAAATTTATTCGGTGCCAAAAATTTGATGTCTCGAGTCTACTGAGTCTGTCATGAGTACTGCTCATGTAATGTCTCACATAGCTACTGTTCAAGAAGAGCACAGTAGAGCGGTGATGAGAAGTCTTGTGTCCGCGGCACCCACGCTCAGTCTAATAAAAATGACAATATTTTGAGTCACGAAAATAAGTTCATTGGACTCGTGCACGTTACCTCGCATCGAGCGAGCGTTCATGTGGATGCGTACCCGTCCGTGAATGTGTCTCGACCCGGACACGGGATCAGAGAAGTTACCTCGCCTTGTGCGTGCGGTCGAGCAGGTGCGACCGGTTCGTGGACGTCCCTTATCTCGTATACGACGGAGAAGGTGTCAATGTTCACAGAGATGCAATGACAATGATGAAATGTCGTGAAGACGTGCGGCTGCCCCGTCCACGATCCCACTGTTGGGAAAGAAGCGCGGAAACCTTTCCCCAAACCGGAGAGTACCTGCGAGAGGACCGAACAATACAACGCACGAACCCAAAAACAACCACACAAAACAATCCACGCAGACACAGAGAATTTTTGACGTGGAAAATCCTTGCGGGAAAAAACCACGGGACGATCGGAGTCCAACCCTGAGAAGCCTCCACTAATGGAATAGAAGAATTACACCCTCTACAAACTCCTCCCGATCCAAATCGGATCCCCACAACACTCAGAGATAAGAACAATGATTACAAGGCTACGAAGAGCGAGAACGACGAGTAGAGATTACCCGAAACACGATCTCCTTCGAAAATTACCTTCAATCCTCCGTCTTCTTCTCCGAAGTTGCAATGGCACTCTTGCCTCCTTCTTCTCTACAAGTTGTGTTACGTTGCAAATATGTTGCACAATGAATTAGGGTTGGGAAATTCCAATATAACTCCCTAATCCCGCAGCAAACCTGGACCGTTGGATTAGATCCAGTGGTGAAAACTCACCCGAAATTCCGCTTCAGCCCCGACGACACAGAGTTCGGCCAGAACTCTGTGTCGGGCAAACAGCACTGGACGGCCAACTTTTGGAAGAGCCAAACCGAGTTCGGCCAGAACTCGGCCTGGGACCGAGTTCGGGCCGAACTCGGTAGCCTCAGTCCAGAACCCCCCTTAGGGGCAGCAGCAGCAGCAACGCCTACTTCCCGAGCTTCTCCGACATCGAACGGCGCTCGTCGCACTCCGGGGTCTTCTCCACATAGGTTGGGAACCCCACCCACTCCAACAAATCTCCTCCTTCACAACTATGGGGAGAATGTCGTCATCCCGACGATCTGCCTGCAGTACTCAAACTTTCCTCTTGGTAGAATCTTCGTGAACATATCAGCTCCGTTGTCATCTGTATGAACCTTCTCAATCGCCGCGTCCTTCTTCTCAACCACATCCCGTATCCAATGATACCGAGTCTCGATGTGCTTGGACCGGCTATGAAACGTTAATTCTTCACAAGATGGATAGCACTCTGACTGTCGCAAAGCAAAGTATACTGCTCTTGCTTCAGTCCCATTTCCTGCAGCAGCTTCTTCATCCACAACAGCTCCTTGCAAGCCTCCGTCGCCGCAATGTATTCCGCCTCCGTCGTCGACAAGGCAACACACTTCTGCAACCGCGACTGCCACGACACCGCTCCTCCCGCAAACATCATCACGTAGCCCGAAGTCGATCGCCTCGTGTCTACATCTCCAGCCATATCAGCGTCGGTATACCCAACCAGCTTCGGCTCGTCACCACCAAAGGAAAGTCTCCAACCAGCAGTACCCTGAAGATATCGTAGAATTCACTTGACCGTACTCCAATGTACCCATCCAGGATTTGAAAGATACCTGCTAACCGTACCAACTGCATGAGCAATATCTGGCCTCGTACACACCATAGCATACATCAGGCTCCCCACAGCTGAAGCATATGGAACCCGCTCCATATCTTCCTTTTCGTCCTCGGTAGATGGACACTGCTCCTCAGTGAACTTAAAGTGAGCCGCGAGGGGGGAACTCACTTTCTTCGACCCGTCCATCCCGAAACGCTGAAGTACCCGGTGAATGTACTTCGTTTGGGACAAGTGTAGCAGCTTGGACTCTCTCTCTCGGCTGATCTCCATCCCAAGAATAGTCTTCGCTGCGCCCAAATCCTTTATAGAGAAGGCCGCGCCCAGTTGGCGCTTCAACTCCGCTATCCTAGTGGCATTCCGACCCACTAATAGCATATCATCAACATAGAGCAATAGAATGATAAAATTATTCTCGGCAAAATACCTCATAAATGCACAATGGTCCGACGTCGTCCGTGCATAACCATGCTCCCCCATAAACGACTCGAACTTTCTGTACCACTGCCTCGGAGCCTGCTTCAGACCATACAAGCTCTTCCTCAACCGGCAGACCAAATGTGACTTGCCCTTCTCGCAGGATCCCTCTGGCTGCTCCATGTACAACTCCTCCTCAAGATCACCGTGGAGGAATGCCGTCTTCACGTCCATCTGCTCGACCTCCAAGTCGAGACTGGCTGCTAATGCTAGCACCATCCGAATAGACGAATGCTTGACGACAGGCGAAAAGATCTCATCATAATCTACGCCTTTCCGCTGACCGTAGCCTTTGACTACCAGCCTCACTTTGTATCGAGGGCGAGTAGCATCATCCGTCTGTTTCACTCTGAACACCCATCGATTCTTCAAAGCCTTCTTGCCCTTTGGCAACCGCACCAGATCATAAGTGGAATTGGTGTACAAGGAACTCATCTCCTCCTGCATAGCCTTCATCCACTCCTGCCTGTGTTCGTCTTCCATAGCCTCTGCAAAACTTTCGGGCTCTCCTCCGTCAGTCAATAGCACATACTCATCCGGTGAGTATCTCGTAGATGGTCGACGATCCCTGTCACTCCTCCTCAAAGGAACCACTGGTGCTGGCTGTATACCGACAGCCTCCTCCCCTTCAGGAACTGCCTCCCCGGCATGCTCATCCTCCTGAGGGACACCCTGACCACCATCAGCAGGCTGATGATCAAGGTTGGGAGCAACTCCATGTACTGGCTCCCCCATAACTGGATCCTCTGCGATGTCCTCTGGAAACTGCTCGAAGCGAAATGACTCTAACTCAGGCAATTCCTCAGCCTCAGAAGGCATCTCGGAATCCTGAGTGTTGGTCATGGTCTGATCCTCGACGAACATTACGTCCCTGCTTCTGTAGAGCTTTCCTTCCACTGGGTCGTAGAGTCTATAGCCAAACTCATCCCGACCGTAGCCGACAAAGATGCATCGCCTCGTCTTCAGCTCAAGTTTGGTCCTCTCGTCCTTCGGTACATGCACGAAGGCCTTACAACCAAACGCCCGCAGGTGATTGTATGACGGCTCTTTGCCGTACCATACTTTGTCAGGCACATCATCCTGCAAAGGAGCACTAGGAGACAAATTAATAACATAAGCAGCTGTGAGAAGAGCCTTACCCCAATAACTGCCCGGCAAGTTTGCTTCTGACAGCAAACACCGCACCCTCTCCATCAGTGTCCTGTTCATGCGCTCCGCTACACCATTGAGCTGAGGTGTCTTTGGCGGAGTCTTCTGGTGTCGTATCCCTTGCTCTCTGCAATACGCATCAAAGGAACCGATGTATTCGCCGCCATTGTCGGACCGAACACATAACAACTTTTTGCCCGTCTCCCTTTCAATAGAGGCCCGAAACTCCTTGAAAGTAGGCAGCACCTGATCCTTGGTCTTTAAGGCATAGACCCAAACCTTCCTGGAACAGTCATCAATAAAGGTTACAAAGTAAGAAGCACCACCAAGAGATTTTACCTTCATAGGACCGCAGACATCCGAGTGAATCAACTCGAGCAACGCCGGCTTCCTTGAACTTGGGTGACTTTGGAAAGACACCCTATTTTGCTTCCCAGCTAAACAGTGTGTGCACTTCTCCAACTTTGTAGACTTGAGCCCCGGAATCACCTTCCTGTTCACCAAGTAGCTCATCCCCTTCTCGCTGATATGGCCGAGCCGCCTGTGCCACAACTCG
Source organism: Iris pallida (assembly GCA_029216955.1). Classification (NCBI taxonomy): domain Eukaryota; kingdom Viridiplantae; phylum Streptophyta; class Magnoliopsida; order Asparagales; family Iridaceae; genus Iris; species Iris pallida. The sequence goes on along the minus strand of JANAVB010039816.1, from coordinate 8,470,468 downwards.
GTAGACGCATTACTGACTGCGTTCACCTCCTGTGCCCCCTGTGCGCTCCCCTCCATATAGTAGAGACCGGACTTCTTGCTTCCTCTGGCAATCACCATCGAACCTCTGAAAAGCTTCTACTGACTATTTCCGAAGAGACTGAAGAATCCCTCGTCATACAACCTTCCAACCGATACCAGGTTGAAACGGATATCAGGGACATGACGAACATCCTTGAGAACAAGAACCGCACCCGTCTTCGTTCTCAAATGCACATCTCCAACGGCAACCGCCTTCGACACATCTCCATTGCCCATCTTCAACACTCCACAGTCGCCTGTTGTGTAAGTGGCAAATAGTGCCCTGTTGTGAGATACATGTGCTGAAGCCCCTGAGTCCACCAGCCAAGAATTGTCATCGCAGGCGAGGTTAGTAATGACCTCATCACCTACGATGATCACATCGCCTCCATGCATCGAGGCAGTCGCTGTAGTGTTCTCTTCTTGCTTCCCCTTGTCGCCCTTCTTCTCTCTCTTCCAAGCGAAACAGTTCCGCTTGATATGGCCCTTCTTACCACAATGGTAACACTCTGAGTCCTCGTAACGACCCTTGGACTTCTCCCTGCTCTTGTCTCTGCCACCACCTGGACCCCTGCTTTTGCCCCTTCCGCGGCTCTCTGAAACCAATGCCTCTGAGTGATGGGATGTAGATGAAGTGCCCTGAGAACGTCTCCGCATCTCTTCATTCAACACCCTGCTCTTGGCAAACTCCAGACTGACCATGCCCTCTGGAGCAGAAGCGATCATAGATACTCGTACGGTCTCCCACGAGTCTGGCAATGTACACAGCAGCCATAGTCCCTGAACTTCATCGTCGAACTTGACTCCCATAGAAGATAGCTGGTCAACCACGCCCTGGAACTCACTCAAGTGATCCGAAATAGACGCCCCATCCTTGTATCGCAGACCCATCATCGTTCGGATCAGGAACAACTTGTTTACCCCGGTCTTCTTCGCATACAAGGATTCCAGCTTATCCCACAACGTCTTTGCGTGCTCAATATTGGCAACGTAGTTGTACACGTTCTCATCAACAAACTGCCGTATGTACCCGCACACCTGTATATGCTCGAATGTCCAGTCCTCCTCGGATTTATCACTGGGCCTCTCGGATGCAAACACGGGTAGATGCAGCTTCTTGACAAACAGCAAATCCTTCATCTTGTTCTGCCAATAATGATAGTTTGTGCCATTAAGATTCACCATGCGCACCGGCTTCGCGTCCATCTCTCCTCTCTGGTTTTTGTCAACTCCTGACACCCTTCTGAATTCCAGAACCTGGCTCTGATACCACTCTGTTGGGAAAGAAGCGCAGAAACCTTTCCCCAAATCGGAGAGTACCTGCGAGAGGACCGAGCAATACAACGCACGAACCCAAAAATAACCACACAAAACAATCCACGCAGACACAGAGAATTTTTGACGTGGAAAACCCTTGCGGGAAAAAACCACGGGACGATCGGAGTCCAACCCTGAGAAGCCTCCACTAATGGAATAGAAGAATTACACCCTCTACAAACTCCTCCCGATCCAAATCGGATCCCCACAACACTCAGAGATAAGAACAATGATTATAAGGCTACGAAGAGCGAGAACGACGAGTAGAGATTACCCGAAACACGATCTCCTTCGAAAATGACCTTCAATCCTCCGTCTTCTTCTCCGAAGTTGCAATGGCACTCTTGCCTCCTTCCTCTCTCCAAGTTGTGTTACGTTGCAAATATGTTGCACAATGAATTAAGGTTGGGAAATCCCAATATAACTCCCTAATCCCGCAGCAAACCTGGACCGTTGGATTAGATCCAGTGGTGAAAACTCACCCGAAATCCCGCTTCAGCCCCGACGACACAGAGTTCGGCCAGAACTCTGTGTCGGGCAAACAGCACTGGACGGCCAACTTCTGGAAGAGCCAGACCGAGTTCGGCCAGAACTCGGCCTGGGACCGAGTTCGGGCCGAACTCAGTAGCCTCAGTCCAGAACCCCCCTTAGGGGCAGCAACAGCAGCAACGCCTACTTCCTGAGCTTCTCCGACAATGAACGGCGCTCGTCGCACTCCGGGGTCTTCTCCACATAGGTTGGGAACCCCACCCACTCCAACACCCACAACTTCAGACGCCTGATAAACATGACATAATCTGAATTTGCACAAATAATAATAATAATAATAATAATAAACAAGAGTACAGTAAGTTAACTATAAAAGCTATCTTGAAAAAGTACTACCCAAAATCTATCGAGATATGTTATCATCATTGATACTATGCAATAATTAAGTTGACAATATTAGGGTGGTTTAAAATACAACTAGTAAATTGATATGTTCTCTTTAAGATTATGCCATTATAGGTTGTCAACTCGCATTATAGGTTTAAAATACTAGTCAATTGAAAAGTTGTCAGCTCGCAATACCCATCATATGACAACACACATTTTTTTTCAGTGGAGGCAACATACACCTCATTACCTAAATTTCTCTAAACTCAAATTATTCCTAAACCTAATCCAATTCAAATCAAAACAAATCTCCCTTCTCTCCTCCTCCTCCTCCTCTTCTTCTTCTTCTTCTTCCAACATGACATCATAATTTTTGTTAGTCCCAGAACTTGATCAAAGATGGTAAAACAGATGCAACAAAGATCTACGATGATGCAAATACTAAATAACCCAATTACAATATGGAGGAGAAAAATAAAGAAGAGAAGATCTCTCGTTCTTCCTTGCAAACGTGTTGCAATTGGGACAGAACGAGTTACAATAATCTAGAGAGAGATGAGAAGAAGAACAATGCTGGGGTGTCAAAACACCGTTGCTCAAAGCAAGATTCGCCCCACACGATCTGCTTTCAGGAACTAGCAAGTTTGAAGAACTTGTGGAACGCTCGAAGTCACCTCTGTTCTGACTCCTCGGATGGACTTGCAATGGCGGCAGCAGCTCTCTCTCTCTTTCTCCTTTTCTGACTTATATTTTCGTCGTCGGCACAAAGGAGGCCAGAAGAGAGTATTTATAGAGAGAGGGTGGAAACCCTAGCCGCCTCTTCAGTTATGGAAAGATTGAATCAAATTCCAAAAAGATAGCAACGAGATTAATTCAAATCCCACAAAGATAGCAACGAAATTAATTCAAATCCCACAAAGATAGGATCTGAATTAATCGCATTGATTCAGCCTTTCCATAATTGACTTGTAATCTGCACAGTCAGCACAACCCTCCATGCGGCAGTAGCAGTCCTGGCCGCATGAGCCGCATGGCCACATGGACCGCATGAGCCGCATGAGCCGCATGGACCGCATGGACCACATGAGCCACATGGACCGCATGAGCCGTATGAGCCGCATGAGCCGCATGGACCGTATGGATCGCATGGACCGTATGAGCCGCATGGACCGCATGAGCCGCATGGACCGCATAGCCGCATGCCGCATGGTCGTATTGTCGTATAAAGCCGCATATGAGCCGCATGCCGCATAAGGCCGCATGGCCGCATATGAGCCGCATAAAGACCGCATGACTGCTGACGTGCTAAGTGCAAAGTGCGCCAACAAAATGCCACATTACGTCTCATGAGCCCATGAGCCCGAGTCCGAGTCCGAGTCCGAGTCCGAGTCGCTAAGCCCCTTTGGGGCTTAGCTCCAAATTGAATTAATCCAAGAGAATGACAAAAGCATTAATGCTTAATCCTTGGAGCCTTATTCTTACCTCCTAGTAAAATCACCCACATGGTTCCCTCCTTAGGGTCACCACCCCATGTGCATCTCTCAACAACACACCCAAGTATATATGTTGAGATAACTCATGGTGCATTTTTGATGTGGGACTAAAATTTTACAAGGCATGTTGAGAGCTAGCTCTCTCCATGTAAAGAAAGCACCAATAATCCCCCACATATCACAACATATATGTGTCCAGGGTTGAGCGTTCCCCACAGTAACTGTCCATTTTGCATTAGGATAGATGTCGCTGACGACTTGAATCTTCCCGCATGAGTTAAATAACAATGTGATACAAGAATGGACTACGCCTTGAATTCTGTACCACAATTGTAGTTCTTCCCACTCACAAAGTGTAGTTACGTGTGCTTCTGGCTGCACATTAAAGGCCCTGTGCCAGCCTGGTTTCAGTGTATAATTTTGGGCGTCTACAAGTTTACCCTCAAGAGACGGCCTGATATCTCTTTCCATACACTATAGGTGAGTTCTTTATTAAAGAGATATGGCATGAAGCCTTGCGCTTCCTTGCGGTGCTACGCCTCTATGACATGGCCTGAAGCCGAGGCATTACCCCTACCTGGGAACCTCATCGTAGTGTCATACTACTGTAGCATGAGGTCTCAGCCTCTTTGTAGTGCCAATCTACTCAGCATGAAGCCTAAGGCTTCCTTGCGGTGTTACGCCGCAACGACATGGCTTGCAATGCCGAGGCTTTACCCCTACCTGGGTACCTCATCGTGGTGTCGTGCCACTGTAACATGGGGCCATCCTCCCCTTTGTAGTGCTGTCTACAACTCTTTAATTACGTCCTACAGCATTAGGCTACCTGTCTATTTGCGGTGCTACACCGCTATGACTTGGCTTGCAAAGCCGAGGCATTACCCCTACCTGGGAACCTCATGGTAGAGTCACCCCACTGTAGCATGGAGTTTCACTCCTTGTAGTGCTGCTCTACCGTGCTTCCTGCAAAGCACACCAGGCATTCACTCTCCCTGAGAACTCATTAAGGCGTTTAAGCCACCCTTCCACAGGATCTATTTTTTCCGCAGAAAATACATAGTAGTCAACAGTGGTTATGGGTCCGTATCCCTTCCATATTCCAGAGAACAAGTACCCACTGTTACCTGATAGTTTCCCAGTCAGTGATCCTCCTTTGAACCAAAAGTTAGATGCCTAGTAGATTTCTCTTTGAACTAATAGCATAAAACTTTATGGTAGGATTACAAAGACACACTATCAGAATGCCTTCAAGCCCATATTACAAGCTGTGTCATCGACCAACTGGCACTTGAGGCCCTTTGTGAACGGATCTGCCAGGTTCTCCTGACTCCGAACATCAACCACTGCAATTACACCTCTTTTGATAAGATCGTGTACTGCCCTGTGCTTCAACCGCACAGTCCTCTTCTTCCCGTTGAAGAGGTCATTTGATGCCACCGCCGCAGTCGCCTGGTTGTCACAGTATATCAGTATTGTCGGTATCTGAGCCCCAACCACTGGAAGATCATACATGAGCTCCCGAAGCCATTCTGCTTCATCTGCTGCAGTTTCAAGTGCATAGAATTCAGATTCCATGGAGGAACGAGAGAGTATAGTCTGCTTCTTCGACTTCCATGATATAGCAGCTCCACCCAAGGAAAAGACATATCCACCTGTGGATCTCTCGCTTTCCACCTCTGAACACCAGCTAGCATCACTGAAGCCTTCCACTACTGTCGGATACCCGTTGTAGTACAGTGCATATGTCTGAGTCTTCTTGAGATATCTCATCATCCGCTTCACAGCTTTCCAGTGCTCAACCCCTGGGTTGCTTGTGAACCGACTCAGCATTCCCACGGCGAAAGCTATGTCAGGTCTTGTGGCAGTGGTTGCGTACATCAAACTTCCGATGACGCTAGAATACTCCAGCTGCCTGACGCTTTCCCTTGAATTTGGCTTCAGCTTCTGATCACACCTGTATGACGTATCGATCCCTGGAAGATCCTTATACCCATAGCGTGTGAGCATCTTCTCAATGTAGTGAGATTGTGACAGCGCTACTCCAGTGTCTGTCCGGATGATCTTTATGCCCAAGATGACATCTGCATCCCCCAAGTCCTTCATACTGAACTTGGTTGAGAGAAACTTCTTTGTCTTTGTGACACAGCCTATATCCGTACATAGGATTAGCATGTCGTCCACGTACAGACAAACGATGACTCCTCTTCCATCAGCAAACTTTGTGTAAACACATTTGTCCGTCTCGCTGACTTTGTAGCCGTTTGACCTAATAACTTTGTCAAACTTCTCATGCCACATCTTGGGAGCTTGCTTCAAACCATACAATGATTTCACCAACTTGCAGACTTTGTCTTCAAGACCTTTGACGACAAATCCATCTGGCTGTTGCATGTAAATCTCTTCGGTCAGCTCCCCATTCAGGAATGCTGTCTTTACATCCATCTGATGTATCACCAACTTATGTATAGCTGCTAGAGCGATTAACATCCTGATGGTGGTCATCCGAGCTATTGGAGCGTACGTATCAAAGTAGTCTATCCCCTGTTTCTGAGAAAATCCCTTGGCTACCAGCCTGGCCTTGAACTTGTCAATAGTTCCATCTGCCTTCATCTTCTTCTTGAAGATCCATTTACATCCGATGGGCTTTTCTTCTTCAGGTAGATCTACCAACACCCATGTGTTATTGGAGGTGATAGAGTTAAACTCGTCATTCACTGCCTCCTTCCAGAAGATAGCATCTCTGGTCTTCATCGCCTCATCATAGGTAAACGGATCTGCTTCCACATGATAGGTGACAAAGTCATCTCCGAAGTTTTTCGATCTCCTTGCTCGCTTAGCTGACGGCTCTGTGAGTTCTGGAATAAGAGTTGTTTCATCAACAACAGCTTCTTCTTGGACTACTGGCCCATATGAGATTTCAGTCTCATTTGCACCTACATCATTTTCTGGAATGTCCAAAAGAACAATATTTTTGTCTTTTACAAACTTGTCTTCAAAGTATTCAGCATCGCGAGATTCGATGATATGATTTGACTCAATATCAAGAAATCTTCTAGCATCACTCTTCTCGGCATACCCCAAGAAGATCGCCTTCATAGTCCTTGTCCTAGCTTCTGAATCTTCAGATCTGGGAGCTTCACATACGCCAGACACCCCGACACTCGAATGACATTCAAGTTTGGTATGACTTTGAACCAGAGTTCATGAGGAGTTACGTCCGAAGTTGCATATGGCACTCTATTCAGAATGAAAGTGGCCGTTAATGCAGCTTCTCCCCAGTAGCATTTTGGAAGACCTGCAGTAAGCAGCATAGAGTTCATCATTTCTGTCAACGTTCTGTTCTTCCTCTCCGCTACTCCGTTGGATTGAGGAGAATATGGAGCAGTGGTCTCGCATATGATTCCATGTTCTTTGCAGAACGATGCGAATTCATGAGATCTGTACTCCCCACCTCGATCACTTCTTAACCTCTTGAGTTGTTGTCCAGTCTGCCGTTCAGCTTCGGCCCTGAACTCTCTGAACTTCTCGAAGGCTTCGTCTTTAGACTTGAGCAAGTAGACGAACGCGTATTTTGAGAAGTCGTCGATGAAGGTTATGAAATACTTCATCCCGGCCTTCGTGGAGAAATGTTTGAAGTCACAGATATCGGAGTGCACCAACTCCAGAAGATCTGTGCTTCGATTGACCCGATGAAAGGGTTTCCTTGTGATCTTCGTCTGAGCACACACTTCACACTTCTCCACCTTACCCCCATATTTGGAGATAAGTCCTAGACTAGACATTTTGTTAATTCTTTTACAATGAACATGTCCTAGTCTATTATGCCACAACTCAAGAGAATAATCAGAAAATACAACAACATTAATGTCATCAAACTGGTTGACAAGCTGAATTTTAAACATTTCTTCGGTTTGATAAGCCTTTCCGAAGTATGTTCCTTTCTTGGACATTACCATCTGACCAGCATTGATGTCCATCCTTAAGCCTGCATTGCAGAGCAGGCTCCCAGAGATCAGGTTCTTGGCAATCGCCGGAACATGCTTCACACCTTGAAGCGTCAGAGTGTTCCCAGAAGTGAGTTTCAGTTCTACGGTCCCGATCCCCAGAACTTCAGCTTGGGCCTGGTTCGCCATGACAACCTTCTCAGATGTCGGCTGGTACATGACGAACCATTCCTTGCCAGAACAGACATGGCAAGTCGCCAGTGTCTATCACCAGTCAGAGTCAACCCCCACAGTTGTGACCTGTCCGATCATAGCAACAATGTTAGAAACCAATGAAACCTTATTAGGCTCACCTTTCTCTGATTGTTTAGGCTTAGATCTGCATTCACTTTTGTAGTGGCCTTTTTTGCCACAATTGTAACAAGTCACGTGGAACTTAGTCTTCTGTTGCTTGAATGAAGGACCCTTCACTTTTAGATTAGTCAAGTCCTTCTTCTTGGGATGAGAAGCCACCTTCTTCCCCTTGGGATCTCTCGTCTGCACTAGATTGGCTTTAGCCAACTGTTTGGACAGAGTGTCCACCTTCTGTTGGGAACGCATCTCGTCCTCAACATGGATCTCTTGAAGTAGATCTCCCAAGCTAATGTCTAGCTTCTTTCTGTGCATCCTTGCATAGAAGGTACTCCATCCAGCAGGAAGTTTTGAGATGATCCCTCCGACGACAAACTTGTCGGGAAGGGGCATCTCTTCGTCTTCCAGTTTCTGACGCAGCTTCAGAAATTCCTTCACCTGTGGCAACATAGACTTCTCGTCCTCAAAGAGCAATTTGTGATATTTTTCAACCACAAACATCTTGCTCCTGTTCCTGTCTTCTTCATACAGATTTTCCACAGACTCCCATATGTCTCTGGCAAGTTCCTTCTTCGAGTAGGATTCTGCCAGGGAATCCTCCATAGCATTCAGGATGAGAAGCCTGCAGATGCTATTTTTCCTTCTCCACTTGGCCTGGAGTTTGGTAGCCGCGTTGATAGCGGCAGTAGATCCAGTGTCTGGAACAGAGGGTTCTTCCTCCAACAGAACATGATCAACGTCTTTTAGTTGAAGAGTTAGGTAAACCTTTCTCTTCCAGACTTGATAGTGCTCTCCATCGAACTTTTCCAACTTGCAGAAGTCCGATTGGAGGAGCGAAGCATTAATGTTTTCCATCTACACGGATCTTGCTTTGAGATTGTTAGTCCCGGGGCTTGATCAAAGATGGTAAAACAGATGCAACAAAGATCTATGATGATGCAAATACTAAATAATCCGATTACAATATGGAGGAGAAAAATAAAGAAGAGAAGATCTCTCGTTCTTCCTTGCAAACGTGTTGCAATTGGGACAGAACGAGTTACAATAATCTAGAGAGAGATGAGAAGAAGAACAATACTGGGGTGTCAAAACACCGTTGCTCAAAGCAAGATTCGTCCCACACGATCTGCTTCCAGGAACCAGCAAGTTTGAAGAACTTGTGGAACGCTCGAAGTCACCTCTGTTCTGACTCCTCGGATCCAACAAAACGCCACATTACGCCTCATGAGCCCGAGTCCGAGTCGCTAGGCTTAGCTCCAAATGGAATTAATCCAAGAGAATGACAAAAGCATTAATGCTTAATCCTTGGAGCCTTATTCTTACCTCCTAGTAAAATCACCCACATGGTTTCCTCCTTAGGGTCACCACCCCATGTGCATCTCTCAACAACACACCCAAGTATATATGTTGAGATAACTCATGGTACATTTTCGATGTGGGACTAAAATTTTACAAGGCATGTTGAAAGCTAGCTCTCTCCATGTAAAGAAAGCACCAACAATTTTTGGATCAAATTTTCTCAAATCTAGGTTTTTTCTTATTCTTAGCTTTTATCTGTCATGCATATTTTGCTATGTTTTTCATGTAAAAGGTCCGCTAAGGCTATCCCGAGGTGTCAGACTCTATAGGTCCGAAGCTTCGGAACAAAAATATAACATTCAGGACAATGAAGATCGGTCAAAATGTTGGTCGTCCTGAAGTTAAATTTTATGGCTTCAAAACTGTGATCTCAAGACTATCAGAAATTTCGACAATTTTGGTACTCCTGGAGGCAGTGCATGTGTTCTTCCCACGAAAAAAAAAATAAAAATAGTTTGGTAAAAGTTAAATATATTTGTCATGTCACCGACATAAAAGTGCGGTGACAATAACACCAACCTAGAAAAACTTCTTTGCTTTTGATATTGGTAATTCAATTTGTTTACTTTTGGACGAAGTAATCAGAAGAGTCCCCTTGCTAGAGCATCAAAACTGCATAAACTAATATGTTAATCGCTTATTTATTTATGCTGCTTCGATTACTGTTCATTTGAAGTTGAGCTGATGACTAAATAAATAAACCTACATTCCGGTTTCCTCTTTAGGCGAAATCAAGAAAAAATCTGAAGTTTTACTATCAATCTTGCCTATGTTTCCAGATATCTTCTGCTCTTTATTGCTTTTGGCGGATTTGAGTACTTCATCAGGAACGAAGTTTGAAGCAATGGTCTAATTTTCTTAGATCGAAGATCACTTTGCTTCCATGCTTGGTAAGAAGTAACCAGTTTTCTTAGTTCCTGTTGGGTTGTTTGGTGTACGTCAAGATTTGTTTGGTCATAATATATCTTTTGTGTGACCCGACACGATTGGAGCTGAAACCCCAATTTTGGTGGGACAGACTCTACATGACAGTGACGAATGATAGTAAGCACGTCCAATGGTATACATAATAACAAAAGTGCAAAAAAAAAAAAAAAAAAAAAAATCAAACATTTGTCGAATATAATTAAGATAAGATTATAAAAAATAGTAAAATATTAATCATTGAAAAAAGGACAAGAGCAACCTTTACTTTGACAGAGAAAAAGATAATGTATTACACAATAGTTAAAAATACAACATAACAACAATTATTCAACTTTTTTTCTTGAATTTCAAACAAAATTTAACTGAAGAAGTTGGAACAAACTTTAAATGGGGAAAATCCTGGCATTCTCTATTACCTTTGGTTTCAGTTTGTATCATAGCTGGTTAGAAGGGAATTACAAAAACAAACCAAATCCTAACTCCAGATTCTGGTGGTATCATCACTTCACTTCATGAGTCATCTTTATGTAGTTCATGAGCCTCTTGAAAGCTTTCCCACTATCAATGGCTTCCCGCGCCCTGTCGAAGACTGATTGTATGTCCTTTGTGTTGGAGTGGGTGGGGTTTCCAACCTATGTGGAGAAGACCCCGGAGTGCGACGAGCGCCGTTCGTGTGTCGAAGAAGCTCGGGGAGGAAGCAGGACTGCTGAGAGAGCTGCAGAGAGCTGCTGGAAGCAGAGGGGCCGAGTTCGGGCCGAACTCTGCCCCTGGCAGAGTTCTGGCCGAACTCTGCCTCCTCATTCCAGAAGTGGGTCGGCCAGTGCTGGTTGCCCCGCACAGAGTTCTGGCCGAACTCTGTGTGTCGGGGGGCTGAAGCGGGATTTTGGATGAGTTTTCATCATTGGATCTAATCCAACGGTTCAGGTTGGTTGCGGGATTAGGGAGATATATATTGAGTTTTCTCAACCCTAATTGACAAGAGCAACATAACACAAGTTTTGAGAGAGAAAGGAGGCAAGAGTGCCATTGCAACTTCGGAGAAGAAGGCGGAGGATTGAAGGTTGATATTCGGAGGAGATCGTGTTCGGGTAATCTCTACTCGTCGTTCTCGTTCTTCGTAGCCTTGTGATCATTGTTCTTGTCTCTGAGTGTTGTGGGGATCCGATTTAGATCGGGAGGAGTTTGTAGAGGGTGTAATTCTTCTATTCCATTAGTGGAGGCTTCTCAGGGTTGGACTCCGATCGTCCCGTGGTTTTTCCCGCAAGGGTTTCCACGTCAAAAATTCTCTGTGTCTGCGTGGTTGTTTTTTAGTGTGCTTGTTTTTGGGTTCGTGCGTTGTTTGCTCGGTCCTCTCGCAGGTACTCTCCGGTTTGGGGAAAGATTTCCGCGCTTCTTTCCCAACAGAGTGGTATCAGAGCCAGGTTCAAAGGGTGTCAGGAGTTGACAGAGGAACCAGAGAGGAGAGATGGACGCGAAGCCGGTGCGCATGGTGAACCTTAATGGCACAAACTATCATTATTGGCGGAGCAAGATGAAGGATTTGCTATTTGTCAAGAAGCTGCATCTACCTGTGTTTGCATCCGAGAGGCCCAGTGATAAATCCGAGGAGGACTGGAAGTTCGAGCACATACAGGTGTGTGGGTACATACGGCAGTTTGTTGATGAGAACGTGTACAACCACGTTACCAATATTGAGCACGCGAAGACGTTGTGGGATAAGCTGGAATCCTTGTATGCGAAGAAGACCGGGGTAAACAAGTTGTTCCTGATCCGAACGATGATGGGTCTGCGGTACAAGGATGGGGCGTCTATTACAGATCACTTGAGTGATTTCCAGGGCGTGGTTGACCAGCTATCTTCTATGGGAGTCAAGTTCGACGACGAAGTTCAGGGACTGTGGCTGCTGTGTACCTTGCCAGACTCGTGGGAGACCGTACGAGTATCTATGATCGCTTCTGCTCCAGAGGGCGTGGTCAGTCTGGAGTTTGCCAAGAGCGGGGTGTTGAATGAAGAGATGCGGAGACGTTCTCAGGGCACTTCATCCACATCCCACCACTCAGAGGCACTTGTTTCAGAGAGCCGCGGAAGGGGCAAAAGCAGGGGTCCAGGTGGTGGCAGAGACAAGAGCAGGGGGAAGTCCAAGGGTCGGTACGAGGACTCAGAGTGTTATCATTGCGGTAAGAAGGGCCATATCAAGCGGAATTGTTTCGCTTGGAAGAAGGAGAAGAAGGGCGACAAGGGGAAGCAAGAAGAGAACACTACAGCGGCGGCCTCGGTGCATGGAGGCGATGTGATCGTCGTAGGTGATGAGGTCATTACTAACCTCGCCTGCGATGACAATTCTTGGCTGGTGGACTCAGGGGCTTCAGCACATGTATCTCACAATAGGGCACTGTTTGCCACTTACACGACAGGCGACTGTGGCGTGTTGAAGATGGGCAACGGAGATGTGTCGAAGGCGGTTGCCATTGGAGATGTGCATTTGAGAACGAAGATGGGTGCGGTTCTTGTTCTCAAGGATGTTCGTCATGTCCCTGATATCCGTTTCAACCTGGTGTCGGTTGGAAGGTTGGATGACGAGGGATTCTTCAGTCTCTTCGGGAATAGTCAGTGGAAGCTTTCCAGAGGTTCGATGGTGATTGCCAGAGGAAGCAAGAAGTCCGGTCTCTACTATATGGAGGGGAGCGCAGAGGGGGCACAGGAGGTGAACGCAGTCAGTGACGCGTCTACCGAGTTGTGGCACAGGCGGCTCGGCCATATCAGCGAGAAGGGGATGAGCTACTTGGTGAACAGGAAAGTGATTTCGGGGCTCAAGTCTACAAAGTTGGAGAAATGCACGCACTGTTTGGCTGGGAAGCAAAGTAGGGTGTCTTTCCAGAGTCACCCAAGTTCGAGGAAGCCGGCGTTGCTCGAGTTGATTCACTCGGATGTCTGCGGTCCTATGAAGGTAAAATCTCTTGGTGGTGCTTCTTACTTTGTGACTTTCATTGATGACTGTTCCAGGAAGGTTTGGGTCTATGCCTTAAAGACCAAGGATCAGGTGCTGCCTACTTTCAAGGAGTTTCAGGCCTCCGTTGAAAGGGAGACGGGCAAGAGGTTGTTGTGTGTTCGGTCCGACAATGGTGGCGAATACATCGGTCCCTTTGATGCGTATTGCAGAGAGCAAGGGATACGACACCAGAAGACTCCGCCAAAGACACCTCAGCTCAATGGTGTAGCGGAGCGCATGAACAGGACACTGATGGAGAGGGTGCGGTGTTTGCTGTCAGAAGCAAACTTGCCGGGCAGTTATTGGGGTGAGACTCTTCTCACAGCTGCTTATATTATTAATTTGTCTCCTAGTGCTCCTTTGCAGGGTGATGTGCCTGACAAAGTATGGTACGGCAAGGAGCCGTCATACAGTCACCTGCGGGCGTTTGGTTGTAAAGCCTTCGTGCATGTACCGAAGGACGAGAGGACCAAACTTGAGCCGAAGACGAGGCGATGCGTCTTTGTCGGCTATGGTCGGGATGAGTTTGGCTATAGACTCTACGACCCAGTGGAAGAAAAGCTCTACAGAAGCAGGGACGTGGTGTTCGTCGAGGATCAGACCATGACCAACACTCAGGATTCCGAGACGCCTTCTGAGGCTGAGGAATTGCCTGAGTTAGAGTCATTTCGCTTCGAGCAGTTTCCAGAGGACATCGCAGAGGATCCAGTTATGGGGGAGCCGGTACATGGAGTTGCTCCCAACCTTGATCATCAGCCTGCTGATGGTGGTCAGGGTGTCCCTCAGGAGGATGAGCATGCCGGGGAGGCAGTTCCTGAAGGGGAGGAGGCTGTCGGTATACAGCCAGCACCAGTGGCTCCACTGAGAAGGAGCAACAGGGATCGTCGACCATCTACGAGATACTCGCCGGATGAGTATGTGCTACTGACTGACGGGGGAGAGCCCGAAAGTTTCGCAGAGGCTATGGAAGACGAACACAGACAGGAGTGGATGGTGGCTATGCAGGAGGAGATGAGTTCCTTGCACACCAATTCTACTTATGATCTGGTGCGGTTGCCAAAGGGCAAGAAGGCTTTGAAAAATCGATGGATGTTCAGAGTGAAGCAGACGGATGATGCTACTCGCCCTCGATACAAAGCGAGGCTGGTAGTCAAGGGCTACGGTCAGCGGAAAGGCGTGGATTATGATGAAATCTTTTCGCCTGTCGTCAAGCATTCGTCTATTCGGGTGGTGCTAGCATTAGCAGCCAGTTTCGACTTGGAGGTCGAGCAGATGGACGTGAAGACGGCGTTCCTCCACGGTGATCTTGAGGAGGAGTTGTACATGGAGCAGCCGGAGGGATTCTGTGAGAAGGGCAAGTCACATTTGGTCTGCCGGTTGAGGAAGAGCTTGTATGGTCTGAAGCAGGCTCCGAGGCAGTGGTACAGAAAGTTCGAGTCGTTTATGGGGGAGCATGGTTATGCACGGACGACGTCGGACCATTGTGCATTTGTGAGGTATTTTGCCGATGATGATTTTATCATCTTATTGCTCTATGTTGATGATATGCTATTAGTGAGTCGGAATGCCACTAGGATAGCGGAGTTGAAGCGCCAACTGGGCGCGGCCTTCTCTATGAAGGATTTGGGCGCAGCGAAGACTATTCTTGGGATGGAGATCAGCCGAGAGAGAGAGTCCAAGCTGCTACACTTGTCCCAAAAGAAGTACATTCACCGGGTACTTCAACGTTTCGGGATGGACGGTTCGAAGAAAGTGAGTTCCCCCCTCGCGGCTCACTTTAAGTTCACTGAGGAGCAGTGTCCATCTACCGAGGACGAAAAGGAAGATATGGAGCGGGTTCCATATGCTTCAGCTGTGGAAAGCCTTATGTATGCCATGGTGTGTACGAGGCCAGATATTGCTCATGCAGTTGGTACGGTTAGCAGGTATCTTTCGAATCCTGGAAGGGTACATTGGAGTGCGGTCAAGTGGATTCTACGATATCTTCAGGGCACTGCTGGTTGGAGACTTTCCTTTGGTGGTGACGAGCCGAAGCTGGTCGGGTTTACTGACGCTGATATGGCTGGAGATGTAGACACGAGGCGGTCGACTTCGGGCTACGTGATGATGTTTGCGGGAGGAGCGGTATCGTGGCAGTCGCGGTTGCAGAAGTGTGTTGCCTTGTCAACGACGGAGGCGGAATACATTGCGGCGACGGAGGCTTGCAAGGAGCTGTTGTGGATGAAGAAACTGTTGCAGGAATTGGGACTGAAGCAAGAGCAGTATACTTTGCTTTGCGACAGTCAGAGTGCTATCCATCTTGTGAAGAATCAGACGTTTCATAGCCGGTCCAAGCACATCGAGACTCGGTATCACTGGATACGGGATGTGGTTGAAAAGAAGGACGCGGAGCTTGAGAAGGTTGCATACAGATGACAACGGAGCTGATATGTTCACGAAGATTCTACCAAGGGGGAAGTTTGAGTACTGCAGGCAGATCGTCGGGATGACGACGTCCTCCCCATAGTTGTGAAGGGGGAGATTTGTTGGAGTGGGTGGGGTTCCCAACCTATGTGGAGAAGACCCCGGAGTGCGACGAGCGCCGTTCGTGTGTCGAAGAAGCTCGGGGAGGAAGCAGGACTGCTGAGAGAGCTGCAGAGAGCTGCTGGAAGCAGAGGGGCCGAGTTCGGGCCGAACTCTGCCCCTGGCAGAGTTCTGGCTGAACTCTGCCTCCTCATTCCAGAAGTGGGTCGGCCAGTACTGGTTGCCCCGCACAGAGTTCTGGCCGAACTCTGTGTGTCGGGGGGCTGAAGCGGAATTTTGGATGAGTTTTCATCATTGGATCTAATCCAACGGTTCAGGTTGGTTGCGGGATTAGGGAGATATATATTGAGTTTTCTCAACCCTAATTGACAAGAGCAACATAACACAAGTTTTGAGAGAGAAAGGAGGCAAGAGTGCCATTGCAACTTCGGAGAAGAAGGCGGAGTATTGAAGGTTGATATTCGGAGGAGATCGTGTTCGGGTAATCTCTACTCGTCGTTCTCGTTCTTCGTAGCCTTGTGATCATTGTTCTTGTCTCTGAGTGTTGTGGGGATCCGATTTGGATCGGGAGGAGTTTGTAGAGGGTGTAATTCTTCTATTCCATTAGTGGAGGCTTCTCAGGGTTGGACTCCGATCGTCCCGTGGTTTTTTCCGCAAGGATTTCCACGTCAAAAATTCTCTGTGTCTGCGTGGTTGTTTTTAGTGTGCTTGTTTTTGGGTTCGTGCGTTGTTTGCTCGGTCCTCTCGCAGGTACTCTCCGGTTTGGGGAAAGGTTTCCGCGCTTCTTTCCCAACACTTTGCTCCACTGCATCCTAACAAATGGTCCACCATTCCTGCATTCAAGACAATCCTATATTTTTCAAGACAATCCTAACAAACGGTCCTTTCTCACCAGCTAAGGCTGCCAAACCCAAATCTATATTTTTCGATACCTACAACAAGATTTGACGACACAAAACCAGATCACATAATATTCCAGACTTTATATTAACAAGAAAGAAAGTATTTAAAAATTCGGATTTTACAACAGATAAAAAAAACCCAAATGTTAGCAATAATTGTACAAAGGAATGGTAATCGAGTTGTTTTCACAAGCAATTTTAATGAGAGCATCCTAGAAAAGCATAGTACAGATTCATAGTTAGCCCATGATATATCTTATTGCTATTATCATAAAATTAGAATTTTTGAAGTTAATGATGCATTAAAAAAAATTAAAAAAAATGGAAAACAGTATGATCTAATGATATCCTATTGAGATTTGGAAATGTTTAGGAAAGAAATAAATGGCCTGGCTTACTAAATTATTGTTCTTCCTGAAAAAATGATGCGAAGGAAAATTATATAAAATTTGATGTAGACAATTAATACAATTCTTCAATAAGAATTTACAGAATAAAATCTACAACAATTAAAGTTTCTGGGAAGTGCGACGATAAAAGTAGTCACCCGCGACCAGTTTGCTCCATTGACGATTCGAATGCAAGACGAGGGTTCTTCTCAACGATGATGAGTTCTTCTCGGATGCTTCAAATTTTCAAGACGTCGGAAGCTTGTTGTCGAACTATGAACGAGAAACAATCTTTCGTTGAAGCTTGTAGCCCACGTGGCTTGAGAAAGATTGAGGCCGCTTGGGACCGATCTAGTGTTGTTGTGCCCAATGGTTACCACACCAAGAATTGTCTTGGGAGTCTCTCCTTTGTACGCGTTAAATGAGAATTTCAAGAAGAAGACTCGGATTGGCTATTTATTGCGGGAATGCCTTTGTAACTACTAGTACTATACAACAACCTTCTGCAGAGCTATGTCATAGATTTTGTGAGGCTAAGCAACATATAAACCGTTCAGGCCATGATGGCCTATAATCAGGAGATAGCCACGCATTAAGGACGATGATGTTACACCCTAGAGTCACACTAAGAATGTAAAGGTCCTCACCAATTGCTCAGTCGATTAGGTGCACAACGGCACAGAACCAACAACGCTCAACAACGCAGAACCAACAGTTTGAGCGGCTCAAAACTAGAAGCAAAATGCGCGCAACGGTGCCAAACTGTTGTGCGCTCAGTGACACAAACATAATTGGAAGCATGCTACATGCAGCAGCGCAAAAACGGCTGTGCACCGAGCGATGCAGACCCAAGCTACGTTTGGGCCTCTTTGCTCAACGAAGCTCAAGAGAACTAGCCTTCAAGAACATATCTAGCCCATATTTGGCTTAAATGGTTGAAATGACCAATTTATCCTCATAAAGTTCATCTAGGCTCAATATGTCCATAGGCCACCTTTTTAGGCGTCAACAAGACGTCAAATGAAGAGAGAATCAGTACTATAGTACCCATTTATAAGAACAAGAGAGAGATACAAAGTTATAACAACTATCGAGGAATTAAGTTTATGAGTTGTAGTTTAAAGGGTAATGAGCAAAGATTAAGAGAAGATACTAGAATATAACAAAATCAATTTGGCTCGGGGAGATCTACTATGAAAATATTTACTAAGAAGGTTAAAGGAAAATTTTGGAGAGAAAAGGAAAAATTTACATATAATTTTTAGACTTAAAAAAAACTTATCATCAAGTTCCTAAAGAAATAATGTGGAGGCTTTGAAGAAGAAACAAGTTCATAGTAATTATATTGAGACTAATAAAGATATTGTATGATAACATTACGACAAATATGTGAAGTACTGGAGGAGCTAGTCATTCGTCCCTAATAAAGACGTATGATAATGTTACGACAAAAAAGTGAACTACTGGAGGAGCTAGTCATCCGTCCCTATATATGAAGACGTATGATAACGTTACGACAACCGTGCGAACCATCGGAGGAGCTAGTAATCCGTCCCATATTACCATTGGATTATATCAAGGACTAGCATTAAGTCCTTACATTTTGCGATAGTTATGGATAAAATTACTAGGCATATCTAGCAGGAGGTTCTACGGTATTAGATGCTAAAATAGAAGTGTGGAGAGAGAGAGAGAGAGATGAGAGACTTTAGAGTCTAAGAAATTATGATTAATAGAACAAAAACTAAAACAGAGTATTTGAAATGTAATTTCAACCCGAAGTTAAAGAGAAATGATTTAGGGGAGAGTCCATATAGATGGACAAGAGATACCTAAGAATATTTCAAAATTTATGATCAATCATTCATCACGGAGAAATTGAAAAAGATACAACAATGCATAGAATTAATATAGATGTGAAGTGGAGGAGTACTTATGGAGTATTTTATGATCAATCATTCATCATTGTTATTGTTCATTGTTAAATTTAATTTGGTTTACCTTATAAAGTTTTGATCTTTCCAATAAATAAATTTTAAATATGTTTTTTTTATTTGCATTAGATCAAGTTAAATTATGATAAATTTTATCTATTTATTTTAATTTAAATTAAATTAGCTTAGGCTAAATTATATTAAATTAATATTTAAACTAACTAGAAGTGTTAGTATGTACTAGATTAAATTAAATTTGATTATAATGATAATTCTTAATTTTTATAAGATTAGGTTGATATTTAAATTTTGCCTACATCAAATTTTTAGACAGACTAGAAACAAAATTATAAATTAGACTTAATAATATGTATATATTATATTTAAATTATGGTAGATTAGATTTTATTAGATTTTAAATCATGTATTCGATACTATTGGATGAGATCAAATAAAAATAATTCATTAATTTGATTATCTATATTTAAATTATGGTAGTTGTTTTTGTTATATCAATATTGTGCCCGATACTAATCACATATTAAGCAACTTACCACCACAATTGTGATTTAGGGATAACAAGCCTAGCTCCATAGTTTTCACTTCACATGCCCTCCTTCCCTAATTTGATCCATGGCTCCTCCTCCTCCTCCTGAAGGGTCGCTCTCATTGCCATGAATAGCACCCCATGGAGGAGGATTGTAAGTGATCGGCAACGACGAAGCTACTTGATAGAGCGAATTGCCCCCTCCATTGACGACCCTCCTACCGAAATGGATCCTCGGATAAGCCCCTATCGGCGACGAGACCGCTGTGTTTGTCGGGTGGAGCGGCAGGCCGGCAGGGATCTCGCTGCACGTGTACCGGAGAAGGTCGGCGTTGGCGGCGTCCAGCTCCTTCTGCAGCCTCTGTACCTGGCGCTGCAGGACGGAGATCGCGCCGACGCACCCGTAGGCGAGGTCTTTCATCTGCGCCTCCGCCTCGTAGGCGAGGGAGTTGACTGCATCCTCCCGCTGGTGGGGGAGGAGCTCGTTGAGCCGCTTGGTGACGTTGCTGGCGCCGAAGATCTTGTGGACGTTGGCGAACTTCTGTGGCTCCTTGGGCGGGAAGTAGGGGGCGCCCGTCATGCACTTCCTGCGGAGGAACTTGCAGGCGGCGCAGGGAGTTGGAGGAGCTCGACAACGAGGCCGCCATTAATTTTCCTCTCCTCCGAGATGTGTTTTTTGCTATAGCTAATTAACTATTTTTCCTATCATTTTCATGTTATGTATGGTTTCAACAAGAGAAGAAGATACCATCAATTGAAGTTGAAGATGATAATTAATGGGCATATAGTACTACGACTCTTTTCCACTTCACCAATTACAAAGAGCGCGCAAGCATAAAGAAAATTACTGATCAATGAAATCTAGGGTTAGGGTTTCTTCAGCCTTGAGAGTGATGGGTATTCTAACACTCCAAGAAGTGAACAAGAGAGAGTACTATATTCAATATTGTTGATTGTAAAGTAACATCGGTCCTGAATTGATGTATTGTTAATTTTTTTTCTTTTACTTCAAGAGATTAGGGTTCAAAGCTTCACTTGATCATGGTTGTTAATTAGTAATATTCTAGAAATATGTGTATGTATGTTTTGGAAAGCTTTGAATATTTCAGTAACTTCAGTTGCAGTAGTAGTAGTCATAGTTGCATCCATATATGGAAATCTTTGCAGAGCATTAATCATCATCATCAGGAGGTCTGACCTTGGCAGTTCTCTAATTATTCCTTAAAAATCATATTACTTGCAGCTATATATATTTGTAACAGTACTATCATGTAAAAAAAATTATGTAAACTAAAAATTAAGGGAAGAACAAGAAAATGTTAGCTTCTTGGTCACACACACACTCACTCTCTCTGGCATATATGAATTAGAAGAAGACATTTGGATCTAGATATATATACCTCTCCTGAAATCTTTCACCAAGTTGCTGAGCAGTTTTTCAAGATCCAGGAAGTTTTAGCCATAGAAAGAGCATAGAGCTGCTGCTGCTGCTGCTGCTGCTGCTGCTGCTTTTTTTTTCTTTCTAGATTCTTCTTCTTTTTGGTGAGCAAAGCAAACCCTTATCCTCTAAAATACTGCAGCAAAGGATAGGGAGAGAGAAAAGAGCATTTAGTGTGTGAACAGAAAGAAGAATGAGGCGTTTTGGGAAAAGAAGAGGAAAACAAAATAAAAAGACAACTGCAATTAATGGCAGGTACACTAAAAAGGATGACAGTGACACTACAACCATAATAGTAGGGGTGCAACTCGGGCGGACTAAATTCGAGTCCGGTCGGATAAACCCGAACCCGGTCGGATAACCCGTTAATGGGTTAGGTTAGAGTTGAAAATATTCGGATTCGGACTTGGTTTTGGGTTAAAATATTTGAACCCGATCAAAATTTGGGTTGGGCTCGGGTTCATGTGTCGGATTATCCGAAGAACCCGAAACCCGATATATATATAGGATAAGAAATGGCCTGTTGAGTGGCCATGGTTATGAGGGTCGTGTTTGTATGGGGATACTTGGGAGTGCAGTGATGTATAGAGAGTACTGTAACCTGCTTTGTTTTTAATAAAGAAGAACCACTTTGCTTCAAAATATATATATATATATATATATATATATATATATATATATATATATATATATATATATAATTTCATACTTCTTAGTAAAAAGTTTAAATTCTAAACTTCTCCACCCAAACTCTTCAACTCCTTATCCTAAATCATATTTCAGTTTGTATTTTGTAATGATTAAGACTTAATTGATATTTGATTATGTGTTATATCAATTGTGTGTTTAAGATTACTTTTGTTTAAAATATTATATTAGAGCCCGATAAATCCGATGGACCCTACCCAATCCTAGTTCAACCCGAGCCAAACTCGATCCTCTGGGCTTGGTATTGGACTTCATATGTTGAACCCGGGGTTGGGCCGGGCTTGGGCTCGGGTTAGGCTTATGATTCATCGGATTGGGCTTGGATTGACCTCAAGCCCGACCCAACCCGTCCGAGTTGCACCCCTACATAATAGTAGCTTCAAAGCTTCATTGCATTCCATCCAAAACTGAAGGAAAAAAAACAGAGGCATGTAATTCACATTATTTCTCCCAATTTATTGGATAAAATTCCTACTCATTCTAAGTTTACCTTTTCTTTTTTATAGTGTTGAACATTACCAATATGGAGCATAAATTAAAAAGTGACAAGTATGTTGGGAAAGAAGCACGAAAATCTTTTTCTAAACCAGAGAGTACCTGCGAGAGAACCGAGCAATACAACGCACGAACCAAACACCAAAACATAATCCACGCAGCCACAAAGAATTTTTGACGTGGAAAACTCTTGCGGAAAAAAATCACGGGACAATCGAAGTCCAACCCTTTTGAAGCCTTCACTAATGAAATAAAGGAGTACACCCTCTACAAACTTCTTCCGATCCAACACGGATCCCCACAACAATTGTGTCACCCCCAGTTTTCTGGAACATGGGTATTTTTGTCATTTTGTACTTTTGAATATTTTTAAAATTTATTTTATTATTTATGATATTGTTTTGGGGTTATTTGAGTCGTGTTCGAATTTCAGCTCATTCCGACTTGTATCGGGGACCCGGGGTAGCTTAGACTCTGATCGGGACCCAACTGGAACCGACCAACTTGTCATGATCAAACCCAGATATTTATATTTGACTAATCCCATTTGATTTTAGTGGGATTAGGGATTAGAATTATATTTAGAACTTAAAATTTGGAGTTTTTAAGTTACAATTTTAACCCCAACTCAAAACCACTCATTTCTTTGACTTGGAGGACATTTTGGTAAATTGCCAAATGCCCCCAACCCTCTAAAATGTGGCCGGCCAGCAGCAACACTCCCTCTCTTCTTCCCATTTCAAGAAAAACTCTCTCTCTTCTCCTTTCTCTCATTCTACAAAGACCCCTTTCTTTTTCCTTTGGATTTTAAGCTCCAAAGTAAGTCAAATCTCTTCTAATTATCTTCCATACTCTAGATATCTCTCTAATCTTGGTGCTAACCCTTGTTTATCTCTTATTTGTGATTTTTATCTAGGTAGAACCTAGCATGGAGGGGTTGGAAGCTTAGATTTGGCTCTTGACCCAAAAAGAACCAATTTTGGGGCTTTTCCTTGGGATTCCAACTCCCAAGAGGTAAATCCTAACTCTAACTCTTGTAATTGCTCCCAATTAATGTTATTTGCATATTAGAGGATACTCGAGACGTAGGACAACCCATTAAAAGACGTTTGGAACCCATTGGACTCAATTCGGGACTTTCGGGCTAGGTTTAGTACCAATTTTGGGGAAAACCCTAAATTGACATGTTTGGGTGTTACACCTAGCCTAATTAGACCTAATTAGGTTAGTTTGGGTTAGATGAGGCTAGGTACGTGTCTATATTTGGATACGTGGGGTCGTTTTGCAAGAAATTATAAAAATAGGCTTTTTCGGGGTTTTCGAATTCCAACACACGGGTGACTTTTTGCACCGACACTAGAATTGACACGTTAGTACTTAGAATAGGTCCTAATCATTATTTAGAACTCGTGGGTAGAGTTTGGGTCAAATTCGGATAGGTTTTGTGTCCGTATCATGCGGTATCGCGAATCGGACACCTCGGAGTCGCTAGAATGGCCATTTGGCCATTCGGGCCTCGTTTCTCGTTTCCGCTCGCGTGCGCGAGTTAGATTTCTTTTGTGGGGCACGTGTAGGCCCCAGACGGTAGAATTGTAAGATTTGGGTATTCGGATAAGGTTTTGGGTCGTTTAGGAATATATGTGTGTGTGTGTGTCCATATATAAATATATATGTGTATGTATCCATGTGTGTGTGTGTGTGTGTCTATATATGTAGATATAAATATGTGTGTGTGGGTGTGACATATATATAGAGAGATGGATATAGAGAGTGGTGGTAGAGTTGGCTTTTGGATTGTGTGTGTGTTGTATAGAGAGAAATTGAGAGTGATTAGAGAGTAGAGGTGGATATTAGAAATTGACACTACTAAAATACCCCACTTTACCGACGGAAGTTTAGCGACGGACGGATTCCGTCGCTAATAGCGACCAGTTTTCGACATCTTAGCGACGGATTAGCGACAGACAACATAACATAATTTTTTCTAATTTTAAATGTAAAAATTTGTCGGGTTTCCGTCGCTAAGTCGACGAACGTTAGCGACGGATTCTTTTTCGTCGCTTATTCGTCGCAAATGTTGGCGGCAAAATCTTTAAAACATTGGCGGGAACTTTAGCGACTAACTGGCGACGGATATATCCGTCGGAAAACACCTTTTAATTGGCGACGGTTTAGCGACTAATTTATTCCGTCGCTATTCCGTCGCTAGGTTCTGTGCCCTAACTTAAATTGAACCGACGGGGGGGAATTTTTCATTCCCCCCAAAACTCTCTCTCTCTCTCGCGGCTCTCTCTCTCTCTCTCTCGCGCGCGGCTCTCTCTCTCTCTCTCGCGGCTCTCTCTCTCTCTCTACCAGGTATCTCTCTCTCTCTCTCTCTCTCTAATTTTGGGTTTTGGGGCCGGGGGGGGAGTGGGGGGGGTCGGCTTCGCGGGGGTTGGAGAGGGCGGGGGGGGGGGGTGGTGAATAGGGTCAGGGGGTCGGGGGGGTGTGGGGAATGGGGGCAGGGGGTGGGGGGGTGGGTAATGAGGGTCGGGGGGTCGGGGGGGGTAGGGAATGGGGGCAGGGGGGTCGGGGGGTGGGGGGTGGAGAGGGCAGGGGGGTCGGGGGGGGTGTTGAATGGGGGCAGGGGGGTCGGGGGGGGGGGTCGGGAATGGGGCCAGCGGGGTCGGAGGGCGGGGGGTGGGGGGTGGAGAGGGCAGGGGGGTCGGGGGGGTGGGGAATGGGTTGCATTCCCCGATACGGATACGGTTTGGCATGTCCCGATCCTAAGAAATAATACTATTTCATTTAATTTAATTTCATTTAATTTCAAAACTACTAAGAAATAATACTTAAAACACTTAAAATTATGCCTAAATGTATAAATTATATGTTTTTAAATGTAAATAATTTATTAATAATTATTTGTTTTCCAATACCAAAAAAATCCGATACTTCGATCCGATACCGCCGATACTACCGATATCGCCGATACCAATACTAGATTGCTTAGACTTATATTGCACGGTAACTAGATACAAGTTATGATACAATGTAAATGCAAGTATACATGTTAGCTAGATAGCTTAGACTTATATTGCAATCTCCTATTCACACGAGTATTGATATCGTCGATGCCAATACTCGTAGGAATATATAGTCCGATACCGATTCCGATACCGATACTTTGAACCTTGATTTAAATACATGTTAGTATAGTATCTTCACATATATGTTAAGAGTATATACATGATTAGCAAGGTAACTAGATACAAGTTATGATACAATGTAAATGCAAGTATACATGTTAGCTAGATAGCTTAGACTTATATTGCAATCTCCTATTCACACGAGTATTGATATCGCCGATGCCAATACTCGTAGGAATATATAGTCCGATACCGATTCCGATACCGATACTTTGAACCTTGATTTAAATACATGTTAGTATAGTGTCTTCACATATATGTTAAGAGTATATACATGATTAGCAAGGTAACTAGATACAAGTTATGATACAATGTAAATGCAAGTATACATGTTAGCTAGATAGCTTAGACTTATATTGCAATCTCCTATTCACATGAGTATTGATATCGCCGATGCCAATACTCGTAGGAATATATAGTCCGATACCGATTCCGATACCGATACTTTGAACCTTGATTTAAATACATGTTAGTATAGTGTCTTCACATATATGTTAAGAGTATATACATGATTAGCAAGGTAACTAGATACAAGTTATGATACAATGTAAATGCAAGTATACATGTTAGCTAGATAGCTTAGACTTATATTGCAATCTCCTATTCACACGAGTATTGATATCGCCGATACCAATACTCGTAGGAATAGTCCGATACCGATATACATTGTAGAGCTCTGTTTTGCTATTCTGGACATGTTGTGACCTGTGCTGTTCTAAATAGGAGCCAGACACACTCCTGAGACGGGGGAGTATGTATAGTGATGTGGATTCTTACTAACTTATCATGTGAACCCATTTATGGGCCCTTCATTGAACCTTCTCATGTGCAACTTTCAGTCCATTCACAGTTCCCTATATTGTACTCTACATCACCTAGTTCACTTATATCTAACATCCTAACCCTAATCCAAATTTATGAGTATCGGTATCGGGCTATTCTTATGTTTAGTTTGTCTTACGATACAGATTTTCACATCCAAATTGAGGATGAGTCGTTATTTTGTTGATCGTACATGGATGTACAAACGGCAACACGAGAGTAGAATTGGTGTGAGTGACGATTTTCAGGCAGGCGTGGAAGTATTTCTTAATTATGCAATGAGCAAAGCTCAGTACATGGACGGTAACAAAATTAAGTGTCCATGTGTTAAATGTCACAATAGACGTTACGAAGAAGTGGTGACTGTGAGAGATCATTTGACCCGTAAGGATTTCGTACGTAATTACGGCCTGTGGTCATCGCAAGGTGAACTATATTCGGAAAGACAGGCTGCGGAAGCTGCTACTTTTGCTTTTGATGATAATGCTGCAACGGATGTCATCGAAGACCACGGATGCTCTGTTGATTATGGAGATCTATAGAACCTTGCACGAGATATGGTGTATGATGCGGCAGGGCCTAATTTTGATCCGGAGGATCCTAATCCCGAGGCGAAGGAGTTCTATGACATGTTTCAGGACGCAGATACTTCTCTATATCCTGGTTGTGAGACTCATTCCGCACTGTCAGTGACGATGCGGTTGTTGAACATAAAGTCTGATTTTAACTTGCCACAAGCTTGCTATAATCGGATCACAGAAGTAATCAAGGAGGTGTTACCGAAGGAATCAAAAGAGCTACCAAAAAACTTCTACAAGTCAAAGATGATGGTCCGACAACTGGGACTGGGGTACGAGAAGATAGATTGTTGTCGCAACGGATGCATGTTGTACTACAAAGAGAATTGCGTATCAGAAAGTTGCAGCTTCTGTAATGCGGATCGTTACAAGCCAGTACAGGAAAAAGGAAAGTCGACTAGAAAACGACGTCCTTACAAGTATATGC
This sequence comes from Iris pallida, assembly GCA_029216955.1. Classification (NCBI taxonomy): domain Eukaryota; kingdom Viridiplantae; phylum Streptophyta; class Magnoliopsida; order Asparagales; family Iridaceae; genus Iris; species Iris pallida. Next base: position 8,443,202 of record JANAVB010039816.1, on the reverse strand, counting down.
ATTACTTGTCGATCACGAAGCGCTTGCAGAGGATGTATATGTCTCTAAATACAGCAGAACACATGACGTGGCACAGCGAAGAACGCATAAAGGACGAAGGAGAATTGTCACATCCTTCGGATGGAGAGGCGTGGAAACATTTTGATTTGTGTCATCCAGATTTTGCTGCAGAGCCTAGAAATGTACGCCTGGCGCTATGTGATGATGGCTTCGCCCCTTTCGGACAGTCGGGATCTCAGTACTCATGCTGGCCGGTCATTCTTACCCCTTACAATCTGCCACCATGGATGTGTATGAAGACTCCTTATATGTTTCTGACAGCTATCATACCCGGTCCTAAAAATCCGACGAAGAACATCGATATATATTTACAGCCGTTGGTGGATGAGCTGAAACAGCTGTGGGAGATCGGCGTCATGACCTATGATATTTCCAGGAAACAGAACTTTCAGATGAGAGCTTCACTCATGTGGACAATCAATGATTTTCCAGCATACGGTATGCTGTCGGGATGGAGTACGCACGGCAACATGTCTTGTCCGATATGCATGGAAAATAGTAAGGCGTTCCGCCTTAGGCATGGAGGAAAAACTTCTTTCTTTGACTGTCACCGTCAATTTCTGCCCGCGACCCATCCTTGGAGAAAGAATAAGGACGCGTTCAGATATGGAAAACAAGAATTTTCTCAACCTCCTGCCAGATTTTCGGGATACGATATTTGGGAAGCTATAAAGGAATTGCCCACCGCAATGGAAGATCCATCGAACCATCGTGTCGAGGGGTTCGGACAAAGCCATAACTGGACCAAACGGAGTATCTTCTGGGACTTGCCTTATTGGAAAGATAATCTTATAAGGCATAATCTTGATGTCATGCATATCGAAAAGAACGTGTTCGATAATGTCTTCAATACCGTCATGGATATTAAAGGAAAGACGAAGGACAATCCAAAAGCAAGACAAGACATAGCCGAGATATGCAAGCGTCCTCATCTGAACTTGATACAAAGGGGTGCTGGTGGACAATTAAGTAAGCCTATAGCGCCATACACATTGAGCAAGGAAGATAGATTAATAATCTGCAAGTGGATATCTAATTTAAGATTTCCCGACGGCTATGTTTCGAATTTGTCTAGATGCGTTGATCTCAATGAACGCAAGCTAACGGGAATGAAGAGTCACGACTGCCACGTGTTTATGGAAAGATTACTGCCCATTGCTTTGAGAGAGTTGTTGCCTTCTGCTGTATGGGTTCCGTTGGCCGAGCTGTCTACATTCTTCAGGGATATCTGTTCAACTAAGCTGACGGTGCAACATATGGTACAACTTGAGGAGAAGATTGTCTTAACAATCTGCAAGTTAGAGAAAATATTTCCATCGGACTTTTTCGACAGCATGGAGCATCTACCGATTCATCTAGCATACGAAGCCCGTGTCGGTGCATCTGTTCATTATCGATGGATGTACCCCTTTGAAAGGTAAATAAAAATCGATATAATTTAAGTAAAATTTAAGTGGATTTTACAATTCATTGTTAATTCTCAAGATAATTTGTCTCTTTAGGTACCTACACCATCTAAAGAAGAAAGTTGGCAACAAGGCTCATATAGAGGCTTCGATATACGAATCATATCTTATCGAGGAGGTGTCAAATTTCTGCTCCATTTATTTCGATACTCATGTCGAGACAAATCGAAATAGACCTCAAAGGAATGAAGAAGACGTTGAGGATGGAGGTATATTCAATTTAAGGGGCAAGCCTATTGGGGCTAGTAAGAAATGGTGGTTGACCGACGATGAGTATGATACCGCTCACCGATATGTCTTGTTAAATTGTGACATACAAGAAGTGAGAGATTTGGAGAAGTAAGTGACTACGCCTCGTTATAATCTCTAATTTGGTGAATTAAGTGACTACACTTATTTTTATTCTCTCTAACAGTGTATTTAGAGGTGAAGTCAAAATGAGGACACCATATATTACAGATGAGGGACTTCAAAGAGAGGTTGATTGTACCTTTCCGTCCTGGTTTCGTAAATACGTAAGTAACTGAGATAATATGTTATGCGGCTACCATTAAAATATATGCAGCTAAAATATTTAAATTATCAATACATGTTTACAGGTTTTATTGCCTGAAACAACACTCATAAATGAGAGCATTCGTTATTTGGCATTGGGACCGAAGAAGCATGCAAAGACTTTGTCAGGCTATGTCGTTAATGGCTTCAAGTTTAAGTCAACTCAGCATGCTATAAATGCCGAATTTCTCAATGACGGCTTCGATACCAAAAATTCTTGTGTTTGCATAAGAGGCACCATCTATGACGACGAGCCGGACTTTGACTATTATGGAGTGCTTCGGGAGATTGCAGATTTACAATATAGTGCCCCATATGATATGCATATTGTGATGTTCAAATGTGAGTGGTTCGATACGAGACCAAATATCGGTTGGAGAATCGATAAACAATTTGGATTCGTCGATATAAATCATCGCAGGAGGTATAGAGGGTCCGACACGTTTACGATAGCAAGTCAGGCTGTTCAAGTCTACTATACAAGCTACCCAAGGCGTCGTAGAGATCGATTTGACTGGTGGGCAGTATGCAAGATTAAATCTAGAAATACATTCAACGTTGGAGACCCAGCATACCAAGAGGACCAGATCGAGAAGCCCCAATACATGGGACAACAGTCGGATACCATGGACGTGGAAGATGTCGATATACCTCATGCTGAGGAAAATAGAGGGGAGGAAGAGGCTGATATACAAGACTTAGCTGTCAACCAGGGGAGAAAGAGGCGTCTTGTCCCAAGTATTGAGCCTGAAGAAGAAGTAGAAGAAGAAGAAGAAGAAGAAGAAGAAGAAGAAGAGGATGAGGATGAGGATGAGGATGATGATACAGATGAAGTCGACGATGAGGATGATGATATAGATGAAGTCGACGATGAGAATGAGGATGAGAACGATGACGATGAAGATGAGGACGAGGACGATAATGATGATTAGATTAAATATCGGTATATATTAGAAGCACTTACAACTAACTTAGTGAATTCAGTTTAGACGGACACATTCTTATTTCAGTTTATGTTTTTGCTGTTCGATCATCTACTTATTGTATAATTTTCTTTTTACAGATGGCACTCTTAGTTCTCATTGTCTTGACGGCACTCGCCGCCCTGCTGCTGGTATATATATTTTAGTTCAGTTTTATATTCATTTATACTTCTATATTGTTAATTATATTTATGTGTTCTATTTACAGGTCATGGTCACTACCACTCGTGCTGCTGGTAGCGGCAGTGGCCGTGGCCGTGGTGGTGCTGGTGGTTGCGGTACTGGCCGTGGTGGGCGTGGTGGTAGCGGCACTGGCCGTGGACGTGGTGGTAGCGGTCGTGGTGGTAGCGGTCGTGGTCGCCTTCCACATTCCCCGGATATAGAGTCCTCCGATCCCGACCTGGAGAGCCCGGCCACAGACTCTTCCCGCCGTCGATCTATCTCTGCGCTACCTTCATCTTCATCGAGGCCTGAGACTCCATCCGCTAGCGGATCCGTTCCGCCCCCGGATGCACCAGCGGGTACACCATCAGTTACTGCAGGGTGGGCTCCGGAGTACCCCCGGATTCAGCTTCATCCTGCTACCGGTGAGTACATCCGCGGACCCGCGGATCCTCCGACGCCTCCAGAGAGGCCGATAGGCGAGAACCGACGAGAGCTATGGCCCGCGGGTGATACGTAAGTAAATTTAAGTTAATTTATTAAAAATGTTTCATTTATTCAAGTTAATAATCCAGTCTTTACTTCTTTGTAGGTTTTTCCCGTATGATGCTGCCCGGATACTCGGGCAAATTATCCGGGAAAACTACCATGGCCCCTACCTCAATTTTTCTGAGGTGCCTCAGAACATGCAGTACGTCTGGCTCGAGGAGATGAAGGTATATATATATATCTTTTGGTTAATTATTAATTATTCTTTAATCCACTAATTTTTTAATTACGTGATAATTTAATTTGTATGTCAGACGACGTTCTGGTGGCCCCCCCATCGCGAGGAGTTGATTCGCAAGGCCTACAAAGCCGCCGCCGGGAAGAAGATACGGGATGCGGTGTACGACGTTCGTACGGCGCATTCGAGGAAGAAGTGGCTCCGGGAGGAGTACTACGAGCAGATGTTGGATAAGATGAATACTGCTCAGTACAGGGAGAAATCAGAGAAAGCGAAGGCGAGCAGACAGGCCGCTGGTCTGCATACGGGAGGTTCAAAGCCCCACGCAGCGACGCGTGCAGATTTGGTAAGATATCGCAAATTCATTTCACTATTAAATTCGGTACTATTAATATACGTAGTTAATTAAATTCGACGTATATTTCATATGCAGGCACAACGGGCGGTAAAGTAGGTGAGAGAGCCGGAGTCGGTCACCGCCTACGATGTATTCCTGCATACACACAAGAGGCGGGCAAACGGAAGCTTCGTCGACGCGAGGGCCTAGGCGACTGATGTAAGTAATTACGTTTATGAGATTTATATTAGAAATATAATTATTGTTAACTTAATTAGGTGAACGTAGGATTCAAATTATAACTTAGGAAAACATAGGATTTAGATTATAACTTAGGAAAACTTATAGTATAAACACATTCATTGGATAGGCTGCATATCGTGAGGCCCTTAGTCAGATTGAGCCCCCTGCCGAGGTTGTCGGCGAAACGACGCCCACCCAGACGCCCTCTTCTATGGCCGCTCGCTACGACGACGTGTTCGTAGAGTCTGTCGGCGGCTTTAATAAAGGGCACGTCTACGGCATAGGTTCCATGGCGGCGTCGTTGCAGGGCGCGACTCCGAGATATCCACCGCCCCCGCCTCCTCCCGCGCCCCCGTCGGACGATATGAGGGCGCAGCTTGCGACTCTCACCTCCGATATGTCGGAAATACGGAGTCTAATGTCGGATGTGCTGGAGCGCCTTCCGCGTCCTTCTTCTGCTTCCGGTCCAGATCCGTCTGCTCCCGGTACGTCTAGTGCGGTTGCCGGTCCTTCCGACCCTGGACGTTATTCATTTGACCGTTCTGCCGAGGTCCGCCTGGTACCGGATACTGCGCTCATTGGGCTCATGGACTTGATGTCGCCAGAGCAGCTCCGCACGCTTCCAGAGCATGTGTTGTCCCAGGTGCCGGCGTACATGGTGGAAGAGTACATCCGCAGAGCCGAGGCGGCGCCGAGACGACGACGCGATCCATCTCAATGATATTTGTACTGTTTTTGGATATTTGTACTATTTTTGGATTTTGAATTCTGGATATTTTGGAAGCGTACATGAATGTTTGGATATTATAAATTTGTGTATTTGTGTTTGGATATTTGTACATAGATGTTTGGATATTTCTGTTTGATATTGGATATTATGAATTTAGATATTTGGATATTTGTTGATCGTACATGGATGTTTGGATATTGGATATTATGAATATGTGTAATATTTACGAAAAGGAAATAGAATGTTTCTGTAATTTTTTTTAATTAATGTTGCATTTAGCGACGGACTAGCGACTAACTAGCGACGGATATATCTTTTAGCGACCGATGAGCGACTAACTAGCGACGGCAAATCCGTCGCTAACTGGGTTATATAAATATTTGCAGTTACCGACGGACGAGCGACGGAATATCCGTCGCTAACTGGGTGATATAAATATTTTGCAGTCAGCGACCACCTAGCGACTACCTAGCGACGGCGAATCCGTCGCTAACTGGTTGAAATAAATTTGCAGGTAGCGACGAGCTAGCGACGAACTAGCGACGAAACTTCCGTCGCTAACTGGAATATTAGCGACGGAATATCGACTACCTAGCGACGGCAAATCCGTCGACATGGTTCTGGAAATATGGTAGGTTTCCAGAGACTTAGCGACGGATAGTGGGTCGCTAATCCGTCGCTAATCTGTCGAGGATTACGACGGACTAGCGACGGCTTAGCGACCCATTATCCGTCGACATGGTTCTGGAAATATGGAAGCTTTCCAGAACCAGGCCGACGCCCTACCCGTCGCTAATCCGTCGCTATAACGTCGAGGTTAACGACGGAATGGCGACGGAATAGCGACTGATTTTGCGTATCAGGAACCTCTCTGATACGCTTTTACCGACCTATTTACGACGGCTTAGCGACGGATATTTTAATATTATATGGCATATAAACCGACGGGAACAAGTCGCTAATCCGTCGCTAAACCATTGAAAGGCAACCGTCGGTAATCAGTCGCTAGTCCGTCGGTTAATCATTTGTCCGACGGCTTAGCGACGGACAAATTTTAGCGACGACGTATTTTCCGACGGCCATTTTCATCAAATATCCGTCGCTATTCCGTCGGTAATTTATGTTACCGACGGATGAGCGACGGATGTGGCCGTCGCTAAAGTTGGTTATTTTGGTAGTGTGATATAGAGTAAGAGAGTTAGAGAGTGATTTTGGAGAGGGATTGGAGAGGGTGTTAGCTAGAGTGGGAGAACAGCCCTTGGACAGTCCCTATTCCAACCCTTCATGACAGCACAAGTCAGCCTATAAATAAGCCTATAAGCAGTCCATAAACCACATACAATTCAGCCTCAAATCCACCCCCATAGCAGCCCCAATCCAGCCCTTGTTCAGCCCCCCCAAACCAGCCCAAAATCAGCCATATATCACCCATATATTCAGCTTATTGTTGTCCCAAAATCAGCCTACATTCAGTACAAAATCAGCCTACATTCAGTCCACTTAAACCTCCATTTCAGCCCAATAACAACCTCCAAATTTAGCCTATGTTAGCCCACTAATTAGCCCACTTGACAGCCCTACATTAGCCCTCTTAACCCCCAACAAATTAGCCCATATGAGCACCCATTTGACAGCCATAAACAGCCCCTATATTCAGTCCAAATCAGCCCCAAAATTCATCTATCCATTCACTCATCCTTCCATCTTTCATTTCACCTTTCATTCACTCACACTTTCAACCATGCATTCCATTCATTCATTCTTCCCTTCATTCTTTCATTCATTATACATTCATTCTTTCCCCCTCATTCCACATTCAATTTCAACACAAACTCAGCCCACATTTCATCCTCCAATCATTCACCACTCATTCCACTACTACAAAAATAGTTAACAATAACACTTTATAGATGACACTCATCTCAAAATGTCATTAATGATATTTTTAATGTTGGCTCATTAGATACTCGTCATTAATAACTTTATCAATGACATCAATAATAATAATGTCATGATAAGTACTATAAGATGACGATTAAAAAGATAAGGGTCATAAAAAAATTATGGATGTCATATTTTGTGTGTGAAAAAAAAATATGTGGGACTAACAATGACACAATAATATTAAGAGTCATATTTAGTTTAAACAATGACAAAAACATGTTGTGTGTCATAAAATATTGATTAAAACATTGGCATACTATTGGATTGAATCCAGTGTTGACTAAACATTGGCATATTGTTTAGGGTTAGATTTTTTAAAATTTTTATGCAATACAATAGAAAACCCTTAAACGAAACCCCCCCACCAATAAGCTATTGAAAATGTTCCTAAATAAATTTTAGGCAAACAACCCTCTTAACAAAATTTCCAACACTACAAGAAAATGTAGCATTTACGGCGCGCAATTTACAACACGCAGTTGTTGCGCGTTGTAAATGACACTCTTTTACAGTGTGCATATATGTGTGCGGTCAAAGAGTTGTTATTTGTCTTTTTTACGGCATGTTTGACATGCATGCCGTAATTGATGAATTATTTACGGCATATATTTTTGCGTGCTGTAATTGAAGACTCATTTACGGCATGCATTTTGTGTGCGTTATTATTGAAGACTTATTTATATTTTTGTGTGTGGTAAATGAATACTCATTTATAACATATTTTTCATGTATGTTGTAATTGTTTCCTTCCTATGACATTTTCCCTTAAGAAATTCTCCCCTCCCCCTATATGTTTTTATTTCCCTCTAATTTAGGGGAAATTGCCACGCACAAAGAAACCCCCCCCCCCCCTTTTCCTCTCTTTATTTTTCTTTTCCGGCCAAATTAAGCCCTAAAAATTTTTTGCGAAGAAACTTTTTGCTTTCTGGCACAAAGAAAATTCCCATATCCAGGTTTTGAGCATTGCAATCCCTTTCTGAAGCCCTAGATTAGGGATCGGCCAGAAGAAGGAGAAGGGTCTCTCCAGGTTCGATCTTCTCCAGGTTTGTTCTTCAAATCTTTATCCTTATTTTATTTTATTTCATATATACTCGATCTTCTCCCGGTCGAGCTATTCTGGCGAGTCTTGTTATATATCTAACATGCAGGGGCTTCAATTCTACTTACTCGACCTATTAAATATCTATTGAAGTTATCAGTAATTTTTCATCAGTAGTCTCATCTCCCTTCATCCTCTCATTTTTGCAACAATTTGCAGTTCACAATTAAATATACATTGAAGTTCTCAGTAGTTTTTCTTTGATATAGTTGGCATGTTCCCTTATTTTGACATGTTATCTACATTGCTTTACAATTTTCTTCATTGTGTTAAATTTGTTTTCTGGCAGTTCTACTATGTTGGATAACTCAAGAGGCGTTTGATCTGATTGCTGACAAAGTTTATCCCACACAATGGTATTTTTTTAAAAAAATGTCCTTAAAATTAATGCATGCTGGAGGATTCAAACCCGTATTGCTCTGGTACAATTTTAAAATCTCTGCCACTACACCAAAATTTTATAGTGTTGGGGTTAATATTTATTTCATGTTTTATTTTTATTTTATTTTATTTTAGTTGTGAATTTTGAGTCCTTTGTATTTTGATGTGTGCAAGTACCCTGATCTCATGGTCATGTTTGCAAGATGGAGGGTGGGCTTTGGTATTGCATAAACCTATCAAAAGGTTTTGTTATTATATGTTTTTGTAAGTTGTTGGCATAAGTAGTTACTGATCCAAACATGTAACTGGTAACCCTGATTGATAGAAAGTTGCTTTGTATGTGCTGAAATGAATGAAAATGACAAAATTGGGCGTGCATTGATAAATAGATGATGATATAATTTCAACATTGACAAGTTTTCTTTTAGTTGTTATAATTTCATAACAAATTAAAGCATTAGAACATTGTCATCTGAACATTTTCATATGTCAAACAATATTTGATCAATTTTAAGTAATATGTCGCTTGAACAGGAATTTCTTTAGATTGATAAGGTAATTTTTATATTATTTAAAATGTTACTGAAGCAAAAGAAAGAAAAAAAGTTTTTATTAGTTTCAAAGCCTGCAAAGAAAAAAAGTTTTTATTAGTTTCAAAGCCTGCCTATATGCTTATTATTCTTGAACAGGAATTTCTTTAGATTGATAAGGTAATTTTTATATTGTTTAAAATGTTACTGAAGCAAAAGAAAGAAAAAAAAAGCTTTTATTAGTTTCAAAGCCTGCCTATATGCTTATTATTCTAGATTGTCAAATTACAGATATCGACGAATGCAATGACTCATCGGAAGATGTATGTGCACCTGAAGCCAGATGCGTCAACAAAAACCCTGGATTGGTGTGTCGTTGCCCGATAGGGAGCCTAGGCAATAGCTTGAGAGGTCAGGGTTACAACAATTGCCTTCTGCTGATACAACATAAACATTTGTATGATTTATTTTGTAAGTATAACTCAAGCGATTTGTAAAGAATTTTTATTTCATACATTGTCTTAGGACTCCATTGGTTACATCAGAGGATTGGAATCCTTTACCCATACCAATAACTACTAATACAAATTAAAAGAATACATAAAACATTAATAATTTGTCATGGTCAGTATCTTATACTCGTTCCACATTTATTTGGCATCATGGAATATATTGGATTGGTTATTAGTGGGATGTGCAACAGTCATCTAGAATCGACAGTAGAGTTCTTAGAACTTGCAGGTGTATGAAATACGTATTCCATAACATGATATTGAATATTATAATATTAATATATGAGAACTTCTGCTAGGATATCATGGACATGGTTAATTTTTAACTTTAGTAGTAGCTTTAATTAAGAGCCCATCATGTTGTATGCATGAGCTCGAGCAGTGCACACTGTTCTGTTGTATGCATTTGCCTAGACGGATTTGGTATTCCTACTTTTTTGCCATTATGTCTGGTTTTGAAACAGTGAAGTAAAGACTTGATGCCAATAATAGCAGCTATTGAAGTGCAGGCTCTAACAGCAGCTATTGTAGTGCAGGCTCCAACAGCAGGTTCTTGGGATACCGCTACTGCAGTGCAGGCTCTAACAGCAGCTGCACACAGGATACCCCACACTAGTGCACATTGGTAACACTCCTACATTCTAGATATCTCTGATGCACTCTCACTGTTACACAAACACACACGGTTAATTCTCCTTTCTGATACACACTCATTTACCTTTAGATTGTTAGTATATTACTTACACAAGGATACTCAAATGTAGCCCACATTTACCTTGGCATTTGACTCAGCCTTTCCAAACTCCTATTGATACAACTACCCTGCTGTCCACATTTACCTTGTGTGGAACAATTTCTTCGTCAAATACATGGAGCCATAGTAAGTCCTATTTTCTGCTCATTATAATTCTGCTATTACAATTTATTGATTATGTTCCCTGCATATTGCCAGCTGTCATATTATTGCAATTCTTGGCCTTTATCTGTTTTTTCTACCTCAATTAAATAATTAATGCCATTGAAACCAAGTTTTAAAAGTTCGGTAATAATGATACATATTGGCAGTATCGTACTGGATTTGAGCCGAATTGGTCAGAAACTTTCATCATATGCGTCTCTAATACCAATAAGTCTTAAATAGAACCATGAAAGCTGTTGTATAAGCACTAGTTGGTGATTGATACTCTTAGATTGGTCGTCATATTAATTATCTTGTTTGCTGAATTCAGAACCATACTTAAATTTTATTTTATTTTTCTCGTTTCTAATATGCTTATTAGTATATAATGTCATGTAGCTAAGTAATCCACATATAGTCTGACTCTCTTGCCCTTGCTTTGAATTTGATTTTAGTAACTGAAGCATTGAATTTGATTCACTTTTATCATTTAGTAACTGATTCTCTTGCCCAATCCATCTTTCAGACTCCATGAATCAAGATCAGCTTCGATTCCTCGAGTTTCAAGTGGTTGTTACAGTGTATCCGCTCCCAGAAGATAACTAGGTATCACTCATAAAGATGACGCCACAAAGGAGAGCTTTCCGAAATGTGTGCTGGATAAGATATAAAGAAGATGAATTGAGAGATTTGATTCAAAAAGACTGGCATTTAATTTATGCTTATGGGAAATTGATATGAAACTAAAGGTAGGCCATCTTTGTGTCCTTTAAAAGTTTCTATGTAATGCCATTATTTGCCTGCACGTATACTGTTGACACAAAGTCACAGTCAACCAAATATTGATAGAATTGACTAAATAATACTTGTGATAATTCAATACGACACAAGAATTGACTAAATAATACTTTGTAAGAAGTTGACGTGCTCTTCTGAAGAAAGGACACGGGGTGTAACTACTATTTCATAAATAGTAGATTTAATCCTGAGCTAGAGTTCTCAGGCCTGGACTAGTCCTCCACGAGGGAAACCAGGTTAAAAATTGGCTGTGTTTGCGTATGCTTTCTTGCTCCTTATTTATTTTCATATTTACTCTGATTAATTTTAGCTTGTGAAAGAGTTTAATTTTTAATTGGTTATTATTGCTATAAACTCTATTCACCCCCCTCTAGAGTTGCCATCTGTTCTTCAATTGGTATCAGAGCTCTGTTCTCTCAATAAGGACTAACATTCTAGAGCTGATCTATGGCAACCACACAATCCTTGATTTCCAATCACGGTGAAGGGCAGTCCACTCATAGGCCTCCCCTATTTGATGGAACTAACTACACCTATTGGAAAACAAGGATGAGTTTTTATCTCAAGTCGCTAGACTTCGACCTGTGGACTATCGTCACCGACGGTTACAAAAAGCCCCCCAGGATAGTTGTCAATGGTGATCTCGTTGAGAAATCACATGACAAATATTCTGACGAGGAGAAGAAACAGGCAAGTCTAGACGCGAGAGCTATTAATATTTTATTCTGTGCTATAGACAGGAATGAGTTCAACAGGGTCTCAACATGCACCACCTCTCACGAAGTATGAAGACTTCTAGAAGTGACGCATGAAGGAACCATCCAAGTCAAGGAATCAAAGATAAGTCATCTCACTCAAGAATATGAGGCTTTCAAGATGAAGCCAAATGAGACGATCACGCAAATGTTCACAAGATTCCTCGACATCATCAATCCTCTATCTTCGCTCGGCAAACAATACACAAATCACGAGAAGATTCACAAGCTACTTAGGGGGCTACCAAAGATTTGGAACCCTAAGGTGACAGCCATCATAGAAGGAAATGATCTCACAACCATGTCCATGGAGACTTTGATGGAAAAGCTGATGACTCATGAGCTTGACCTCAAAGACTTCGAAGAGCCTACTCCTAAGGCTAAGGAGATCGCACTCAAAGCTCACCGACGGAGGGCTGACCCCGATGAGACGGATGACGATAACTCGGAAGGTGATGATCAAGCTCTCCTTGTCCGCAACTTCAAGAAATTCCTTCGCTTCAACCGAAGAAAGATAGAACCACAAGAAGACGACGAAGAAGAGCCAACCTGCTACGGTTGCAAGAAGACGGGACATGTCCGAAAAGACTGTCCATACTTAAAGAAGAGCAACCGTTATGAGAAACCATACAAGAAGACTTCCTCAAAGAAATGTGCCAACACAAGCATTTGGCATGAAAGCGAAGCTAGTGACTCCGAGGAAGAAAAGGACTCTCCTCAAGATACGACAAATGTGTGCCTAATGGCAACGTCCGACAAGGTATCAAACGAAACTCTTGATGACTTCACATTTGATAAACTTGGCGATGCTTTCACCGATTTACTTGATAATCATAAAAAGGTCATTGGTAAATATAAACATGCCAAGGAAAAGATCAAAAGTCATGAAGTCAAAATTCAAAGACTTTCCTTTTTGCTTGATAACATTAGAGACACTTCACCCACGGAAGTCAAAAATGAGGTATCTAAGCTTAAAATAAGCCTACATGATGCCGAAGCACGCATTGAACAACAAACACAAAAAATTACAGCACTCAACACGAAACTTGCTGAAGAAAAGAGTAGACACAAGATTTCTATTACTAAGATACATGGTTTGAATGCTAAGGTTACTGAACTGTAGGCTGTTTCTAAGAAACTAGAGACTAAATTGGGAAAACAGGTTGCTCAACCTCAAACCCAATCACATAAGACACACACAAAGTATAATACTACTCATTCTAGTCAACCACGTCGTCCACCTGCAACACGTAATCATGCATACATATACACACACTTTCACAATACACACAAACCACATGCACGTAGAAATAATTCTCATATGTCAAAGAATTATCATGCTATACATAGATACAATCATCACCATGTTGCACAAAAATAAAATCACCATCACTCTATATATAGACATCATCACCATGCTATTCCATATAGACAATATCACCATGCCACTCCAAATCACTCTATAGATAATCATCATCACCATGCTAGCTCTACACATCATCATGCTACTCCACATCACTTTACTCATAGACATCATATGCATGCTCCTAACATAAATAGGAATGCTATATGTACTTATTGTGGATTACATGGACACATCTCACCATAATGTAGAATTAGAAGATTGGTAGATAGAAAGATATATGCATGGTTTCCGAAAACTAACTTTTTAGAACCCTCAAGAACTTGGGTACCAAAGGTCTCATCTACTCTTGATGTAGGTGGACCTTCCCTCCTCAACTAAGAGTAAGTGGATATTCTCGATAGTGGATGCTCGCGGCATATGATGGGAGACGCAAATCTTTTCGCATCACTATCGATGAAGAGAGAAGGATATGTATCCTTCGACAACAACCTAAAAGGTTATATCATAGATAATGGTATTATTGGTCATCCTCCCTCTCCCGTAATAAAGGATGTATGCCTAGTGACCGAGTTAAAGCATAACCTGCTCAGCATTAGTCATCTTGCTGACCATGGATATGACATTAACTTTGGACAAAATAAATACTTTATTTATGATAGGTCAACAGGAGACATCGCTTTTGAAGGGATAGGAGAGGATAATATCTATATTTTCTATTTGTCTAGAGATACTAATAATGCAGGTAGATGCCTATATGCTCATAAAGATGAAAGATTACTATGGCACCAGCGTCTTGGTCATGCCAATATGGATACTATATCCAGGCTATCGACTAAGAAGCTAGTTAGAGGCTTGCCCGACATCACATTCAGAAAGGACACGGTATGTACCGAATGTGAATTGAATAAGGCAACCAAGTCCTTATTTCATTCTATTAACTCTGTAAGTACTACTAGACCCTTGCAACTACTCCATATGGATTTATTTGGCCCTAGTAGAGTAGCCAGTCTTGGTGGAAAACTCTATGCCTTTGTTATTGTTGATGACTTTTCTAGATTTACTTGGGTTTTTTTTCTTACAAATAAAAGTAATGCTATTTCGGTTTTCAAGATTTTTGTTAAGAAAGTTCAAAATGAAAAAGTCTACATGATTACTCGAATTCGAAGTAATCATGGAGGCGAATTCGAAAATTCTGATTTTGAAAAGTTTTGTGATTCTAATGGCTTTGATCATGAGTTTTCTTGTCCAAGAACTCCTCAACAAATTGGTGTTATGGAGCGGAAGTATAGGACTCTTGGCGATATGGCTAGAGTCATGTTGAACAAGTTTTTACTTCCGAAATACTTTTGGGCTGAAGCTGTCAGTACAACATGCCACATTTTAAATAGGGTACTTATTCGTCCTATTACGAAGAAAACACCCTATGAGCTTTAGTTTGGGAGAACCCCAAATGTTTCTTATATTATAGTTTTTGGTTGTAGATATTTTATCCTTAACACCAAAGACAACTTAGGCAAGTTTGATGCCAAAGCTGACGATGGTATTTTTATTGGTTATGCTGCCAAGAGCAAGGGATATAGAGTGTTTAACAAACGCTCATTAATTGTGGAAGAGTCTACAAATGTGACTTTTGATGAAGATAACAGTGCAGCAGCTACTCTTGATGATGATGTTGAGCCATCAACTTCTACTCCAATGAATACCATAACCGAAACCAATTCTCTGGAGGGCTTGCCAAAGAAATTCTCTTCAAGCCATCACATCCAGAAAATTTGGTAATAGGTGAGGTTTCACGTGGAGTAACTACTAGATCATCATTAAGAGACTCTATTGCTAGCACTTGTTGACACAAAGTCACAGTCAACCAAATATTGACTACATTGACTAAATAATATTTGTATTAATTCAATACGACACACGACGACTGCATTCAGTTCAAGACAGATGACAGCTCAGTCTTCGGCTCTCAGTGTGTTCTGGAGTCTGTATTTTATAATTTCATTGAGTCTAGACTTGTGTACTCTGAGTCATGCTGAGCTCTTGGAACTTAGTCTATAACCTACCCAAAATCCCAAGCTCCACTGAACCAAAAACTGCCCACTGGTCCCCTTAGAACCACTCTGTGCTCTAGAGACAGAGTTCGGGCCGAACTCTGCCTCCACACAGAGTTCGGGCTGAACTCTGTCCCCTAGAAATCAGGAACCCTAATTTTAGGGTTAGCTGGTTGCTAGTTGTCCAACGGCCAAATTTTTGAATTTTCCTACCCGAATTCTGGCCGAATTCTGCCTATAAAAACACTATAAATAGGGCATAAATTCTCTCATTTCAAATCATCCAATTTTCTCTTCTCTTCTCTCTTATAAGCTCAATAAGCCATACCCTTCCCATCTACTAGCCATAAGCCTCCTAAGTCTCGAGTGCTCAGCATCTCTCAGTTAGGATTCTTGTGCAAGAGTCGAAGAAGTCGCTTGGACAATTCCAAGCAAATCGCCACTGCGATCCTCTGTTAGAAGTTGACGTGCTCTTCTGAAGAAAAGGCACGGGTTGTAAACTACTATTTCACAAATAGTGGATTTAATCCTGAGCTAGAGTTCTCAGGCCTGGACTAGTCCTCCACGAGGGAAACCAGGTTAAAATCGCTGTGTTTGCGTATGCTCTTCTGCTCTTCATTTATTTTCCGTACTTTACTCTGATTATTTATTGTTGGTGAAAGAGTTATTTTTAATTGGCTATTTTTCTATATAAACTCTATTCACCCCCCTCTAGAGTTGCCAAACTGTTCTTCATTTGGTATCAGAGCTCTGTTCTCTTTATAAGGACTAACATCCTAAGAGCTGATCCATGGCAACCACACAATCCTTAATTTCCAATCATGGTGAAGGTCAGTCCACTCATAGGCCTTCCCTATTTGATGGGACTAACTACACATATTGAAAAACAAGGATGAGCTTCTATCTTAAGTCTCTAGACTTTGACCTGTGGACTGTCGTCACTGACGGTTACAAAAAGCCCGCCAGAATAGTTGTCGATGGTGACCTCATTGAGAAACCACACGACAAATATTCTGTCGAGGAGAAGAAACAGGCAAGTCTAGATGCTAGGGCTATTAATGCTTTATTCTGTGCCATAGACAGGAATGAGTTCAACAGGGTCTCTACATGCACCACTGCTCATGAAGTATAGAGACTTCTAAAAGTGACGCATGAAGGAACCACACAGGTCAAGGAATCCAAAATAAGCCGTCTCACTCAAGAATACGAAGCTTTCAAGATGAAGCCAAGTGAGACGATCACTCAAATGTTCACAAGATTCCTCGACATCATCAATCCTCTATCCTCGCTTGGAAAGTAGTACTCAAACCACGAGAAGATTCGTAAGCTGCTCAGAGGGCTACCAAAGATTTGGAACCCTAAGGTGACAGCCATCATAGAAGGAAACGATCTCACAACAATGTCAATGGAGACCTTGATGGGTAAGCTTATGACTCACGAGCTTGACCTCAAGGACTTCGAAGAGCCTGCTCCGAAGACCAGGGAGATCGCACTCAAAGCTCATCAACGAAGAGCTAATCATGATAAGACCGAAGAAGATAATTCGGATGATGAAGACCAAGCTCTCATGGTTCGCAACTTCAGGAAATTCCTTCGCTTCAATCGAAGGAAGAAGGAATCTCAAGAAGACGATGAAGAAGAACCAACTTGTTACGGTTGCAAGAAAACTGGACATGTCCGAAAAGATTGCCCATTCCTGAAGAAGAGCAACCGCTATGAGAAGCCATACAAAAAGAACTCATCAAAGAAATATGCCAACACAGGCATCTGGCATGAAAGTGAAGCAAGTGACTCTGAGGAAGAAAAGGACTCTCCTCAAGATACAGTAAATGTGTGCCTGATGGCAACTTCTAACAAGGTATCTAACGAAACTCTGGATGACTTTTCTTTTGATGAACTTGGCGATGCTTTCACTGATTTACTCGATGATCATAAAAAGGTCATCGGTAAATATAAACATGCCAAGGACAAAATCAAAAGTCTAGAAGATGAGATACAAAGAATTTTTTTACTTCTTGATAATGTTAGAAACACATCACCCACTAATGACACTGATGAAGTATCCAAGCTTAAATTAAGCTTACATGATGCTGAAGCACGTATTGAGCAACAAACTCAAGAAATCACTACTCTCAACACGTTGCTTGCTGAAGAAAAGAGTAGACACAAGATTTCCATGACTAAGATTTATGGCTTAAATATTAAGGTTGATGAACTGCAAGCTGTTTCTAAAAGATTAGAAACCAAATTGGGTAAACAGGTTGTTCAACCTCAAACCCAATCACATGGGCACAATACCACTCATGCTAGTCAATCACGTCATTCTCATGCAGCACATAACCATGCATTTATATACACAAACTTTCACAAACCACGTGCACGTAAGAACAATTCTCACTCAGTACACACTCATCATGCACAAAGACACAATCAACATCACTCCACACATAAAAATCATCATGCCATGCCATATAGACAAAATCATCATGCAATGCCATATAGACAAGGTCCTCATATACCATATAGACAAAATTATCATGCCATACCATCTAGACAATATCAGCAAGTCACACATCATAGACAATACCATCATTCTATGCCTCATAGACACCATCACCATGCCACTTATTCCATGCATAATCATTTTCACCATGCTAACTCTTCACATCATGTCCATCCTCATCCTGTTGCTTATAGATATTATTCTCATGCTCCTAGTATAAATAAGAATGCTATCTATACTTATTGTGGATTACATGGACACATCTCACCACAGTGCAGAGTTAGAAGACTTGTAGATAAAAGGATATATGCTTGGTTCCCAAAGACTAACTTTTCAGGACCCTCAAGAACTCGGGTACCAAAGGTCACATCTACTCTTGATGTAGGTGGACCTTTCCTCCTCAACTGAAAGTAAGTGGATTCTCGATAGTGGATGCTCGCGACATATGACGGGAGACACAAATCTTTTTGCATCACTATCGATGAAGAGAGAAGGATACGTATCCTTCGGTAACAATCTCAAAGGGCACATTATAGGTAATGGTATCATTGGTCATCCTCCTTCTCCTGTAATAAAGGATGTCTGTCTAGTGACCGAGTTAAAGCATAACCTGCTCAGCATTAGTCATCTTGCTGATCATGGATATGATATTAACTTTGGACAAAACAGTTGCTACATCTATGATAGGTCAACAGGAGACATTGCTTTTGAAGGGAAAAAAGAGGACAACATCTACATTTTCTATCTTTCTATAAATACTAACAATGCAGGTAGATGTCTATATGCCCACAAAGACGAACGACTACTTTGGCACCAGCGTCTTGGTCATGCCAACATGGATGCTATATCCACGCTTTCCACCAAGAAGCTAGTGAGAGGATTGCCTGACATCACGTTCAAAAAGGATACGGTATGTGCCGAATGTGAACTAAACAAGGCAACTAAATCCTTATTTCATTCTATCAACTCTGTAAGTACTACTAGACCCTTGCAACTACTTCATATGGATTTATTTGGTCCTAGTAGAATAGCTAGCCTTGGAGGCAAACTTTATGCATTTGTTATTGTTGATGATTTTTCGAGATTTACATGGGTTTTCTTTCTCGCTAATAAGAGCGATGCTATTTCTGCTTTCAAAATTTTTGTAAAGAAAGTTCAAAACGAAAAAGGCTACATGATTACTCGAATCCGAAGTGATCATGGAGGCGAATTCGTAAATTATGATTTTGAAAGTTTTTGTAATGCAAATGGTTTTGATCATGAATTTTCTTGTCCTAGAACTCCTCAACAAAATGGTGTTGTGGAGCGGAAGAATAGAACTCTCGGCGATATGGCCAGAGTCATGTTGAATAAATTTTCACTTCCGAAATATTTTTGGGCAGAAGCTGTTAGTACAGCATGCCACATTTTGAATAGGGTGCTGATTCATCCCATTACGAAGAAAACACCCTATGAGCTTTGGTTTGGGAGAACCCCCAATGTTTCTTATTTTAAAGTTTTTGGTTGTAGATGTTTTATCCTTAACACCAAAGACAACTTAGGCAAATTTGATGCCAAAGTTGACGATGGTATCTTTCTTGGTTATGCCGCCAAGAGTAAGGGATATAGAGTTTTTAATAAACGCTCACTTATTGTGGAAGAGTCAACAAATGTGACTTTTGATGAAGACAACAGTGCAGCAAGTACTCTTGATGATGACGTTGAGCCATCAACTTCTACTCCAATGAATACTTCAACCGAAACTAATTCTCTGGAGGGTTTGCCTAAGAAATTCTCTTTCAAACCTTCTCATCCAGAAAATTTAGTTATAGGAGAAGTTTCACGTGGAGTAACTACTAGATCATCACTAAGAGACTCCGTTGCTAGTACTGCCTTCATTTCACAAGTAGAGCCTAAAAACATTTCTGAAGCTTTTAATGATGAATTTTGGATTTCTGCTATGCAAGAAGAACTCAACCAATTCGAGAGAAGCCAAGTATGGGAACTCGTTCCTAGACCGGTTAATCACTCGATAATTGGTACTAAATAGGTTTTTAGAAACAAAGTAAATGAAGATGGTTCAGTCACACGTAACAAAGCTCGTCTAGTAGCTCAAGGATACAACCAAGAGGAAGGTATCGACTACGATGAGACGTATGCTCCTGTTGCTAGACTAGAATCCATTCGGATGCTTTGTGCTTTTGCTAATTTTCAAAACTTTAAATTATTTCAAATGGATGTGAAAAGTGCTTTTCTGAATGGTTTTATTAAGGAGGAAGTTTATGTGAAACAACCTCCTGGCTTTGAAAATCATAAATTTCCCGACCACGTGTTCAAGCTAAAGAAAGCACTTTATGGCCTCAAACAAGCCCCCAGAGCTTAGTATGAAAGGCTAAGTAGCTTCTTACTTGAGAAAGGTTTTTCAAAAGGGAAAATTGACACTACACTGTTTATAAAATCTTTTAAAGACACCATTTTATTAATTCAGATTTATGTTGATGATATTATTTTTGGGTCTACTGATGAAACTCTTTGTCAAGAATTTGCCAAGTGTATGCAGACGGAATTTGAGATGAGCATGATGGGAGAGCTCAACTACTTTCTTGGTCTGCAAGTAAAACAACTGGCAAATGGAACTTTCATCTGTCAATCGAAGTATACCAAGGACATGCTGAAGAAGTTCGATCTTGACAACATCAAACCAATCAGCACTCCAATGGCTACTTCAACCAAACTCGAACCAGATGAGAGCGACAAACCCGTTGATCAACGTAAGTATCGAGGTATGATAGGCAGCTTACTTTATTTAACTGCTAGTCGCCCCGATATCATGTTTAGTGTTTGCCTATGTGCTAGATATCAAGCAAATCCTAAGGAATCTCACATGACCGCGGTTAAGCGTATCTTTCGATACCTTAAGGGTACGGTTACAGTGGGCCTATGGTATCCCAAGTCAACATCATTTGACCTCATCGGTTACTCTGATGCTGACTTTGCTGGATGCAAGGTCGACCGTAAAAGTACGAGCGGCACGTGTCATTTATTAGGAAAGGCTTTAGTCTCATGGTTTAGCAAGAAGCAGAACTCTGTCGCACTATCCACAACAGAAGCTGAATACATAGCAGCTGGGCGTTGTTGTGCACAAATTCTGTGGATGAAGCAAACCCTTGAAGACTATAAGTTATCTTTCATGCATATTCTTATATTCTGTGACAATACTAGTGCCATCAATTTGACTAAGAATCCTGTCTGCCACTCACGCACTAAACACATTGAGATCAGATACCACTTTTTGCGTGATCATCAGCAAAATGGCACGATTAACTTAGAATTTATTGACACTGATCATCAGCTAGCAGATTTCTTTACTAAGCCATTATCCGAAGAGCGCTTCAATTATCTTTGTCGTGAACTCGGAATTTTGGATGAAGCAGTTATAAGTTGAGACTTACTTGCGTAAATGTTGAGTATATTTTGATTCTTTTATGACAAATTTATTATGGGTACAAGCCGAAAGGGTCCTTCTGACAAAAAGGCGTAAAAGCCTAAGCGACACGGTGCACTAGTCCTCAGGACTACCGCTAGCTGGGATCCGGCCCCTGCAGCTAACCCATGGCAAATTTGAAATACTGAATTACAATATATTTCCTTGTTTATTATATGGTTTGTTCCGATTTATTATTGCCTAATTGATTTTTTCTAAAGTTAATTATGACCTTTGTGTACCTCTCTATGTACTTTATTGTTTTCATCAATCTTTTATCCTCAAAATCTCTTTTGTTCAACACTTAATCAATTTTTCTATCTTTTCAGCCTGCCTTTAGTTCTGGACCACTGATCCAGAACTCGGGCCGAACTCTGCCCATAACAGAGTTCGGGCCGAGTTCGGTCCCTAAGTTCCAGCGTCGGGATCTGGCTCTGCCGTTGGATCAATTTAGATCCTATGGTCAATATTTCATCCGACCAAAGATAAACCCCTACTTTATGTCGGGACTCCTTCTCTCTCCTTCACCATTGCCTCCTTCCTCACCTCTCCAAACTCTTTCCTTCAAACCCTAACCCTAGTTTTTGATCTAGAGTGCTCCATTGCTCCTCAAAATCAAGGAAAAAGGGTTTCTCGTCATTCTCTTCCACTGTTTATTAATCATTTGAGGTATCATTCTTGTCTTCTATACTTCACTCTATCAAGTTTTTATGGCTCCTCGCTTGTTCAATCGTGGAAAGAGCATTCGAACTGAGAGTGTTTCCTCTTCGGATACTCCTCCGACGAAGGAACATATCATTGAACAACTTCAACCACCTCATCCGTTGTTCAACCCACCTCGTCCTCGAAACCCTTCTACCTATGACAACCGATTATTTGTTTCACTAGATGCCTCAAACAACTGGTTTAGTGACTATCGGAATCGTCAGGTATTCGCAGGACATCCTATTAATTTTTCTATCTTCTCTCAATATGATTCTTTATTTCATGACCTCTGCTTTGATGAGCTTGTCACTACCACTTCTGTTATCTATCGTCATGCTGTCCAAATGTTCTACTGCAATATGACCTTTGATGATCTCCATATTTATTCACGAGTTGCAGGTATCAATATATCTTTTGATGACTTTGACTTAGCCGAATATCTTGATCTTCAAGAGCCCAATTCTTGGGAAAAGCTAGTTGACGCTCGCTCGTTCCGTTTTCCCGACAGAATTTCCCTTGAGAGCTTCAAGGATGATTTGTGTACTCCATACACACGTCCTCGCAAGCTCACGGCTAAATATCTCAACCCCTATTTTTCTGATCTTCATTGGATTATTTCTAACACCATTCTACCCAAAACAGGTTCCCATGATGACATCACTTATCTTGAAATATCTGCTCTTTATCATCTTCACTTTGGAATTTCTTTCAATCTTCCACGTACAATGATGGACTGGATGATTCACTGTAGGAAGAAACCACGAGCTCTGGTTTATCCTCTGTACCTTCCTATGATCTTTCGTGCATTTAACATACCACTTGATATCTGTCCGTTCTTGCCTGCTCCTGCTTTCCTGTCCAAGGCACATCATACTCAGGCAGTTGTCGCCTCTCCTGAGGCCTCTGAGCATTCTGATGATGAGGAGCCTGACGCCCCTCCTTTCGGTCAGGATGCACCTCCTCCACCTGCCACTCTTGAGTCCATTCAGACCATGCTCCGGGATCGTTTTACACTTGAGGACGATCGCTGGACACAGCTAGACTATCGTACCACTCTGCAGATGAGTGCTCTCGGCAACTCTCTGCATGATATCCGGTACTCTCTGTCTCAGCATCTGCACATTCCCATGGAGAGGGATCCAGCGCGCGCGGGTCATCGCATTGATGATCCGTGGGTTATGCGTTACATGGATCCGGATGATGCTTTTGTGGACCCTCGTCGCTCCTTTCCTGGTCCTTTCGATGTTCCAGGACCTTCTCGTGCTCCGTGATGGAGATAGGCTCGATCTGCTGCTGCTACTGCTGATGATCTTAGTTACTTTTTGCTTTCAGTTATTTAGTTTATTATGGATTTATGTAGCTGGTTTTATGTACTCTGTTTATGAGTTGGCCACTTGGTTTGGTGGATGACATTTTCTGTCCTTTATCATAGTTTTACTTTATGTCAGTGACTTATTTTGCTTAGTATTTCACTGTTTCTTCTCTGCTTGGTGTGGTTGCATTACTATTCATTGCTTCTTTATATTGCTAACTGCCAAAAGAGGGAGAAATAATGTATATTTTTATTTTTATTTTTATAGTTTTGTGCTTGTTTTGCTTTTGGGAGATATTATATATCAGGCCACCGGTTCTATGCATTCGTATATCTGTGTATATCTGTGCTTGTTCTTGCTCTGGGAAATATTATCTATCAGGTCACAGGTTCTATGCATTTTGTACGGGGGAGAGCTATAGCTTCTAGCTCGACACCGTTCATGGTTTACGGGGGAGCTATCTTCTTTTAGCTCAGGCATCGTTTATGGGGGAGCTATGTTACAATCAACTGTGTCCAGGTATGAATATTGAAATATACATATATTATTTTGTCAATTATCAATATGGGGGAGATTGTTGACACAATCACAGTCAACCAAATATTGACTACATTGACTAAATAATATTTGTATTAATTCAATACGACGCACGACGACTGCATTCAGTTCAAGACAGATGACAGCTCAGTCTCCGGCTCTCAGTGTGTTCTGGAGTCTGTATTTTATAATTTCATTGAGTCTAGACTTGTGTACTCTGAGTCATGCTGAGCTCTTGGAACTTAGTCTATAACCTACCCAAAATCCTAAGCTCCACTGAACCAAAAACTGCCCACTGGTCCCCTTAGAACCACTCTGTGCTCTGGAGACAGAGTTCGGGCCGAACTCTGCCTCCACACAGAGTTCGGGCCGAACTCTGTCCCCTAGAAATCAGAAACCCTAATTTTAGGGTTAGCTGGTTGCTAGTTGTCCAACGGCCAAATTTTTGAATTTTCCTACCCGAATTCTGGCCGAATTCTGCCTATAAAAACACTATAAATAGGGCATGAATTCTCTCATTTCAAATCATCCAATCTTCTCTTCTCTTCTCTCTTATAAGCTCAATAAGCCATACCCTTCCCATCTACTAGCCACAAGCCTCCTAAGTCTCGAGTGCTCAGCATCTCTCAGTTAGGATTCTTGTGCAAGAGTCGAAGAAGTCGCTTGGATAATTCCAAGCAAATCGCCACTGCGATCCTCTGTTAGAAGTTGACGTGCTCTTCTGAAGAAAAGGCACGGGTTGTAAACTACTATTTCACAAATAGTGGATTTAATCCTGAGCTAGAGTTCTCAGGCCTGGACTAGTCCTCCACGAGGGAAACCAGGTTAAAATCGCTGTGTTTGCGTATGCTCTTCTGCTCTTCATTTATTTTCCGCACTTTACTCTGATTATTTATTGTTGGTGAAAGAGTTATTTTTAATTGGCTATTTTTCTATATAAACTCTATTCACCCCCCTCTAGAGTTGCCAAACTGTTCTTCAGCACTGCCTTTATTTCACAAATTGAGCCGAAAAACTTTTTAGAAGCTTTCAATGATAAATTTTGGATTTCTGCTATGCAAGAGGAACTCAACCAATTCGAGAGGAGCCAAGTATGGGAACTTGTTCCTAGACCGGCTAATCACTCGATTATTGGTACTAAATGGATTTTTAGAAACAAAGTAAATGAAGATGGTTCAGTTACACGCAACAAAGCTCGTCTAGTAGCCCAAGGATACAACCAAGAGGAAGGTATCAACTACGATGAGACGTATGCTCCTGTTGCTAGATTGGAATCCATTCGGATGCTTTGTGCATTTGCAAATTTTCAAAATTTCAAATTATTTCAAATGGATGTTAAAAGTACTTTCTTGAATGGATTTATTAAGAAGGAAGTTTATGTAAAATAACCCCCTGATTTTGAAAATTACAAATTTCCCGACCATGTGTTCAAGCTAAAGAAAGCGCTATATGGCCTCAAACAAGCTCCTAGAGCTTGGTATGAACAGCTAAGCAATTTCTTGCTTGAGAAAGGTTTTTCAAAAGGGAAAATTGACACCACACTTTTTATAAAATCTTTTAAAAACACTATTCTTTTAGTACAAATATACGTAGATGATATTATATTTGGTTCTACTGATGAAACCCTCTGTCAAGATTTTGCCAAGTGTATGCAGATCGAGTTTGAGATGAGCATGATGGGAGAGCTCAACTACTTTCTTGGACTGCAAGTCAAACAAATGTCACATGGAACCTTCATCTGTCAGTCGAAGTATACAAAGGACATGCTGAAGAAATTCGACCTTGACAACGTCAAACCAATCAGCACTCCAATGGCTACTTCAACTAAACTTGAACCAGATGATAGCTACAAACCTGTAGATCAATGTAAGTATCGAGGTATGATAGGCAGTCTACTCTATCTTACTGCTAGTCGTCCTGATATTATGTTTAGCGTTTGCCTGTGTGCTAGATATCAAGCAAATCCTAAAGAATCACACATGACCGCTGTTAAGCGTATCTTTCAATACTTTAAGGGTACGGTTATAGTGGGCCTATGGTATCCCAAGTCAACATCATTTGACCTTATTGGTTACTCTGATGTTGATTTTGCCGGATGCAAGGTCGACCGTAAAATTACGAGCGGTACGTGTCATTTATTAGGAAAGGCTTTAGTCTCTTGGTTTAGCAAGAAGCAGAATTCTGTCGCACTATCCATAACAGAAGCTGAATACATCGCAGCTGGGCGTTGTTGTGCACAAATTCTGTGGATGAAGCAAACCCTTGAAGACTACAACTTATCTTTCATGCACATTCCAATCTTTTGTGACAATACTAGTGCTATAAATCTCACTAAGAACCCCATTTGTCACTCACGCACGAAGCACATTGAAATACGTCATCACTTTTTGCGTGGTCATCACTTTTTGCGTGATCATCAGCAAAATGGCACGATTAACTTAGAATTTATTGACACTGATCATCAGTTAGCAGATTTCTTTACAAAACTATTATTCGAAGAGCGCTTCAATTTTTTTTATCGTGAACTTGGAATTTTGGATGAAGCTGTTATAAATTAAAATAAACCTGCATAAATATCGAGTATGTCATGATTCTCTTATGATGAACTTGCTATGGGTACAAGCCGAAAGGGCCCTTCTGACAACAAGGCGTAAAAGCCTAAGCGACACGGTACACTAGTCCTCGGGACTACCGCTAGCTGGGATCCGGCCCCTGCAGCTAACCCATGGCAGCTTCAAAATATTAAATTATTATATAATTCCTTGTTTATTACACGGTTCATTTTTATTTATCACTTGCTGAAATACTAATTTTTGAACTTCACCTTGCTGCTTCGAGTTCACTCTCTGTCATTCTTTGTTTATCACTTGGATCTTTTCTTATATTCACGTTTATTTTGATCTTTCTCACTTAACCAATTTTTTTATTCTTCTCAGCCTAATTCCAGTTCTGTCATCAGAATCCGGAATTCGGGCCGAACTCTGCCCCTACCAGAGTTCGGGCTAAATTCGGTCTGGCTGTTCCAGAACCGGGAACAGCCTCAGCCGTTGATCAAATTATAGATCCAATGGCCCATATTGATTCCGACTAATTGAAACCCTTCACTTATATTCGGGATCCCCTCCTTCTTCTCCTCCATTGCCATCTTTTCTACTTCTCCAAAACCTTTTTCTCAAAACCCTAACCCTAATTTCTCCCTTCTAGAGATCATCTCTTCCCCAAACTCAAGGAGAAGGCCTCTCTTTCCATTCTCCTTCATTGTTCATCACTACTTTAAGGTATAATTTAATACTTTTCTATATCTCAATTTCCTTCATCATCTTTATTGTGTCATGGCTCCATGTTTGTTCAATCGCGGGAAGAGACTTCGAACCGAGGAAGCGTCCTCTTCGAATGCTCCTCCTCGCGTTGAACCGCCCGTTGCACCACCCGTTGCACCGGCCGTTGAACAACAACCACCTATCCACCCGTTGTTCAACCCGCCTCGTCTTATCGACCCCAACACATATGACAATCGAACTTTTGTATCACTTGACGCTTCAAATGCATGGTTTAGTGATTTTAGGACACGTCCGGTGTTTGCGGGTCACCCTATCAATTTTACTATATTTTCACAATATGACTCCTTTTTTCATGACCTTTGCCTTGACGAACTTGTCACCACAAATTCAATCATTTATCGTAGTGCTATTCAAATGTTTTACTGCAACCTAACCCACGATGATACACACATTTTCTCACGGGTTGCGGGTATTGACATCTCGTTTGATGATTTCGATTTTGCCGAACACCTTGAACTCTAAAAGCCAAACTCATGGGAAAAGCTTGTTGAAGCTCGATCGTTTCAATTTCCCGATGGGTCTTCACTTGAAAGCTTCAAGGACGACTTGTGTACCCCGAACACACGTCCTCGTAAGCTTTTGGCCAAGTATCTCAATCCCTATTTTTATGAACTTCATCGGATTATTTTCAACACTATTCTACCCAAAGCGGGATCCACCGATGAAGTCACTTATTTTGAAATCTCGGCTTTGTATCATCTCCACTTTCATGTTCCCTTTAATCTTCCACGTACCATGATGGACTGGATGATTAATTGTAGGAAGAAACCAAGATCCTTGGTTTATGCATTATATCTTCCTATGATCTTTCGTGCGTTTCATGTACCCCTTGATGAGTGTCCATTCTTACCTGCCCCTGCCTTCCTCTCTAAGGCAAGGAGGCTTCAGGCGGCCGTTGGCTCACCAGTCGTGTCTGAGCATTCTGATGATGAGCCAGATGCACCCCTCTTAAACAGGATCCTCCTCCTCCTCCTGCCACTCTCGAGTCTCTTCAGACTATGCTCCGAGATCGCTTCACCTTAGAGGACGATCGTTGGACTCAGCTGGATTACCGAACTATCCTGCAGATGAGTGCCATCAGCAACTCGCTGTACGATATTCGGTACTCCATGTCTCGCCATCCGTCCATGCCTATACCTATGGAGCGGGACCCTGGTCGTGAGGGATACCGTATCGATGACCCTTGGGTCATTCGCTACTTGGATCCGGATGCGGCCTTCGTGGACCCTCGTCGTTCCTTTACTGATCCATCAGACGACGTTGGGCCTTCACGAGCTCGATGATGGATATGGACTGCTACTTGCTGCTGCTACTGAGGATCATAACTTATGTTTCTTTCTGCACTTTGGATTTTAGTTACTTTTATGCACTTTGATTGTATTAGACTTATTATGAGTTATGACTCTTGAGACATTTAGTAGTTTTATCAGTTTATATGCAGTTTCTTCTTTTATCTTTTGGTGTGCTTGCCCGTTCTTATTTGATTATGGATAATTGCTAAATGCCAAAAGGGAAAGATATTGGTATATTCTATATTCTTTTTGTCTCTTTATCTGTGCTTTTGGGAGAATGTGCTTATCAGGCCAACAGGATTCAAAGCAATATTTACGGGGGAGCTATTTTTAATCTCGGCACTGATTATGGGGGAGCTATGTTATTCCTCTTAAATGTGTCCAGGTATGAATATTGAATATACAACTATTATTTTGTCAATTATCAATATGGGGGAGATTATTGACACAAAGTCACAGTCAACCAAATATTGATAGAATTGACTAAATAATACTTGTGATAATTTAATACGACACATGAAGACTTCATCCAGCTCAAGTCAGACGATAGCCCAGTTTTGCATTACAAGTCATCTTTGAGTCTATATTTTACAACTTTATTGAGTCTAGACTTATGTAAGCTAAGTTGTGCTGAGCTCTTGAGACTTAACCTATACCCTACCCAAAATCTAAAAGCTCCATACACATCCAAATAAGCCCATTGGACCAAATAAACCATTCTGTGCTCTGGAGACAGAGTTCGGGCCGAACTCTGTCCCCTAAAAATTAGCACCCTAATTTTTAGGGTTGGCTGGTTGCAAGTTGTCCAACGGCCAAATTTTTGAATAATCCAACCAGAATTTTGGCTGAATTCTGCCTACCTGGTATCCTATAAATAGGCCATAAATTCTCTCATTTTTATTCATCCAATCTTCTCTTCTCTTCTCTCTAAAGCTTAATACAAACCATACCCTTCTTCATCTATTAGCCACAAGTTCCCAAAGCCTCAAGTGCTCAGCATTTTTCAGTTAGGAGTTTGTGCAAGAGTTCAAGAAGTCGCTTGGAATATTCCAAGCATCGCCAGTGCGATCTTTGTAAGAAGTTGACGTGCTCTTCTAAAGAAAAGGCACGGGGTATAACTACTATTTCACAAATAGTGGATTTAATCCTGAGCTAGAGTTCTCAGGCCTGGACTAGTCCTCCACGAGGGAAACCAGGTTAAAAATCGGGTGTGTTGGCGTATGCTTTCTTGCTCCTTATTTATTTCTGCTTTTACTCTGATTAATTTTAGCTTGTGAAAGAGTTTAATTTTTAATTGGCTATTATCGCTATAAACTCTATTCACCCCCACTCTAGTGTTGCCATCTGTTCTTCATATACATCAAGTAGCACTTTGTTACCTGATAGTTGTGTTATTAGGGAAGCTTTAGGATCTAACAGCCTTTTCTTTTATTTTTCTATTTGGTATTGGGGGAATATTAACTATGATTGATCTTTCGATGTTTGAAGTCCAGCTTAGAAATGGATCTCTTTTAGCTCTTCTTCCTGGAAGTGCATGTTAAACCTGTTAGCTGTATGATTCAAACCTGTTAGCTATATGATTCGAAGTTATATTTTTACAGAAATGCACTAGATCAGGGTCATGTTAAACCTGTTAGCTATATGATTCAAAGTTATATTTTTATCAAATTTTAAAAGTTATATTTTTTAGTGAATCATGACATAAAGAAGTGAGAAGCAGATTAACCTAGCAACCTTATTGAGGACCTATGCATATTTTTAATACAAAGCAATCTAATTTATTAGATAGTTACCATGGGTTCAAAGTCTAGCAGTACATCAACACAATTTCTAAGTTTTGTATGATCTTCTATGTGAAATTTGTGATTAGTATACATTATCTAATTTTTTTTGCGATTTGCTTAGGGTGAACTGCTTTGTGGAATCTTTATACATTAATAATTCAATGTTATAACTTATAACAAATTCAAGCTATATCTTCATGACTCTTCCTTATAGTTTCTTATACATTTAGGTTGAGTAGTTTCTCATGTCCTTCACTGGTCAAATATTTTCTCTCACGGTACAAAATTCCATCATATGTAGTTTCTGCAGGTATCTCTACTTTCTGAGCCTAATCACATTTAAATCATCCGATGTACACTTCTTTGGGTGTCTTGACTATAGGATCTATCATTGAGGTAAATATACAGTGCCCTTCTTGGATTAGTTAATACAAATTCCTTTCATTATAAAACATGCCTAGTTCTCCCAATTAACCAGGTTTCAACATGGACCTTGGCGTGTTTATCTTTGAATATCCAGGTGAATGTGAGTGAACTTGGTCTGATTACTCCAGTAGGATAAGTAGTGTGGGGTGAGAAGCCAATCTACATAACCGGCATACATAAATGTTTGATGATTTTATCATCTAATTAATGTTTGATTACTTTCAACATGTATAGGGATGGTTACCTTCACCTCTCCTACCGATCTATATAACCGACATACATACACTGCTTTCATTCATAAAACAATTATTAGCTAATCTACAACACGTCCTTTTACTAATTATTAGCTTTCATTCATAAATACAATGAAACTACCATCAAACTTTTTTTTGATACACTCATAAATTCAAAGTATTTACATAAACATAACCAAGTCAAATTGAAGGATTGGCTTAAACCTACTAATAGCTAAAAAAAACTACCATAACACTGCTAATATAATGCTTGAAAGTTTTTACTAATACTCATTAAGAGGTTCCAATATTGTACAAACTTTTTGGATCTTGGTTCTTCCGTGGTTTTGATCATTGGTGTAAATTGGACCCCTGAAGCTGGTCATAGCTAGGAGGCAGAGCAACCACTTGTTCAAACTTAATACTTACTATTGCTAATTTTTGGTTTTGTGCTTTTGAGAATTTCCATAGAAGAGGAATATTTAGATGAGTGAATTGTTAGATAATTTCCAAAGCCATGATCAAAGTAGTCCCAAATGTTCATATGTGTGTAATTGAATTATTAGAGGTCAACTTCCATAAAAGAACAATGCTTACTACCGTCCACCACAAATTTATATGTTATGAAATTCTCCTATAAAATTCCTACAAAAGTTGATGAATGACAGAAATGAACCTGGATTGGTGTAACATGAATAATTATTGCTAATGTTAAAGAGAAATGGTCCAAAATAAAGTTGAATGAGCCTGAAAGGACTCCTCTTATTGGTCATAGAGATTTCTGAAGACATGCAACTGGTGCATTTTGACTTTAATAGGTAATGAGTTGAGCTGACCCTTGATTCTCTATCATAATTAACAGTCGGTCAAGATTCGTTAACTTTGTAGCAATTGAACATTTTCTTTATTTATGAACCTGCATGGTATATTGTTTCATATGAATACATGATTTGCTCACTGTTTGAAATTCTCAGTTTACATATTGGTTTGTAGTATCTTTTAACATCTATCAGAGAGCCTCAATAGCAAAGACCCATGTATACTCTTTTAATTAGGATCTTTTCTGAAGTACTAATTGCACTTTTCATCTGTTGGTTCACTGAAGCATTGTTCTTTGGATTCTTATGTAAAATCTCGTATTGAGGAGAAAAGAATGGCAGGGGGAACTCAGTAGAGCTTGAGAAAATATCTTGGGGCCATTAAGGACACCACTGCAGTGTCCATTGTGAAAGTGAATAGCGATTATAAGGTGTAGAAATTCTTTATCCAGGAATGTTCTCAAAAGATGGATTTATAATTTAATATAATATTTTTTTCATTGTTCTTGATTAATGTCATTGTTTTTTTAATCATATGCAGGGGCTGGATATTGCGATTGTAAGGGTCACAAATCATGTCGAGCGCCCTTCAAAGGAAAAACACATAAAAGGTTAGTGGCATGTATAAGACATTTCGTTTATGGTTTTATAAATTTGTATTGGGTCAATTGAATTTTTAGTCAAGTTTTTGGGGGCTCAATTTTTTATGACATGATAACTTAAGACTGCATCTTCCTCGTTATTCATCTATATGCAAGTTTTAACTCCAACATCAGCCTATGATCACCATAAGGGAAATGACATTATAATTGGGGGGGGGATAGGTACTGTGATGATCAATCTTCACTTTTTAAAAAGCTTAGGTAGCAGACTCTAGGTGCCCTTCTTAGAATTCTTGCTTCTTTGGCAGGTTTCTAGTTCCAACAACTCTACTATGCATGTTGTTGTTACATTGAGATGAAACTGAAATAGATTAACAGACTCATGGATTTGATCATGTTGTGGAACAACCGAGTTGCTACGTTTTCTTCATTATGAGATAAAATGATCATGTATATTTTTGACACAATATAATAAATTCTAAATCATATTGCCCAACTACAAATAATGAATCAAATGGTATCATAAATATGTATCGTATATTCATTTGAAAGATATGCTCTGCATATGTCAAGATAGATGGGTCTTCAAGAATCAGAATATCATCTTAGACCCAGCAATTTGAACATATTGGTGAACCTTAATCTATTTATTTGTGAAGGATGGAGTTTAATTTTCCTAACAGTAAGTAACCAAGATTTGTATCAGCAATTTGGAAGATGTAGGTAGGGTTATATGAGTATCCATATCAGTAAGTTTGGAGTTTGGCTACTCATATAATCCATGTCAACAATTTTTTATTTATGATAGTATTTATATTTTCTTCTTCTTTTCAGCGTGGTTTGGTGGTTGATCCGTAGCTGCATCTTCAAAGTTCAAACTGATTCATATAAACTTTTGTCAATTAGCCACATCACCAGCACATTGGACATCTAGATTCTAGACAACAATGACAATCTATGCATGTCATGCTTTATTAACACATAATTTCTTTACACAAGACACCATTCAGGATTTAGTATTTGGTAGATGACGATATTAATAGAGGTGGTCTTATGTCTAAGGTTTTCTCAATGGTACAAGTCTGCTTGGGTTGACTTCTTAGCAATGTAGTAAGCTTGACATCTCAATGTCTAATGTTTCATGTTTTAGTTGGAACTCAGCTAGAGCAATTTGGACAGGACAAAACTCAGCCACTTAAAAGTCTTCTGGAGAGATCATAAATGTGGACAGTAAGTTGTGACCATAACCAAGTCCAAAATCATAAATGTTGTGTTCCTCCAAGTCCAAAAATTAAAAATTGAATTAAGTCTTGAAACCATAACCAAGTCTGACTTGATGTAGATTTCTCATTTCCATTGGTATTCTCGTACATTTCCATGAGTCATCCATCAGTATACCACTTGTTTTTCTATTATAGACTAACATAACTTCTGTATTGCTATTTCCAATATTGTTTCTCCTATATTATGATAGCAAGGACAATAAGGAAATAGTTGTAGATATGGTGAGAATGCATAGAATATGAATTGCGATACTGCACTGCCTGTGTACAGGTGCTGATACTACTAGTCCATGCTCCTGATTGTTTTCGAATTACGACATGATGCCTTAGTTCAGGTATTGCAAAGCTATGTATGTCTTTTTACTGTTTCATATATACGCATCATTTTGTACATTCCCTTGAATCTTAAATACCCTCAAACTTTTTTTTTGCTCTGCTTATGCTAGATAGCCCTAAAGCTAGTATTTTAGCTCTGCTTATGCTAGATATTCCTAAAACTAGATGTCAGTCTAATAGCTGTCCTTTATATTACGGTCTCAAGGCTACACTTGCATTTTATGAGCTCAGTTAGTTTGCAATTCCTCCTTGATTCTATATGGTTTTGGTGTACATCAACACTTTTTAAGATATGGCTTGCTCAAAGGGATGGAGTGAAAAAGTCTAACATGGAAGTGTGTGAAGCTAAGTTTTAATTTAGGTTTTTTTAACAGAAAATGTGATAAATTGGCTGTTAAGATTGTTCTATATATTAATGTAGTATCAGTTGTATTGGTATAACATGATATAATAACTGATTTTGTTTATTTTTGTAGTTTGCTGGGAGAAAAGATTACTCTGTCAGAGAAATTGATGAAATGAGATGACAGCTGGCCAAATTTATCTTGGATATTGTTAATGAAGACTGTATGTAAAAAATGACGCATTCGTTAATTTTGGAAGTATTGTAAAATTATGTTGTGAACGTTTGAGACTGAAATAATATTGTTATAGTTCAGTGTTGGCATTTTGAATAATTATGAAATGAAAGATTTTTTTGTTGGTGTTAAGTGTTTTTTTTTTCTTTTATTGTTCTTATATGGGATATTGTACACAAAATAAAAATTGTGGAATATGGATGCAAAAATTGGTGCCATAAAAATAACAGAATTTAATTACGAATAAAAGTCATCTTTGTAAATAATGATGACGCATAAAAGTCATCTTTTATAAATAAAGATGACGTGTATTGAGCTGCCATTGATTTCTTATGATAAATGTAATCTTTTTTAAATAAAGGTGATGTATAGAAGTCATCTTTTGTACATAAAAATGATACGTAAAAGTCATCTTTTGTAAATAAAGATGATGCATAGAAGTCATCTTTTGTAAATAAAGAAGACGCATAAAAGTCATATTTTATAAATAAAAATGACGTGTGTTTAGTTGTCATTGATTTTTTATGATAAAAGTCATCTAATATAAATAAAGATAACATATAGAAGTCATCTTTTCTAAATAAAGATGACACATAACAGTCATCTTTTATAAATAAAGATAACGTGCGTTAAGCTGTCATTGATTTCTAATGATAAAGATGACCCCTTTATAGATGACAGCCAAACAAATGTCATCAATTAACATATTTAGCTGTCATTGTTATCTATTTTTGTAGTAATGTTCATTCACTTTTCCATTCATTCAATATTTCACTCCATATCCCATTCCATTTCCCATTTTATTACATTCAAAATCAGTCCCTTGGTCCTATAGGTCTTGAGTTGTGTTGTGATGTGAGAATTATTAGAGGGTAAGGTATTGTGGTATGCTTGTTAGATTTAGTATTAGATATTAGTTAGTGTTGGTGTTAGCTTGATGTTTGTGTTAGTGTTAGTAGTGAGTTAGTTAAGTTAGTGTCCTAACTAAGTTAGTATCCTAGTAGACTAGTTAGAGTGGCTAACATAGACACTAGGAGAGTGTGGAAGAGTGAACTAGAAAGGTTGGTAGAGAGTAGGGTATGGTATCTCAAGATACCATAGCGTATCATGACGATACCCTAAGATAATGTTGGGATGACCAACATGGAAGATAAGATGCATTAGATACCCAAGAACCCTAGATTTCTTGGTTGGTAAACCCTAGATAGGATAGTATCTAGCTACCCTAAGAAGCCTAGGCTAGTATCCTGAGATCTAGAGGGGTTTCCTTTATAATGGGCAAGGTATTGGTATTTACCTTGTGAAGGGTAAATTATGGGGTATAGGGTAATGTAAGGTATTGGATTTCTGATTGCTAGATAGGCTTAGAAATAGGTTGTCTTGGTAGGTAATGACTAGATGAGGGTAGTTTAGACTAGTCTTGACCCCCGTTGACCAAGAGTTGACTTTTTGACCGAAAGTCAACTTCAAGTCAACACTTGACTTAGAATTGACCGAAACCAAACCAGAGTTGACCAGTTGACTGGAAATCAACTGTTAGTCAACATTTGACTTGTTTAACCTAGGGTTGACCTAAGGTTGACTCAGTGTTGACCAGAGTTGACCAGAGTTGACTTTTTGACCAAAAGTCAACTGTAAGTCAACCTTTGACCCAGATTGACCTAGTTTGACTTGGATTGACTTCCTGTGACCTTGTTTGACCTTGGTTATCCTAGTATGACCCAGTTTGGCTCAGTGTGACCTAGTTTAGTTTGGTGTGACTTAGTTTGACCTAATTTTGACTTAGACTTGCATATCATGACTAGATTAGCTTTCCTTTCGTTATTAAACCATATTTTGACTTGTAGTATCTCATCTTTAGATCTGTGATTACTCTGAGCGTCTGTTCACCTTATCAGCTCAGGACCACAGGCGAGTACATTCTCTGATAATATTTCCGTTTTATGATATCGTCTTTGTTTCTAGTATTTAGTGTAGATTATCCTTGTTCTCT
The DNA here is from genome assembly GCA_029216955.1 of Iris pallida. Lineage (NCBI taxonomy): Eukaryota > Viridiplantae > Streptophyta > Magnoliopsida > Asparagales > Iridaceae > Iris > Iris pallida. The sequence continues at coordinate 8,406,398 of JANAVB010039816.1, read as the reverse complement.
TGACACATTGTTCACACGGATTGATATTTGTCTGGATCCCGTCATAAGATATTATTCCTCTTATATATGGTATACACTGGGTAAGTCTTCACTGTTTATTGTTCATTGTATAGATACGATTTCTGCGTAGGCTCGCGACCTCCTCAAAGAATACATGTCATGACGTGTCATAATTGGATCCACTATATTAGTCAGGGATGGGTGTGTTAGCGTAGATATGTGATCAATATCCCATAGTATTATATTGTATCATCATTGTATCACTATAGTATTCTCATTGTATAGTGTTAATCATACACTCACGTATGATTAGCCAGGCCAAACATTATATCAAGTTCTAAGCCGGTCACATGTTGAAACTAGTGCTAAACTCACATAGATAGTAGTTCCAGATTTTGTACATGTTATACATTGTTTTCTTGCCTTATCTCATTACAGTTTTGATATACTCTGCCAGGATACATGTACGCTCTACTTTACCTAGTATATTCTCTCTATCTACTGCTACATTTTCAATATCGTATAACTAGAACTGTTGTTTGAGATTTTGTACTCGTTCCTCTCCTGACTGGACCTATTGAAAATATTACAGATGATGATGGTGACTGCCCTACCTTCTATGGGGCACATGAGGGTAACCTTCAGGAGTCCGAGGAGCATCTAGCTCAGTAGAGGGTGCTTACTCTAGTCTAGTATTTATAGCTTTCAGTTTGTATCGGATTGTTCCGATTATTAGTTGAGACTTAGTTATATTTCAGGACTTGTATTTATTTGTGTTAAACATCTACTTTGTGTGGTGTGATAAATCTATTTATATTTCAGTTTCTTCCTTTTATCTGATTCTATATCATGCTCTATCTTCCCTAGACTTGTGATTGAGATATGGAGTTGAGATGTTATATTACACCTCCGTACGGAGATGACAGGTTTATATATCTTGTTGATTAGATGTTAGATGTTATAGAGGACCTGTACAATGTTCTACTGCCGACACTGTGGCGTAGGCTGGACGTACCCACGTTCTCGTGCCTTTCCTCAGGGTACGGGTCTTGACACATTTTTGTGGCGGCCCATGCAGGTCAGTTCGCAATTAGTACGATCTCGTAATGGTGCTCGACTTAGAGTACTAATTACGAGCCTGCGACTAGGACATAGGATCTAGAATATGATAGGAGTTACTCAATCACATTTTAGGAAAATTCTGATCTTTTGATTACCATGACAACTCTTCTTGCATTTGAATTCAATTGTCCTCCTTTGATAATATCTTATCTTGTGCCATATTGATCTCTTGGGTTCAATTCATCCTCAGGATGGTGATTACTCGCAGTCAGGCAGCAGCAGGGCAGAGTGCAGGTTCCAATCTTTCGATCTTATTTCCGTATTTGCCTCCTTATAACTGTTTGAAATTCGATTCCATCTGTACGTTGATTGGTTGATGAAAATTTTATTCTTGTGATGTAATTTTCTCCTGAGATAAGTCGTATGGGCTAGGTCGCCTTGATTATGAGATTTAGAATCCTCTAGGGTTCTTGCTAGCAGGCATAGTGAGGACATATAGTCGGATTATGGATGTATTTCTAGGGTGTGAGAATTTAAGGTTTTCGCTGCCAAGCATGCGGCAATGCAAAAATTTTAAATACCATAATTCTAGAGGTATGTACCTTAATCAAGGATTCTGTGATTATCATAGCCTTACTCACTAGCATGACGGAGATTCTAAGTATCATGATTCTGGACAGACGCATATGATTGTCGAACTGCATGATTTTTCTGTGTTTACTTTGTTTTAATTTATAAGGATAAATTTTTTTAAGGTGGATAGACTTGTAGCACCAGGTTTCTAATTGAGAGTGATTTTAAATTTTATAATTTTATTCATTTAATTATTGTCATTTAAATTCATGCTTCGATTTTGGAGATTTTAATCATTTTAAATTTTTAAGCCATGATTTGTGATTTTATTGTTTTGCTAGTGAAACCTTAGAGACTGTTTGACCTAGAGCCTAACCATGTGATTAGGATGTTTTCAGGATCATTTCTGGCCCAAGGGTATTTTGGTCATTGGGCCTCTTTGATTTATTTTGATATTTAGCATTGGTGATTGTTGATTTGGCTTTTGATAGGTGAGATTTTGTGATTGTTTCGTGTCCGTGTCGGACACGTAACAGTTTTTATTTGCAAGTGTTGTTGTGTCTTAAGAGATTTTTATTTTGCTGAATTTTTTTCTTTGGAAGTATTCGAGAGGAGTTGTTTTCTGCGTGTGTTTTTCTATGATTACTTTATTTTAATTTCGAGGACGAATTTTTTTTAAGGTGGATAGATTTGTTACCCCCAGTTTTCAGGAACAGGGGTATTTTTGTTATTTTGTACTTTTGAATATTTTTAAAATTTATTTTATTATTTATGATATTGTTTTAGGGTTATTTGAGTCGGGTTCGAATTTCAGCTCATTCCGACTTGTATCGGGGACCCGGGGTAGCTTAGACTCTGATCGGGACCCAACTGGAACCGACCAACTTGTCATAACCAAACCCAGATATTTATATTTGACTAATCCCATTTGATTTTAGTGGGATTAGGGATTAGAATTATATTTAGAACTTGAAATTTGGAGTTTTCAAGTTACCATTTTGACCCCAACTCAAAACCACTCATTTCTTTGACTTGGAGGGCATTTTGGTAAATTACCAAATGCCCCCAACCCTCTAAAAGGTGGCCGGCCAGCAGCAACACTCCCTCTCTTATTTCCATTTCAAGAAAAACTCTCTCTCTTCTCCTTTCTCGTATTCTACAAAGACCCCTTTCTTTTCCCTTTGGATTTTAAGCTCCAAAGTAAGTCAAATCTCTTCTAATTATCTTCCATACTCTAGATCTCTCTCTAATCTTGGTGCTAACCTTTGTTTATCTCTTATTTGTGATTTTTATCTAGGTAGAACCTAGCATAGAGGGGTTGGAAGCTTAGATTTGGCTCTTGACCCAAAAAGAACTAATTTTAGGGCTTTTTCTTGGGATTTCTACTCCCAAGAGGTAAACTCTAACTCTAACTCTTGTAATTGCTCCTAATTAATGTTATTTGCATATTAGAGAATACTCGAGACATAGGACAACCCATTAGAAGAGGTTTGGAACCCATTGGACTCAATTCGGGACTTTCGGGCTAGGTTTAGTGCCAATTTTAGGGAAAACCCTAAATTGACATGTTTGGGTGTTACCCCTAGCCTAATTAGACCTAATTAGGTTAGTTTGGGTGAGATGAGGCTAGGTACGTGTCCATATTTGGATACGTGGGATCGTTTTGCGAGAAATTATAAAAATAGGCTTTTTCGGGATTTTCGGGTTCCAACACACGGGTGACTTTTTGCACCGACACTAGAATTGATAAGTTAGTACTTAGAATTGGTCCTAATCATTATTTAGAACTCGTGGGTAGAGTTTGGGTCGAATCTGGATAGGTTTTGTGTTCGTATCACGCGGTATCGCGAATCGGACACCCAGAGTCGCCAGAATGGCCATTTGGCCATTCGGGCCTCGTTTCTCGTTTCCGCTCGCGTGCACAAGTTAGATTTCTTGTGTGGGGCACGTGTCTTGGCCCTAGAGGGTAGAATTTCAAGATTTGGATATTCGGATAAGGTTTTGGGTCGTTTAGAAATATGTGTGTGTGTGTGTCCGTATATAAATATATATGTGTATGTATCCATGTGTGTGTGTGTGTCTATATATGTAGATATAAATATGTGTGTGTGAGTGTGACATATATATAGAGAGATGGATATAGAGAGTGGTGGTAGAGTTGGCTTTTGGATTGTGTGTGTATGTTGTATTGAGAGAAATTGAGAGTGATTAGAGAGTAGAGATGGATATTAGAAATTGATATAGAGTTAGAGAGTTAGAGAGTGATTTAGGAGAGGGATTGGAGAGGGTGTTAGAGAGGGAGAACAGCCCTTGTACAGTCCCTATTCCAGCCCTTCATGACAGCACAAGTCAGCCTATAAATAAGCCTATAAGCAGTCCATAAACTGCCTACAATTCAGCCTCAAATCCACCCCCATAGCAGCCCCAATCCAGCCCTTGTTCAACCCCCCCAAACCAGCCCAAAATCAGCCATATATCACCCATATATTCAGCCTATTGCTGTCCCAAAATCAGCCTACATTCAGTCCAAAATTAGCCTACATTCAGTCCACTTAAACCTCCATTTCAGCCCAATAACAGCCCCCAAATTCAGCCTATGTTAGCCCACTAATTAGCCCACTTGACAGCCCTATATTAGCCCTCTTAACCCCCAACAAATTAGCCCATATGAGCACCCATTTGACAGCCATAAACAGCCCCTATATTCAGTCTAAATCAGCCCCAAAATTCATCTATCCATTCACTCATCCTTTCATCTTTCATTTCACCTTTCATTCACTCACACTTTCAACCATACATTCCATTCATTCATTCTTCCCTTCATTCTTTCATTCATTATACATTCATTCTTTTCCCTCATTCCATATTCAATTTCAACACAAATTCAGCCCACATTTCATCCCCCAGTCATTCACCACTCATTCATTCACTTTTTCATTCATTCAATATTTCACTCCATATCCCATTCCATTTCCCATTTTATTACATTCAAAATCAGTCCCTTGGTCCTATAGGTCTTGAGTTGTGTTGTGATGTGAGAATTATTAGAGGGTAAGGTATTGTGGTAGGCTTGTTAGATTTAGTATTTGATATTAGTTAGTGTTGGTGTTAGCTTGATGTTTGTGTTAGTGTTAGTAGTGAGTTAGTTAAGTTAGTGTCCTAACTAAGTTAGTATCCTAGTAGACTAGTTAGAGTGGCTAACCTAGACAATAGGAGAGTGTGGGAGAGTGAACTAGGAAGGTTGGTAGAGAGTAGGGTGTGGTATCTCAAGATACCATACCGTATCATGACGATACCCTAAGGTAATGTTGGGATGACCAACATAGAAGATAAGATGGATTAGATGCCCAAGAACCCTAGATTTCTTGGTTGGTAAGCCCTAGATAGGATAGTATCTAGCTACCCTAAGAAGCCTAGGCTAGTATCTTGAGATCTAGAGGGGTTTTCTTTGTAATGGGCAAGGTATTGGTATTTACCTTGTGAAAGGTAAATTATGGGGTATAGGGTAATGTAAGGTATTGGGTTTCTGATTGCTAGATGGGCTTAGAAATAGGTTGTCTTGGTAGGTAATGACTAGATGAAGGTAGTTTAGACTAGTCTTGACCCCCGTTGACCAAGAGTTGATTTTTTGACCGAAAGTCAACTTCAAGTCAACACTTGACTTAGAATTGACCGAAACCAAACCAGAGTTGACCAGTTGACTGAAAATCAACTGTTAGTCAACATTTGACTTGTTTGACCTAGGGTTGACCTAAGGTTGACTCAGTGTTGACCAGAGTTGACTAGAGTTGACTTTTTGACCAAAAGTCAACTGTAAGTCAACCTTTGACCCAGATTGACCTAGTTTGACTTGGATTGACTTCCTGTGACCTTATTTGACCTTGGTTGTCCTATTGTGACCCAGTTTGGCTCAGTGTGACCTAGTTTAGCTTGGTGTGACTTAGTTTGACCTAGTTTTGACTTAGACTTGCATATCATGACTAGATTAGCTTTCCTTTCGTTATTAAACCATGTTTTGACTTGTAGTATCTCATCTTTAGGTCTGTAATTACTCTGAGCGTCTGTTCACCTTATCAGCTTAGGACCACAGGCGAGTACATTCTCTGATAATATTTTTGTTTTATGATATCGTCTTTATTTCTAGTATTTAGTGTAGATTATCCTTGTTCTCTTGACACATTGTTCACACGGATTGATATTTATCTGGATCCCGTCATAAGATGTTATTCCTCTTATATATGGTATACACTGGGCAAGTCTTCATTGTTTATTGTTCATTGTATAGATACGATTCCTGCGTAGGCTCGCGACCTCCTCAAAGAATACGTGTCATGACGTGTCATGATTGGATCCACTATGTTAGTCAGGGATGTGGGTGTTAGCATAGATATGTGATCAATACCCCATAGTATTATATTGTATCATCATTGTATCACTATAGTATCCTCATTGTATAGTGTTAATCATACACTCACGTATGATTAGCCAGGCCAAACATTATATCAAGTTCTAAGCCAATCACATATTGAAACTAGTGCTAAACTCACATAAATAGCAGTTCCAGATTTCGTACATATTATACATTGTTTTCTTGCCTTATCTCATTACAGTTTTGATATACTCTGCCAGGATACATGTACGCTCTACTTTACCTAGTATATTCTCTCTATCTACTGCTATATTTTCAATATCGTATAACTAGAACTGTTGTTTGAGATTTTGTACTCGTTCCTCTCCTGACTGGACCTGTTAAAAATATTACAGATGATGATGGTGACTGCCCTACCTTCTATGGGGCACATGAGGGTGACCTTCAGGAGTCCGAGGAGCATCTAGCTCAGTAGAGGGTGCTTACTCTAGTCTAGTATTTATAGTTTTCAGTTTGTATCAGATTATTCCTATTATTAGTTGAGACTTAGTTATATTTCAGGACTTGTATTTATTTGTGTTAAACATCTACTTTGTGTAGTGTGATAACTCTATTTATATTTCAGTTTTTTCCTTTTATCTGATTCCATATCATGCTCTATCTTTCCTAGACCTGTGATTGAGATATAGAGTTGAGATGTTATATTATACCTCCGTGCGGAGATGACAGGTTTATATTCTTGTTGATTAGATGTTAGATGTTATAGAGGACCTGTACAACGTTCTACCGTCGACACTGCGGCGTAGACTGGACGTACCCACATTCTCGTGCCCTTCCTCAGGGTGCGGGTCGTGACAAATTGGAAGCAAGAAATATTGATTACAAGGCTAAAGAACAAAGACGACGAGTAAAGATTACTCGAACATGGTTCTTCTTCGAAAAATGGCCTTCAATCTTCCTTCTTCTTTCCCAAATTTGCAATGGTACTCTTGCCTCCTTCTTCTCGCTTTTTTTTTCCATTGTATGTGATTAGGTTAGAAAAAAACCATATGTAAATCCCCTAATCCTGCAGTGAAATCTGGACAATAGGATACGATCCAACGGTGTAAAAAATACCATAAAATTAGCCTCAGCCCGACGACACAGAGTTCGACCAGAACTCTGTGTGGGCGTTCCAGAAAGGTTCTGGACACCAAGGGGCAGAACTCAGCCAGAGTTTGGCCTGGGGCAGAACTTGGCCCGAGTTCGGCCTCCTTCGTTCCAGGATGTCCTATGATGGCTCCCGAGCTTCTCCTTCATCTCCGAATGGCCTCGTCACCTTCCTGAGCTTCTCTGACATACAGACGCCGCTCCTCGCACTCCAGGGTCTTCTCTACATAGTTTGGGAATCCCACCCACTCTAACATATCTTCCCCTTCACAACTATGTGGAGGGGATCGTCATTCCAACGATTTGCCTGCAGAACTCAAACTTTTCCTTTGGTAGAATCTTGGTGAACATATCTGCTCCGTTATCAACTGTATGAACCTTCTCAAGCTCTGCGTCCTTCTTCTCAACCACATCCCGTATCCAATGATACCGAGTCTCAATTTGCTTGGAACGGCTATGAAAGGTCTGATTCTTCACAAGGTGAATAACACTCTGACTATCGCAAAGCAAAGTATACTGCTCTTGCTTCAGCCCTATTTTCTGCAACAGCTTTTTCACCTAAAGTAACTCCTTGTAAGCCTCCGTCGTCGCAATGTACTCCGCCTCTATCGTCGACAAGACAACACACTTCTGCAACCGCGACTGCCACGATACCGCTCCTCCAGCAAACAACATCACATAGCCCAAAGTCGATCGCCTCGTATCTACATCTCCAGCCATATCAGCGTCGGTATATCTAACCAGCTTTGGCTCGTCACCACCAAACAAAAGTCTCTAATCGGTAGTGCCCTGAAGATATCATAGAATCCACTTAACCACACTCCAATGTACCCTTCCAAGATTTGAAAGATATCTGCTAACTGTGCCAACTGCATGAGCGATGTCTGGCCTTATACACACCATAGCATACATAAGGCTTCCTACAGCTGAGGCATATGGAACTCGCTCTATATCTACTTTTTCGTCCTCGGTAGATGGACTCTACTTCTCAGTGAGCTTAAAGTGGTCCGTAAGGGGATAACTCACTTTCTTCGACCCGTCTATCTCAAAATTCTGAAGTACCCGGTAGATGTTGTCACGACCCGTACCATGTTTAGGGACACGAGAACGTGGGTACGTACAGCCTATGCTACAGTATCGGCGGTAGAATGCTGTATAGGTCGTCTACAATATCTATCAACTAACAATATGAATCATATAACCTGTCATCTCCTCACGGAGGTATAATATGACATCTCAACTATATAATCTCAATCACAAGTCTAAGGAAGATAGAGCACGATATGAACTCAGATAAAAGAAAGAAACTGAATAAATAGTAGAGTTATCACAATACACAAGTCTAGATGTCCAACACAAAGAAGTACATATTCTGAATATAATAAGTCTCATCTAACAATCGGAATAATCCGATACAACATGAAAACTAATACTTCTAAACTATAACTATGATAATATCTACTGAGCTAGATCCTCCTTAGGCTCTTGTGTGCCACCCTCGTATGCCTCGTAGAAGGTAGGACAGTCATCTATATCATCTGTAATATTTTGTCAACATATCCAGTCAGGATGAAATAAGTACATCTTATCTAGAAATCCCAAGTAAATGACAAGGACTATAAAACAGTTATATTGATGAACATGGTAAGATAGACAGAAATATGTAAGAAAAAATAATGGAAAAGAACTACTATATCAAGATAGAATAATGTAATCGTGAACTGAATGTATACAACTGTAATAGACAATATATTTTGGAATACCAGTTGGACATGTGATCGGCTTGGGATATTTAATGCTTACACTAAGGCTAGCTCAATCATACGTGCAATATATGCTTAGCTAGTAGCCGATACTTATACTATTTGTCGATAGTTCTTGATCACATATCTATCTAGTATTACCCCCGTTCCGACTGATACGATGGATCCAACCATGACACGTTACTAACCAATGTTAACCAATATTTATCCAATATTATCCAATACCAACAAGAACAGTATTCGATACCAATATATCCAATGTTATCCAATAACAACAAGAACAATATTCGATACCATCGCAATGAGTTAAGATAATATCTCATGACTGAAAATCTAATGACAATACCAATCCGTGTACAATCATGCCAAGACTTATAGTAGACATCAAATAGAACTAATTAGAACTGAAATACAGTAATCACCAAGTAAATGAAAGAAATATCAGAGAATGTACTCGCCTGTGATCCTGAGCTGTCAGTGAGAATCGATGCTCAGAGTGATGTCACAGACCTAAAGGTAAGATATACATGAGTTAATTAAGATTTGACAGTGTATGGCATGATATTCTAGTGTATGATATGAAATCTAGGTCAAACTCAGTCATACTAAGTCACACTAGGTCATACAAAGGCATACTAAGTCAAACAAAGTCAAACATGGTCAAGGTAAGTCAAACAAGGTCAAGGTAAGTCAAGCAAAGTCAAACTATGTCAATCTAGGTCAAGGGTTGACCTACAGTTGACTTTTGGTCAACTGGTCAACTCTGGTCAACTCCTAGTCCATTCTAAGTCAACATCTAAGATTTAGTCAACTATCTAGTCAAAGGGATTAACTCTATCTAAGCTAGTCATAATTCTAACCATAGATCCACATACTCTAGGATACCTTAAGTACTATATCATATACTCATATATTATACATGAATTCTCTACAAGCCACATATACTATGGTATCCCAAATCATATATATCATCTATAGATACTATCCACTTACTCTTAGCCCATATCTCTAATATCTTACCTATTAGTTAATACCTTAGTTCTAAGGTCAATACCTCATAAACTAGATTTTCTAGTCCATGCTAGTCAATACCTCATTTCTAGGTCTATACCTTGAAGGTATTAGCCATAATAGCTAATATTACCAAGTATCAATATATATATCTTACATCTCTACTAGTTACCTACTATCTAGGATTACTTTAGCCAATTTATCCTTTATATATACATGGATGTACCCAATGCCTATTATATATACCATTACCTATACCTATTCATAACATATACCAATATACCTTGGTCCTATTGGTATCCCAATACCAATACCTTAGTGGGAAGTCTAATACCTTAGTCTAGATATAAATACCTTAGCTACCAATATCAATATTAGATATCTAGTATCTACCCTAAGCTACTAGCTAACCAATATCTTAACATCTAACCTTAGTATCTAGGTAAACCCCTTTACATTGAAGGTAAACCCAATACCTTATCTTGTAGGTAAACCAATACCTTAAGGTTAAGGTAAATCTAAGATACACTATCTACTCCTAAGATACTAACATCTAGTATTCTAAGATACTATCTATCTTAACTCTAATATCTACTAGACACTAACTAACTAATTATCTAATCTTCTAACTCTAATATATCATAGATACTAAGATATCTATATATACTAATTATCTTAACTTCTAAGATAACTCTAACATATCCCAACTAACTCTAATACTAATACTTGGTACCAAATAGTATACCATACTCAAGTTTCAATACTCTCTTATCCTTACTCATGATACTTGAGTGTCACGATACCAATATCCTCATGGTACCCAAGTATCACACCAGTACCTTGCCCAAAACTTTGTCACGACCCGTACCCTAGAGTAAGGGCACGAGACGTGGGTACGTCCAGCCTACGCCGCAGTGTCGGCGGTAGAACGCTGTCCTAGGTCACAACATCTAGCAATAATATACTAAGCAGTTTATACTCTCCGAATGGGGGTGACATGATAAAAGTAAACTCAATCACAACTAAGGAAGAAGAAGTACGATATGATATAGAACTCAAAGAATTACAGATGATAAAATAGCAGATAAATAGATAAATGGAACTGTTGAAAGGAAATTTCAAGTACAAGCAGAGAGTCTAAGTGTCTAATAAATCACAAATCCCAAGATCAATATATACAGTCATCCATAGAGTAATGTAAATAAACATCCTAGTCTAGAAGAGTGTCATCCACAGCTATAGGGTCCGGCTGCTGGTCCAAGTCACAGCTGTCAACTAAAGTAGCCCCATAATAGGTAGGGCAGCCAGCCTCTTCCTCATCCTCTGTAATATTTCAACAGGTCCAGTCAGGACAGGAGCGAGCACAATACATCTCAACAAGTCATAGCAGGAAAAGAAATTATAATCATGCTAGAGAATAAAATATAGGAAACTGAAGAATAGCAAAATGTAAGAGAGAGACTGTAAGTAAATATCTATGATATATATAAAGAGAGATAGTGCTAGTGATTCAGAGTACTGCATAAACATGTGAATGGCTAAGGACTGATTCATGATTACACTACTTGGAATTGATTCATGATTACACTACTTGGATTTATTCACATGTTCATTTATACTCCCCCATCCCCAATCAATACACAAGGATCCATTCAAGTTATGTTAAGATTCATGATTATACTACGTTGCCCAAAAGGGTGATTCATGAATTGATTCGTGAAGGCTCGGTGGTCATGAGGGTACATGAGTCACTAGCTGATTCTCGAAGATTCATGATAATAGAAGCATAAGATACGTGATGTAAGTGAAACACACATGAGACAAAAGTATCTGATGCTCCCGAGAAGGATAACATCTCATGAAGGGATCCATATAGTACTAATCCGTGTTCCATCGTGTCAGCATCAAGTAATAGTCTATAGCAGGAAATATAATCCTAAACATGATATGAAATGATCAGAGAATGTACTCGCCTACTATCTGAATGTCCAAGGTGAATATACTGTCCGAGGAGTGGTGTCTGGCTCCTAATCAGAACAACACAAGTCACAACAAGTCTAAAATGATAAAATGAAAGCTCTACTATGCATTCTACATGAGTCTAGGTCAAACTTGGTCAAAGTCAACTCTTGGTCAACCCTGGTCAACCAAGAAGTCAAACCTAGGTCAACTATGGTCAAACTAGGTCTAACAAGTCTAACTAGGCTTAACCAAGAATGAACAGCCTAACTGAGCCCTCACTAGTCTAAAAGACACACCATAGGCCAATACCACATATAGAATATATACCACTATCACATATGAATGTATATGTATATCCTCATATACTTATTGACATGTGCCTAGCACATGAGCTATCACACATATAGAGATCCCACATGGCTTTACATTACACAATTTCACATAGGCTATCTTAACTAATTACCCACATATATATATATATATATATATATATATATATATATATATCTATATATTATATATATATATATATATATATATATATATATATATTAATTATATATTATATATATATATATATATAATATATATATAATATATATATATATATATATATATATCTATATTATATATAAATATATATATAAGATATAATATATATATATTATATATATATATATATATATATAGATATATATATTATATATATATTATAATGTTATCTATATATATATATATATATATATATATAAATAAAATATATATATATATATATATATATTTATATATATATATATATATATATATATATATATATATATAGGATGCATTAAAAAAGATATATATATATATATATAGGATGCATAAATGTGTGGTGTGTGGACATAGGAGCAATGTGTGTTTAATGAAATGGTGGTGTGCTAGAGGGAAAGACATGTGTGTATAGTGTCCTGTGTACAGGAGTATAGGTGTGTGTGTACTTTATGAAATGTGTGTGTTTAAACAATTAAAAGGAATGCAAGCAGGGTACCATAGTATTCACAATGAGGAAAGTGTGTGTATATGCCATACCATGTGAGCCTCAAGTCCCTATCATTAGTTAACATAATAGGGAATGAATTCTCAGGTTTGAAGGGAAACACAGGAATGTGTGTTCCCAGATTTCTCATGTAAAACAGTTCATCCCAAATCAGTTCTACAACAGTGTGTGTGTATGCAGTGTGCAGGAATTGTATGCAGAGTGTGTGTGTGTGTATAAATAGTGTGCAGGAATGTATGCAGTGTGTGTGTGTATAAACAGTGTACAGGAAATGTATGCAGTGTGTGTGTGTATAAACAGTATGCAGGAAATGTATGCAGTATTCTATGTGGTGCATCAATGTGTGTGGATGGGTGTTAGAGTTCTCAGATTTGAATCTCAGGATTTCTACACAAAACCAAATCAGTTTAGAAACAGTTCACATGTTAACATAGTAAGGGTAAATGAATCTCAGGTTTTTCATATCCAATACACAGTGTGCTTGTGCTCAGAAAACCTGTGTGTGTGGTTCATGAGTTTCAGGTTTGTGGTCAATAGTTCAATGTGACAGTGTAAACATGGGATTCTCAGGAAATTAATTTAGGGGTTGACAGTGTATACATGGTTTCAGTTCAAGTCCAAAAGAAAATTCGAAACCTAAACCCACCAACAACTTAACCACATCACACCATGAATTCTCAGTTCAAATCAGGGAATCACCATTCATGCTACATCCTCAGGGAACAACATAATCATTAAATTTGAAACTCATTCAAAACTGAAAATGGAAATGATTTCAATGTCTCAGGAATCAACAGTGAATGAAATCAGTAAGCCCTCAATGATTTCTTAACAATCCTAAACATGATATTAAAAGTGTAGTAGATTAAAATATCACATAATACATGATATTAAATCACTACTGCAAACCGAATCAGGAAAAAAAACAGTGAAACAGTTCACTGATACTGACAGTATAAAAAAATAGGGAATTCCCATTCGACATTGAAATATTATTTAATAATCCTTGCAAATGGTTGGTATTTAATAACAATATTGTGTTTGTGTCCTACATTCAAATTTGTGTCCAGAAACCAAACACGGATGTGTCCAAACCAAAACACACGCATGCACGAGCCTATACGAGCTCGAGTGACCTGTGCACGTGTCTGCACGCACCTGACACGCAACCAAGTGACACGAGACTTGGGGAGTGTCGTATCAGACACTGCCCCATGCTCCAAATCAAATGACACGCGCCCACGTGTCCTATACAAGTCGCACGACCCTGCGGGTAGCAGGACAGTGTGCCCAGGCGCGTGCGACCGTGTCCGCGAGTCCAATGTGACTCGGACACGACTCGAAACCACCTCAGTCCAATAGAAACCCATAAGCGACCCAAAAATATGAATTCCTATTCAAACACAATTTGAAATCTCGAACGAAATGCCCTTTGTGGTATTTCGTCGAACACCTGCGCGTGTCACTGATACGTGTCCGATACGGACACGTACAGGACACGAAAATTAGAAAACCCTATACCTACAGAACCAGGACACCTAGGGCTAGATGTTCATGTAATTAAAACCTAATTTTAATGGTCGGTTAGGAATTTACCTAGGGTTGTTCTTCAACACAAAACTCCTTCAATGAGGGAATCTCCACAAGCCACCCAATCTCTCAAATTGATTCAAATCTGTGATTTGACTCCACCATCAGCAAGAGAACATTGATTAGATCACAATGGAAGAAATCCTAAATAAAATGGAGTCCTATTCATTAAACTATGAAGAAAATTAATAAAGGCTTACCTATTCTTTAGGAAAATGGAGAGCTAATTAAAAAGAGGCACAAATCCCTATGGAGACATTATATAGGCAAGGGGGGTCTTGGCTGGTCACTTTTGTTAGGGTTAGGGTTTTTAGGTTTCATCCTATGGCTAGGAATGAATCAAGGCTAATGGGTGGCCTAGAACAAAGGGTTCTTTCCTAGTCTTTGCAAATCACTTAACTAAACTAGACTTGGCTTAACCCATTAACCAAAACCATCTAATTCTCAAAGTGGTTCACTAAATTAGTTATGACCCATCTAGGTTAGGTCCAAACTAGGTTAGGCTAACCAAAATCATATGACAATAATTAAACTAGTATTTAAATCACACCATTCAATTAAATTATTTAAAATTCCTAATAAAATATATTAAATTCAAATAATTCAAAAATGACAAAAATACCCTCAAACTAGAAATGTGGTAGTGACAAATCTACCCTCCTTAAAAAAATTTTGTCCTCGAAATTGAAAGGCAAAATGCAACAGGTGAGAAGGATAGAAAGTATACCTTACGGTCCAAAAAGATAAGGGTATCGCTCGCGCATCTCATCCTCCCGCTCCCAGGTAGACTCTCCTGGAGAATGATGCCTCCATGCGACGCGAACCAAAGGTATCACCTGGTTTCTCAGAACCTTCTTCCGGCGATCCAGAATCTCCACAAGCTGTTCTGGATAACTGAGAGTCGGTCCAACCTCAATCTCCGAATGATCGAGCACATGGCTAGGGTCAGCCACGTACTATCTCAACTGTGATACATGGAATACGTTGTGGACACCCACTAGTGCAGGTGGCAAGTCTAGCCTGTAAGCCACGTCGCCGACTCTTCCGCTGATAACGAAAGGGCCGATGAAGCGCGGGCTAAGCTTCCCACCTCCACCAAAACGTATCGTACCACGAGTCGGAGATATCCTCAAGAAAACCTAGTCTCCGACCTAATCGCAAGCAAGGTCTCAATTAATTATAAACAAACATGATTAATAAAACACAATAATTAAACCTAAATCTAATCCTACTCTAATCTGTACCTCAAACTCCAAGGGCCTCCGGTAGCTATCGGCCCAGTGCCGATGTCTGTTCTGTGCCACGCGAAGTCTGTCCCTGATGAGCTTCACCTTCTCGACTGCGTCAACAACCATCTCTGGCCCCAGTAAATCTCGCTCACCAACATCATCCCAAGATAAGGGTGTACGACACCTACGCCCGTACAGAGCCTCGAAAGGTGGCATCTCAATGTTGGCCTGGAAACTGTTGTTGTAAGCAAACTCTATCAAATGAAGATGATCCTTCCAGGAACCTCCAAAGTCCAGGACGCACATCCGCAACATATCTTCAAGTGTCTGAATAGTCCTCTCTGACTGTCCGTCCGTCTGGGGGTGATATGCAGTACTAAACTTGAGCTGAGTGCCCAAGCTAATCTGCAGACTCCTCCAGAAATAGGAAGTAAAGCGACTATCCCGATCTGAGACGATGCTGACCGAAATTCCGTGAATCCTGACTATCTGCCTCATATACATCTCCGCAAGCCTCTCTGTTGACGTACCCACCTTGAATGGCAAGAAGTGGGCCGATTTGGTCAACCTGTCAACGATGACCCAAATCGCGTCCTTTCTTCCTGGTGTACGCGGCAATCCTGATACGAAGTCCATAGTGATATGCTTCCATTTCCACTCGGGAATGGGCAGCGGCTGCAATAATCTACCTGGCCTCTGCCTCTCTGCCTTGACCTGCTGACAGACCAAGCACCTAGCTACAAAGTGAGCCACCTCCCGCTTCATCCCGGACCACCAAACATGCTCTCTCAGATCTCGGTACATCTTGTTAGCACCAGGGTGTGAGTACTGAGATCTGTGGGCCTCCTGCATAACCTACTCCCTGAGCTCTCCACTAGGCACACATAATCTGGAACCGTGCCTCAAGGCACCATCCTCTGCAAGAGAAAACTCGCCCTCCAGCAATCCTGTTCGAACCTGCTCTCGGAGACACCGTAGAGCAACGTCCTCAAACTGTGCCGACTTGATCCTCTCCACCAAGTCTGACTGAATCTGCATGCCCCACATCTGCATCTGTACTCCGGGCACGATCACCTCAATCCTAAGGCTCTCCAAGTCTGCAAGCAAATGCCGATCCATGGTCAAATACAAGGCAGTCGGATACCTACTCAAGGCATCGGCAACCACGTTGGCCTTTCCTGTGTGATACTGAAGTAGGATGTCAAAGTCCTTCATCAACTCTAGCCATCTGCGCTGCCTCATGTTCAACTCCTTCTGAGTGAACACATACTTTAAGCTCTTGTGATCTGTAAAAATCTCCACCATCTCCTCATACAGATAATGCTTCCACAACTTCAGAACAAATATCACTCCTGCCAGCTCCAGGTCGTGGTAGGGTAGTTCTTCTCATGGGGACGTAATTGCCTGGAAGCATAGGCAATCACCTTCCAATGCTGCTGTAAGACGCAACCCAGCCCCTTGAATCTACCTGATCCTGAAGGCAATGTCAGAATCGGAGCTGTCGTAAGACGCTTCTTCAACTCATCAAAAGCTGCCTGACACTCCTCTGACCAAACAAACTCAGTATCCTTCCGGGTCAACCGAGTCAACGGCTCTGCAATCAGGGATAAATCCTGCATAAATCTCCGATAATATCCTGCCAGCCCCAGAAAACTCCTGATCTCTGCAACTGAAGTCGGTGCTGCCCATGCCTCAACTGCTATAATCTTTTGGGGTCAACGGAGGTACCATCTCCAGTCACCACATGCCCCAAAAAGTCTACCCGGTCTAAGAAAACTCACACTTGGAGAGTTTCCCATAAAGCTGCTCCCCTGAGAGTCTCCAGCACTATCCGCAGATGCTCCTCGTGCTCCTCCTCAGTCTTGGAATACACCAAGATGTCGTCAATGAACACCACAAACTGATCCAGATACTGGTGGAACACCTTGTTCATTAGGTTCATAAACACTGCTGGTGCATTGGTTAGCCCAAACGGCATAACCAAAAACTCAAACTGCCCGTACCGCATCCTGAAAGCGGTCTTGGGAATATCCTCCTCTGCACCTTTACCTGGTGATATCCCGACCTCAGATCAATCTTGGAAAATACCGAGCTCCGCTCAACTGGTCAAAAAGATCGTCGATCCGCGGCAGTGGGTATTTGTTCTTGATCGTGAGGTTGTTGAGTGCCCTATAGTCAATACACATCCGTACTGACCCATCCTTCTTCGGCACAAACAACACTGGTGCACTCCATGGCGACGAACTCGAGCGGATGAAGCCCTTGTCCTGCAGCTCATCCACTTGCTTCTTCAGTTCCACCAGCTCACTGTTGTTCACCCGATAGACATGCTGAGAGATGGGTTCCGCTCCTGGAACCAAGTCTATCAAGAACTCTATGTCTCTATCTGGTGGCAATCCTGGCAACTCCTCTGGGAAAACATCCATATACTCTGCTATCAAGGGTGTAGATCGCCTGCTCCTCAACCGAGACTCCACAGAAGACTCTGCCGCTCTGCTCTGCCTGAGTCTGGAGTACTCGAACTCTGGCTCCCCGGCGCTCTGAAGAGACTCTACCCCCTCTGCAATCAATGCTGGCATGGTGCCTGCTCAACCAATCTATGTCGAGTACTATATCGTAGTTCGGCAATGGCATTACGAGCAAGCTCACCTCCAACTCACGGCCTCCCAAAACAACTCTCGACCCTTACAAAACATCACGTACGAGGATACTGCCACCCCCGGTCGTGATCTTGTAAGTCCTAGGCAACGATTCAGCTATGATACCGTGTCTAATCGTAAAAGATACTGATATAAAACTATGCGAAGCACCGGAATCGAATAATGCAAAAGCTGGACTGGAGTCGAGGAGAATCGAACTGCAATCAGCATCCTATCACCTCTGCATCTCAGCCTCCATGGCAAAAGCTCGCTCATGCTGGGCTCCCTGGCTGCTGCTGGTGCTGAACAAATCTCTGCTGCTGGGTCGGCAGGGCTGGTCCCTCTACGGTCCCCTGGAGCCTTGGATCCTGTTCTGTTCCCTGCCTGATCGTCCGAGAGAAAAAAGGGCACTCCTTCAGCTGATGGTTGCTGCCCCACAAAGTAGGCACCTGTCTAGCCTCTTTCTACACTTGTTCCACCGTGCCCTGGCTTCTTGCAATAAGCACAAGGGGTAGCCGGCCTCGGTGCCTGCTGCTGCACCCTATGCTGCTGATACTGTACTGGCTGCTGCCTCGGTTGCTAAAACTGCTGCGGCTGGAATCTGCTGCTGGTGGTACTGCTACTGAAAGTGTAGCCTCTTGGACGATCCTCCGCTGCTGCTGCCTCCCTGGGAGTCTCGCCCCCTCTTGAGCCTAAGCTCAAGATCATCCACTATAGCTAGTGCGTCCACCAGGATCTCCTCAAATATAGCGCTGCGGGCGTTCTTGGTGTAGGACTTGACCTCCTTTACCAAGCCCTTTCGAAACCTCCGGGCCTTCGTCGTCTCCGACAAGTCCTCCATAAATCTGCTCAGGCGACAGAACTCTCCTGCGTACTCCTCTACGGACTGGCTTCCCTGGACTAGGGCCTCGAACTGGGTCTCGAGGGCTCCAGCGCTGCGTCTAGGAAGAACTTCTCCTGAACAGCTTCTTGAATGCGGCCCAAGTCTGTCCTACTGTGCCAACCTCGGGTCGGTCTGGTACCATGTACGGGCCAGCTGCATCATGTTGGCCGCTGCCTCTATTAGAGCCTCGTCGAGATCTCAGCAGCTGAAGATCTCCTCCATATGCTCGATCCATTCATCGGTATACAAGATCCCCTCTGTCCCTCGGAAGTCCCTCGGGTGCATCTTCTGGAAGTCTGGATGCCCTTCTCCGTGGCTGGTACGGCTGCGGGGCTGCGTGGCTAAGTATGACTCTCTACTGCAGTCACTGCCAGCTCAATGCCTCGTGTGAGCTCTGTGTGGCCTCTGCTGCTGGGTCTGCTGACCTCCATGTACTGCCGGAAGAAGACCAATAGATGAACGGCGTCAACTGTCCCCGCAGGTGGTGCTGGCTGGAAGGGCTTCTCTGCGATGAATGGATCCTGCCTCCGAGCCGGCGAAGGCATACCCCCTGCTGCTGCTGTTGGAGCCTCAATATGAACAGAGGTGGCAGGAGCTGCAGTCTTCTGTCTCTGCTGAACTGGCTGAGAGGTAGCAGATCCTGTAGATCTCCATGATGGTACGCTACGACAGAAGTCTCTACCATCCTGAAGATAGACCAAACAAGAGTATCAATTTCTGAGAAAGAAACGATATATGGACAATTAAAATTCAAAAGGATCAGCTGACAATAAGGATTTAGATGGCAATAAAAGAAATTTTTCTAATGTGATTGAGTACCTTAAAAATTAAGTCCTATATCTAGCAGGCTGTAATGATATTCTAGTTCGAATACCACACCTTCTTAGTCTGACTGCATGGGCCACCAACTAAAAACGTGTCAGACCCGCACCTAGAGTAAGGGCACGGGACGTGGGTAGCAGCCTACGCCGCAGTGTCGGGTGGTAGAACGCTGTCCTAGGTCACAACATCTAGCATAATATACTAAGCAGTTTATACTCCCCGAATGGGGGGGTGACATGATAAAAGTAAACTCAATCACAACCAGGAAGAAAAAGCACGATATGATATAGCACTCAAGAAAATACAGATGATTTAAAATAGCAGATAGATAGATAAATGGAACTGATGAAATGGACAGAAATCCCAAGTCCAAACAGAGAGTCTAAGTGTCTAATACATCACAATCCCAAGACCAATATATACAGTCATCCATAGAGTAATATAAATAAACATCTAGTCTAGAAGAGGTGTCATCCACAGCTATAGGGCTGGCTGTGGTCCAAGTCACAAGCTGTCATCTAAAGTAGCCCCATAATAGGTAGGGCGACCAGCCTCGTCCTCATCCTCTGTAAATTTCAACAGGTCCAGTCAGGACAGGAGCGAGCACAATACATCTCAACAAATCATAGCAGGAAAATGAATATATTATGCTAGAGAATAAAATACAGGAAACTGAAGAATAGCAAATATAAGAGAGGGACTGTAAGTAAATATCTATGATATATAAGAGAGACAGTGCTAGTGATTCAGAGTACTGCATAAACATGTAAATGGCTAGGACTGATTCATGATTACACTACTTGGAATTGATTCACGATTACACTACTTGGATTTATTCACATGTTCATTTATACTCCCCCATCCCCAATCAATACACAAGGATCCATTCAAGTTATGTTAAGATTCATGATTACTACGTTGCCCATAAGGGTGATTTATGAATTGATTCGTGAAGGCTCGGTGGTCATGAGGGTACATGAGTCACTAGCTGATTCCTGAAGATTCATGATAATAGAAGCATAAGATACGTGATGTAAGTGAAACACACATGAGACAAAAGTATCTGATGCTCCCGAGAAGGATAACATCTCATGAAGGGATCCATATAGTACTAATTCGTGTTCCATCGTGTCAGCATCAAGTAAGATAGTCTAAAGTAGGAAATATATCCTAAAAATGATATAAAATGATCAGAGAATGTACTCGCCTGCTATCTGAATGTCCAAGGTGAATATACTATCCGAGGAGTGGTGTCTGGCTCCTAATCTGAACATCACAAGTCACAACAACTCTAAAATGATAAAATAAGTTCTACTATGCATTCTACATGAGTCTAGGTCAAACTAGGTCAAAGTCAACTCTTGGTCACCCTGGTCAACCAAGAAGTCAAACCTAGGTCAACTATGGTCAAACTAGGTCTACAAGTCTAACTAGGCTTAACCAAGACTGAACAGCATAACTAAGCCCTCACTAGTCTAAAAGACACCCATAGGCCAATACCACATATAGATATATACCACTATCACATATGAATGTTTATGTATATCCTCATATACATATAGACATGTGCCTAGCACATGAGCTATCACACATATAGAGAGATCCCACATGGCTTTACATTACACAATTTCACATCGGCTATCTTAACTAATTACCTGCATATATTATATTATATCACAACACACATATATTAGGATAATATATATATATTATATATATATATATTATATATATATATATATTTAATAATATTATAATATATATATTATATATATATATATATTTATATATATATATATATATTATTATATATATATATATATATTATATATATAATATATATATATATAATATATATTAAAAATATATATATATAATATATATAATATATATATATATATATATATATATATATATATTATAATATATATATATATATATATATATATATAGGATGCATAAATGTGTGGGTGTGGACATATAGGAGCAATGTGGTTTAATGAATGTGTGTGTGTGCTAGAGGGAAAGACATGTATATGTATAGTGTCCTGTGTACAGGAGTATAGGTGTGTGTACTTTATGAAATGTGTGTTGTTAAACAATTGATAGGAATGCAAGCAGGGTACCTTAGTATTCACAGTGAGAAAAGTGTGTGTATATGCCATACCGTGTGAGCCTCTAGTCCCTATCATTAGTTAACATAATAGGGAATGAATTCTAAGGTTTGAAGGGAAACACAGGAATGTGTGTTCCCAGATTTCTCATGTAAACAGTTCATCCCAATCAGTTCTACAACAGTGTGTGTGTATGCAGTGTGCAAGAATTTGTATGCAGAGTGTTGTGTATAACAGTGTGCAGGAATGTATGCAGTGTATGTGTGTGTGTATAAACAGTGTGCAGGAAATGTATACAGTGTGTGTGTATAACAGTATGCAGGAAATGTATGCAGTGCTATGTGATGCATCAATGTGTGTGGATGGTGTTAGAGTTCTCAGATTTGAATCTCAGGATTTCTACATAAACCAAATCAGTTTAGAAACAGTTTACATGTTAACATAGTAAGGGTAAATGAATCCCAGGTTTTTCATATCCAATACACAGTGTGCTTGTGCTCAGAAAACCTGTGTGTGTGGTTCATGAGTTTCAAGTTTGTGTGTTAATAGTTCAATGTGACAGTGTAACATGGGATTCTCAGGAAATTAGTTCAGGGGTTGACAGTGTATACATGGTTTCAGTTCAAGTCCAAAAGAAAATTCGAAACCTAAACCCACCAACAACTTAACCAACATCACACCATGAATTCTCAGTTCAAATCAGGGAATCACCATTCATGCTACATCCTCAGGGAACAACATAATCATTAAATTTGAAACTCATTTAAAACTGAAAATGGAAATGATTTCAATGTCTCAGGAATCAACAGTGAATGAAATCAGTAAGCCTTCAATGATTTCTTAACAGTCCTAAACATGATATTAAAAGTGTAGTAGATTAAAACATCACATAATACATGATATTAAATCATTACTACAAATCGAATCAGGGAAAAAAAAAACAGTGAAACAGTTCACTGATACTGACAGTATCAGAAAATAGGGAATTCCCATTCGACATTGAAATATCATTTAATAATCCTTACAAATGGTTGGTATTTAATAACAACATTGTGTTTGTGTCCTATATTTAAATTTGTGTCCAAAAACCAGACACGGATGTGTCCAAACAAACACCCGCGCACGAGCCTGCACGAGCTCGAGTGACCTGTGCACGTGTCCGCCTGTACCCGACGCGCAACCAAGTGACACGAGACTTGGGGAGTGTCGTGTCAGACATTGCCCCGAGCTCCACGTCAAATGACACGTGCCCACATGTCCTATACAAGTCGTACGACCCTGCGGGTAGCAGGACAGTGTGCCCAGCGCGCGCGACCGTGTCCGCGAGTCCAATGTGACTCGGACACGACTCGAAACCACCTCAGTCCAATAGAAACCCATAAGCGACCCAAAAAAACGAATTCCTATTCAAACATTTGAAATCTCGAACGAAATGCCCTTTGTGGCATTTCGTCGAACACCTGCGCGTGTCACTGATACGTGTCCGATACGGACACGTACAGGACACGAAAATTGGAAAAACCCTATACCTACAGAACCAGGACACCTAGGGCTAGATGTTCATGCAATTAAAACCTAATTTTAATAGTTGGTTAGGAATTTACCTAGGTTGTTCTTCAACACAAAACTCCTTCAATGAGGGAATCTCCACAAGCCACCCAATCTCTTAAATTGGTTCAAATCTGTGATTTGACTCCACCATCACAAGAGAACATTGATTATATCACAATAGAAGAAATCCCAAATAAAATGGAGTCCTATTCATTAAACTATGAAGAAAATTAATAAGGCTTACCTATTCTTTAGGAAATGGAGAGCTAATTAAAAAGAGGCATAAATCCCTATGGAGACATTATATAGGCAGGGGGGTCTTGGCTGGTCACTTTTGTTAGGGTTAGGGTTTTTAGGTTTCATCCTATGGCTAGGAATGAATCAAGGCTAATGGGTGGCCTAGAACAAGGGTTCTTTCCTAGTCTTTTGCAAATCACTTAACTAAACTAGACTTGACTTAACCCATTAACCAAAACCATCTAATTCTCAAGTGGCTTACTAAATTAGTTATGACCCATCTAGGTTAGGTCCAAACTAGGTTAGGCTAACCAAAATCACATGACAATAATTAAACTAGTATTTAAATCACACCATTCAATTAAATTATTTAAAAATTAATAATAAATATATTAAATTCAAATAATTCAAAAATGACAAAAATAACCTCAAACTAGAAATGTGGTAGTGACAACTTTAATGCCTTAACACATAACTTATCTATATTTGGATTACTTGATAACCATTTGTATCAACATTAACACGCACTAACACATATACCTAACAATAATATATTATATATTAATATATATATATATATCTATATATATATATAATATATATATAATATATATATATATATATATATATATATATATATATATATATATTTAACTTATCTATATTTGGATTACTTGATAACCATTTGTATCAACATTACACGCACTAACTAACACATATTACCTAACAATAATATATATATATAATATATATATATATATATATATATATATGTATATATATATATATTTATATATATTATATATATATATATATATATATATATATAATATATATATATATATATTGTAGGAGCGTAAAAATGCTTCAAAGAAAGAGTCATCCATTCATAAGTGATCGGTTTTTACGCCAAGCACAGAGCAGCCTCTTTTACGCTGGACAAAGCTGTCAAATCTAGCATTTTAATGCAAACTCTGACATGAAGATATTCTAATGGCATTTACCACAGAATTCAATGGGATTTGTCTTATACAAAGACTATTGTTGTCGTTTATGGGGTCGAGCTACTTTCGCTCACTGAATGGTTTCTTTTACGCACGAGTTTTATATGAGTTTCTTACGCTCATAAAACATGTGTGCGTAAAGTCTATTTGAGCTATTTTACGCTTAAGGTTATTCAATAACCACTTTACGCTGGAAACCTATGACAGAGCTATTTTACGCTCATCTTACTGCTTTAACCCCAGAGAATGTTGGAGCTATTTTTTACGCCCTATTCTTTCGGCCAGTTTGGAACGTGGTGTGCCTACATGGCCTTCATGCCACATATTTCGAAGAACGTGTGTACATGTATCCTATTCTTACTGAAATGATGGGACGCGTGTCAACTTATGCAAAGGATGACTCTGATCATGGTGACAGTTGTTAGCGTAAAGACAGACTTTGATGCTCTTTTACGCACAGAAGCCCCAGTCTATAAATAGACTCATTTTTCTCAGAACTACACAGAGAGAACATGAGAATACAGAGATCAGGACTTCGAGATTTTGATTCTCCAGAGCATTTTTTTTTCAACTTTTCTTTCAGAACAGAGTGAAGCAAAGCAGAAAGCATTCGGCCTCGCCCATCAGTGCCCAAGTGCATCGATACCTTTCTGGTACTTAGTTCTTCCAAGTTGTTCTACTTCAAGAAGTGATCTTCATCATCATCATATGGTCCAAGGAACAAAGTGATCATTTACGAATCAGACTTCCATAGCAATACTTTCCTATAATCAAATTTGTACTTCTTGTACTTTTTCTTGTTTTATTTTCAAAATCCAGCCTTTTGTTTGGCAATTTTGTAAGTGAAACAAATGGCGACTCTGCTGGGGACTACTTTCTCCTCCGCGAGGAAGTGATTGCTCAATGATGATTTCGGTCGTTCGCCAAGAAGACTCTGGTTGTGCACTTCGACCAGACTACCTATGAAGAAATGCTCCGACTGGGGGTTCTTCCCGCATTCCAATGTTCAAAAGTCTCGCAAAGCACGAAAAGTTTGGATTCCCAAATCCAAGTGTTTCTGGTCTCTCTGTTGCTTCTGATGATAAGGGAATTCTTCCCACTCCTTCGTAGGGGCTTTCGTTCGTAACGAGGCAGTCCTTACTTCAGAGTTGCACTCAAAGTGTGATAATTTATCTCCCGTTTGTAACGGAGAGATATCAGGTTTCACGCCCACTACGTAAGAATCAAGTTTTACGGTCAGTGGGTTAAGAACCACATTTTACGCTCAAGGCATAAGAATGAGTCTTCCATTTGTAAAGTTGCAGATTCTAATGTTTCTGAGTGTAAGAATCAGTCTTCCGTCGGTGACGTGTAGGCCCACACAAATTACGCTCCTCGCGTAAAATAAAATCTCCCGTCTGACGTGGTAGATAATCAATTTTTACGTTTTACGCGTAAAGGTAAGTCTCCTGTCTGTGACAGTGTAGATAAAATTCACACACAATGTTTGCACATCTAATGTGAATATACCTAAACGCATACAGCGTAAAATGTTTGTCGGTAAAACTTCTGTCCTACACCAACAACCTTCTATAGTGCTTTAACCAAAGTACCAAACTTGCAAACCACGCCACGAAAATGGAGTCCTTCGTGCTAAATCTCAAGATTTACGCACACAACTCCAAACGCGTAAAAATGTACAGTTTGGTTCTGCGAATGAAGCCAGTAATCTTATTTATACACAAGGATTAACGTTTTTCTACCCCAAATGTAATAAAGAGAATATTCCCTACACTCCTTCTGACTTACGTGAATTGCTAATACAAAAGCGTAAGAATTCACAATCTCCGGCGATGCTCCCCAAGAAAACATCATTGTGAATATCATCAGTTGTGATCAATGTTTTGTTTTTCACTTCAAAACAGTCAGTTTTTGATCGACTGAGTTTTTTGCTTCAACATCAAGCTGAAGACCAAGAAGATAGCTGTCATATGCATCAGTCAATATGGCATCTCATACTAACAGAGGACGACAACCGAGACAGAATATGTCCCAAACCCCAGATCAACAACAGTTCACATAATTCTTGATTCTTTTGAAGGATATATCGAATACTCGATCAAGAAGACAAAGACATTGCAAACTTCTGATCAGAAGCTGGGGGTACTCAATCTTTGGAGTCTGATACGTACGATAGTGTGATTCATACTTCTATACTAATCCCTCTATATCTTCAAGAGAGGTTGAATCCTACGCTGTTAGAGAACCCGAGACGTCATCTGCTAATACGGAACAACTCTCACTGCCGTGAGCAATCATTGAAAGACATGCTCAACATGGTGCAAGCATGCATCAGATAATTTTGATCAGTAAACTTCTCAACCCACAGTAATAACTCCGGTACCAGTAGCAGCACAAACTCAAGATAGTCAAGGGGCTGATATACCTTCGAATATCAGAGCCTGCTGTTAATCAAAATTCTGTATCTCCAGATCCCTCATTCCAGAAGATGTACCACCTCCAGTTGGGGTTACGGTACATCCAACAACTATTCAATCAAATGTGCTTCCTCAAACCAGTGAAGCCATTCAAGAAGTGCGGAACTCAAGCAGTTTGAAGTTTTGAGGCACAAAGATCAGCTCCAGAGGTTAGGGATAAGCAACCTTATCCTCCTTATTGGAATGATGACCCTTTCCACCGAAGTTCAGCCACACTCCATGATTTTATTCGATGGAAAAGCATCTCCTAGTCATATATCAATTACTTTGATATTATGACTGTACACTTGCAGAAAAATGATGCCTCCTCACTCGAGTGTTCATTGGGTTCTTGATGGGTTCAGCTTATGACTGGTATCGTAGCTTACCCGATAACTCTATTTCATCTTTTGACGAATTCAAGGTAATGTTTCTCTCCCGCTTCTATGAAGGAGTATGGACATGAACATGTCCTCCTTGATAGAAATCAAACAAAAGGAGAAAGAATACTACGGACGTTCATTGAACGTTTCCGACAGGCTACTCTAAAGATGCCTCGGGTATGCCAGATTCAGCATTGATTGATACATGCAAGATGAATCTACGACCATCTGTCACGACCCCACCCACCGTGAGGGTACGAGTACGTAACAACGCCCAGCCTACGCCGCAGTGTCGACGGTAGAACGCTGTTCTAGGTCATGAACTATAACTAGCATAATATGAATACTCTCCATAAGGAGGCCAACACAGAGGTACAACTCAATCACAATCTGAGGTAGAATGATAAAGATAGATAAACATGAAATCCAAAAGAGATACAGGAGATAGAAGTCTAAGTGTCTAAGATACATAATCCCAGAAATATATCTCAAAACTCAAATACAGTAATCCACAAGTAAATACAACTCCAGACAAAATAAAATAACTATCTAAACAACCTCTACTGTGTCTCCTCTAGGCTAGCAGGCAATCCCAGGCTATCTGTAAAATTTATCAACAGGTCCAGTCAGGACAGGAGCAAGCACAGTACATCTCAACAATTATAGCAGGTCAGGATATATAATCATGCTAGAGAGTAAGATACAAGAAACTGAAGAAATATGATAACAGGAAAGACTGTAATAAATAGCTACAGTATATAGAGAACTGATAGTGTCTAGTAATTCAGAGCACAAGATGGTTATGTAACGCACGATGTTATACACGAGTATCTACAGAGGTTGTACACGAGTAATCTACTAGATTGAATACATAACCACTTCTACTCCCCCGCCCCAATCAATACACAAGGATCTGGCCAAGTTATGTTATTGTACACGAAGGTCATGTGAATACTGATTATACACTATTTCACACGTTTCGTACACAAAGTCACAAATACAAAGTACACGATATTCACGATAAAGTACACGAATACGAAATACCCGATGTATCCGCTAAGGGATACATCGCCCAATAAGATCCATATAGTACTAATCCGTGTTTCCAACGTGTCAGCATCATGTAAAGTAATCTAAAACAGGAAATATACTCCTAATGCAGGATATGAAATGATCAGAGAATGTACTCGCCTGATATCTGAATGTCCAAGGTAAAGATACTGTCCGAGGAGAGGTGTCTGGCTCCTAATTAGAACAGCACAAGTCACAACATGTCCAGAAGGGTAATATAAAGCCTACAATGCATTCTACATGAATCTAGGTCAAACTAGGCCAAAGTCAACCCTTGGTCAACTCTGGTCAACTGTACTAGTCAAACTAGTCAAACTAGGTCATGTCCTAATCCAGCAAGTCTTACTAGGCCTAACCAGACTATCCTAGCACACACATCAATACAAGGCTATACAAGCCAACATACACCCAACTCTATATAGCATGCAATTATTCAATACTTAATAGGCAAATTCACATTGGATGACACTAGTATCTATTACTTTAAACTATATATTCTACACATATATACACACATGCATATATTGGTATTCAACATTAGATCTATAATCATGGCATTTCAAATGGTTATATAAACTTATATATTACAACACAATATGCTAACATATATAATATACATACATAGCTAAGTTAACTGTATTCATAAATACTATTAAGAGGCTGTGTGTGTATGTGAACATGGCAAAGGGGCAAGTGAGGGTTAAATAGGCATACATAGTGTATACATCTCAAAGAGTGTCAAAGTGTAAGTGAACAAAGTGTCAAGATATAGTGTCTACATAGTGTAAGGGGTACATGAGTAATATAGGATTTGTGTTAACATAGAACAATACATCTCATTAACTTGTATATTACATACATTATATCTATTATGACATTACATTCATACTTGCATTCATTCATCATTCATTTATTCTCTTGCACTACTATATGCACCATACATTACATACTATGGAACCTACATATTCATTACAAGCCATACTTATACATGCTTACATTAGATAGAATACTTACACCTTATACATCATTTATTTAAATATTTACTCATGCTTGCATTCTCTATTTAATTACATAATTATACATTAACATGGATTAAATCAATATAATATATTACACACAGGGTGCACAAAATACATATACCGATAGTAACTCCTACTATAATCAATACTGTACCATCTCAGCATGAATTAAAATCTAGGATTAAAGTATGTTATAGATCTATGTGTTAGCTTTCCGAAACTTCAAACGGATCGCGTTTTCGTTTCCGGAAACTTCCGAAATCGCGAAAACACCGAGAACGCGTTTGTCTTTCGTACACTGACACTCAAATAATTTTGCAGAAAGTTACAGAAATAATTAGGCCTATTAATATATTTTTTTGGAAAGCTAACTTCATACGCTTCTTTAAAAAAATGGGAGATTAAACCGAGCTTTGAGCTAGAAGTTATGACATTTCTAAGTTAGGACTGAATTAAAACGGGATAAAAATCATGACGGATTTGGGTAGTTTGAGACAAAAGAACACAAGTATAACATAATATACAGAACTCACTCTCTACACTAATATATATATATGCACTATAGAACACATCTCCAATACAAAAATAGAGATTAAATATGTAATAATTCATCATACATAACAACACCATAGGTGTCCAAATTTGAGATTTTCCCACATGACACAACCACAACACAAGGACACTCCTATGACCTCCAATGGACACAAATGGACACAAATGGAGATACAACTATGGAGGTCATTCCTATGGGTTCAAAATAGACCTATATGCATGAGAAATAAAAAGGAGAAGGGATTTATACCTCCCGGTAGATCGAATCGAAGAAAAGCCTTCCCGGCGACACCGATACGTAGAGATTCCAAAAGGACCACGAACGAGCTCCGAATCCTCCCAAACATGGAGCTTCCTCCTTGGCTAGAATGGAGAAGGAAGAAGATTTGGTGGCGAAATGAAAGAATTTGGTGGAGAAATTGCTAGGGATGCTCTCTAGAATTGGGGAAGAACAAGAGAGAGAGTGTGGATGAGAATAATGAAATGAACTTGAGCCTATCCTCTCCCTATTGGCTGGCCATAAGGTGGTTTTGTCCTATTAGGAAAATCCAAAAGCCCCTACTAACCTATTCTATGAGTATTAGGAAAGGGCTAATTGGTTGGGGCTAATTAGTCATTCTAAAGTCTCTAATCACACTAACCTTATCCACAATAATTAGTCTAACATCTAACTAAAATATTTCCATCATGTGGACTAAATTAATATCATTGGGCCATACCTAACTAGTGTGGGTCCCACTAGAGTCAAACTACCCCCGGTCCCCGTTTCAAGTCGGATTGAGTTGAAATTCGAATCCGACTCAAATAACCCCAAACAATATCATAATAATAATATCACAATAATTCAAAGAGGTCAATGCAAAAATATTCTTAGACCAAAAATGACATTAAAATATCATAATCACATGGTTAGGCTCTAGGTCAAACAGTCTCTAGGGTTTCACTAGCAAACGTCAAAACCACAAGTCATTGATTTAAATAATTTTAAAATGATTTAAAATCACCAAAAATCATATCATGAATTAAATATCATTATTAAAATAATTATAAACACAAAATTTTAAAATTATCCTCATTTGGAAAACTGGGTGCTACAACTCTATCCACCTTAGAAAAATTTCGTCCTCGAAATTTAAGATCGATAGTACTCCTTCTAGAGCCTCTAACCTACCCAATATCTAAGGTAACACTTCCTAACACTGGAATAATAAACGGACGTCTAAATAGTGTCAATCTAGGAATACCTCCAATACTGCTCTGCTGTACGGCGGTAATGGAACTTCAATAAAATATGGACTGGAACCTATATCCAAGGGACTGACCTATTTTAAAGTGGTCTTAACTAAGGATGAAAAGGAACTGATCATAGGCTATAGTATGCTCAAACTATTCTTCCTATTACCATCTATTAATACATTCTATTACCATAGGAATGATGCATTACTAAGACAATAGGCCCCTATCTCTCATAACACATTTATACTCACCAAAGACTAGTACATCCTATCAAGGCTGATACTATAATCTCTCCTAAATCTCCTAAGCTACATGTTTATAGACACACATCCCCACATCAAGGACTAACCCATATATATCTACAACTGATACTATGG
Source organism: Iris pallida (assembly GCA_029216955.1). Taxonomy (NCBI): domain Eukaryota; kingdom Viridiplantae; phylum Streptophyta; class Magnoliopsida; order Asparagales; family Iridaceae; genus Iris; species Iris pallida. Next base: position 8,374,307 of record JANAVB010039816.1, on the reverse strand, counting down.
AGTGACGTCCCTATTTTCCAACAATTAAGGTCTAAATTTTTTTATCTACATGCAATTTGAAGGAATAGTATACAAGGTCAGGGCATACCGTAGCAGTTGGAAGTCTCACCTAGGTTCACTGGTCATTCTAGGTCAAACATTACTATGGTATCAACACACAAACAATCTAGGGTGTCTTAATTGGGAAGGTAAGGGAACAACAATCATCAAGGTTGTACGACTGTCTACCATCCTATATAAAAATTGGTCATTATCAAAATAAATAAAGGCAACTACCAACTATTTAAAAAAAAGATACAGAAAATCAAATTCAAAAATTAAGGAATTGAAAATCACTTGCATTAAAATCCAATCACAATATATATAGAGAGAGAGCGTTAGAGAGGGAAAAGCTGCATTGTGTGTATGGGGACGTGTTCATATGGTTAGATAGTAGGCGTGTGTGTACGTGAATACATAAAGTGTATATGAGGATTTGGATTTCAAACAATAACTATCAAGTTACACTAATCATGGCATAGGGTTAACAATCTACAATATACAATCTATTTAATCACACTTGCATGGCTAACCATATATATATATAAAGGTAGACTTAGTTATGTATGTATAAACATTATACATGTATGCCTAAGATCTATTATATCTATATAGATATATAATCATGACATAGAGAGGAAGAGTTAGGTTACATGACAGGGTATACTAGTTAGGGTGTGTGTGTGTCCTTGTACAGGGTTATAGCTTAGTATTGAAAGGTTAAATCCAGTTTTAGTTCAGCATTTACATACAAAATCTGAAAATAGCTAACATTTAAACCAGTACAATATTAACATAATGCAATTTCAAAATTTAGGAGTTTGAAACATCACAACTAATCTCAATGCTCCCAATACATCCTAACATGATAGAAATGAAACCCTAATATACTATCAATATATTTATCTACGCATATAGTTCAATATTACATGTTAAATCTGAAATTGAACTAAACATGGAAATCAATGTAAAAATGTTAACATGTATTCAGTTTTCAGGATTTTGGAGAATTTGCACATCAAAACCAACTCAATGTTTATCACAACCTAACATGTAAGATATGGAACCTAAATTTATATCCCTACAACAACAATGTACACAGCTCTAAATATTACATTTAAAACAATCAATTTGAACTAACATTTAAAATCCCGTATTAAGGGTTAATGCACAAAGTCTCAGATTTGACAATTTAAACACAAAACTCAACCAAAAAAAAAATTGAATTGAAACCCTACGTATACAAACATGTGCGTGATATAAATAACTATTATCATGAAATTTTATATTTAAATTATGAGTTAAGCTAGGAAAGCAGAGAATCGGAAATATTAGGGTTTTGAAATTTAAACATTAACGACATATTAATATGTATTCAGATAGGTGGAAATCAAGTGTAGCATGCATAAGTGTCAGAAAAGTGTCCACTATATATATTCATAATATTCTATGTTCCAATATAAAATTTTAATTCTACGTTGAGACCAATAATTAGATTCCTACCAAGGTTGCAAGCAGGTGATTGACGTAATCAAGACATATTATTATTATTATTTAATACAAATAATAGCAAGAAAGAAATACGATAAAATCTGTTTTTGCTTATCTGTTTAAAAGAAAAAACCCATTTTGAAACCCAGAGCTAAATTTTCAAATCCAAGATAAAGTCTAGCAAATCATCGATTCATTGTATTAAGAAGAATTTCATAGTAAGAAGTTACACAAAGTTTATAAAACAGCTAAAGCTACTCCTAAGTTAAATAATGAGAAACAAAACAAACAAACAAATAACAATTCTCTCTTTCTTTCTTTTTTTTGAAGGACTGAAACAAAAGTAGAGAAAACATGTTCAAAATATTTAAGGTACAATCTGATAATCATATGCGTCTTCTTGAAATTATGTTGTCAGAATTCTGCCACGCCAATAAGCATAGCTGCAATAAAACGATAGAGTCCATAATAAGGCATATACCCTATAATATGTTATCTAGAATTCTTACCACGCCACCCGGTATGGCTGCAAGAAAATCTAGATTTCATAACTAAGATAAGTATAGCTATATCAGGCTCTACGTCCTTGTCATGCTAGCAAATATGACTGTAATAATTCTAAATTCCATAATAAGTAGACTTTTACCTTTCTCACTGTCCTTATCAAGTATTTATCAGGTTATACCTTAATTCCAAAAAAATGTACATATACATATAAATACAAACTCAAATTCAACAACTAACATCAAGATTCAAAATTCAACATAATCCATCAAAAATCATAAAAATACAGACTCAAATTCAACCACTATCATCAAGATTCAAAATTCAACAATATCCATCAAATTATAAAAATACAGACTCAAATTCAACCACTAACATCAAGATTCAAATTCAACAATAATCCATCAAAATCATAAAAATACAGACTCAAATTCAACCACTAACATCAAGATTCAAATTCAACATAATCCATCAAAATCAAGTTCAATAATAGGAAGTAAAGGTAAATCAAATCAGGGAAAAATAGATTTCAAATCGAAGTTAAATAAGATTCTCAAGGGTCATCCCAGTAATCTCTCAAGGAATCCTAACCGTGATTGAGTACCTTCAAATATATCATATTCCTACTGCAGGCTGTAGTGGTACTCTAGTTCGAATACCACTACATAAACTCGACCTGCATGGGCCACCACTAAAAACGTTCACGATCCGTACCCACCGTGAGGGTACGAGTACGTAACAACGCCCAGCCTACGCCGCAGTATCGGCGGTAGAACGCTGTTCTAGGTCATGAACTACAACTAGCATAATATGAATACTCTCCATAAGAAGACCAACACAGAGGTACAACTCAATCACAATCTAGGTAGAATGATAAAGATAGATAAACATGAAATCCAAAAGATACAGGATATAGAAGTCTAAGTGTCTAAGATACATAATCCCAGAAATACATCTCAAAACTCAATACAGTAATCTACAAGTAATACAACTCCAGACAAATGAAATAACTATCTAAACAACCTCTACTGTGTCTCCTCTAGGCTAGCAGGCAATCCCAGGCTATCTGTAAAATTTATCAACAGGTCCAGTCAGGACAGGATCGAGCCAAGTACATCTCAACAAATCATAGCAGGTCAGGATATATAATCATGCTAGAGAGTAAGATACAAGAAACTGAAGAAATATGATAACGGAAAGACTGTAAATAATAGCTACAGTATATAGAGACTGATAGTGTCTAGTATTCAGAGCACAAGATGTTATGTAACGGCACGATGTTATACATGAGTAATCTACAGAGGTTGTACACGAGTAATCTACTAGATTGAATACATAACCACTTCTACTCCCCCGCCCCAATCATACACAAGGATCTGGCCAAGTTATGTTATTGTACACGAAGGTCATGTGAATACATGATTATACACGATTTCACACGTTTCGTACACAAAAGTCACAAATACAAGAGTACACGATGTTCACGATAAGTACACGAACACGAAATCCCGATGTATCCGCTAAGGGGATAACATCGCCCAACAAGATCCATAGTACTAATCCGTGTTTCCAACGTGTCAGCATCATGTAAAGTAATCTAAAGCAGGAATATACTCCTAATGCAGGATATGAAATGATCAGAGAATGTACTCGCCTGATATCTGAATGTCCAAGGTAAAGATACTGTCCGAGGAGAGGTGTCTGGCTCCTAATTGGAACAGCACAAGTCACAACATGTCCAGAAGGGTAATATAAAGCACTACAATGCATTCTACATGATCTAGGTCAAACTAGGCCAAAGTCAACCCTTGGTCAACTCTGGTCAACTACACTAGTCAAACTAGGTCATGTCCTAACCCAGCAAGTCTTACTAGGCCTAACCAAGACTATCCTAGCAAGCACACATCAATACAAGGCTATAAAAGCCAACATACACCCAACTCTATATAGCATGCAATTATTCAATACTCAAATAGGCAAGAATTCACATTGGATATACACTAGATAATCTATTACTTTAAACTATATATGTCTACACATATATACACATGCATATATTGGTATTCAACATTAGGTCTATAATCATGGCATTTCAAATGGTTATATAAACTTATATATTACAAACACAATATGCTAACATATATATAATATACATACATAGCTAAGTTAACTGTATTCATAAATACTTATTTAAGAGGCTATGTGTGTGTATGTGAACATGGCAAAGGGGCAAGTGAGGGTTAAATGGGCATACATAGTGTATATATATCAAAGAGTGTCAAAGTGTAAGTGAACAAAGTGTCAAGTGTGATAGTGTCTACATAGTGTAAGGGGTACATGAGGTAATATAGGATTTGTGTTAACATAGAACATTACATCTCATTAACTTGTATATTGCATACATTATATCTATTATTACATTACATTCATGCTTACATTCATTCATCATTCATTTATTCTCTTGCACTACTATATGCACCATACATTACATACTATGGAACCTACATATTCATTACAAGCCATACTTATACATGCTTACATTAGATAGGATACTTACACCTCATACATCATTTATTTAAATATTTACTCATGCTTGCATTCTCTATTTAATTACATAATGTATATACATTAACATGGATTAAAATCAAATAGAACATTATATTACACACAAGGGTGCACAAAATGCATATGCCGAATAGTAACTCCTACTAATAATCAATACTGTACCATCTCAGCATGAATTAAAATCTAGGATTAAAGTATATTATAGATCTATGTGTTAGCTTTCCGAAACTTCAAACGGATCGCGTTTTCGTTTCCGGAAACTCACGGAATCACGAAAACACCGAGAAACGCGTTTGTCTTTCATACAGCTGACACTCAAATAATTCTGCAGAAAGTTACAGAAACAACTAGGCCTACTAATATATGTTTTTGGAAAGCTAACTTCAATACGCTTCTTTTAAAAAAAAAGGAGATTAAACCGAGCTTTGAGCTAGAAGTTATAACATTTCTAAGTTAGGACTGAAATTAAAAACGTGGATAAAAATCATGACGGATTTGGGTAGTTTGAGACAAAAGAACACAAGTATATAACATAATATATCAAGAACTCACTCTCTACACTAATATATATATATGAGACACTATAGAACACATCTCCAATATAAAAATATGAGATTAAATATGTAATAATTTATTCATACATAACAACAACACATAGTGTGTCCAAATTTGGAATTTTCCCACATGAACACAACCATAACACAAAGGACACTCCTATGACCTCCAAATGGACACAAAATGGACACAAATGGAGATACAACTATGGGGGTCATTCCTATGGGTTCAAAATAGACCTATATGCATGAGAAAATGAAAAGGAGAAGGGATTTATACCTCCCGGTAGATCGAATCGAAGAAAAGCCTTTCCGGAGCGACACCGATACGTAGAGATTCCAAAAGGACACGAACGAGCTTCGAATCCTCCCAAACTTGGGTAGCTTCCTCCTTGGCTAGAATGGAGAAGGAAAGAAGAAGATTTGGTGGCAAAATGGAAGGATTTGGTGGAAAAATTGCTAGGGATTGCTCTCTAGGAATTTGGGGAAGAACAAGAGAGAGAGTGTGGATGAGAATAATGAAATGAACTTGAGCCTATCCTCTCCCATAGTGGCTGGCCATAAAGGTGGTTTTGTCCTATTAGGAAAAGTTCAAAAGCCCCTACTAACCTATTCTATGAGTATTAGGAAAGGGCTAATTGGTTGGGGCTAAATTAGTCATTCTAAAGTCTCTAATCACACTAACCTTATCCACAATAATTAGTCTAACATCTAACTAAAATATTTCTATCATGTGGACTAAAATTAATATCATGTGGGCCATACCTAACTAGTGTGTGGGTCCCACTAGAGTCAAACTACCTCCGGGTCCCCGTTTCAAGTCGGATTGAGTTAAAATTCGAACCCGACTCAAATAACCCCAAAACAATATCATAAATAATAAATAATATCAAAATAATTCAAAGAGGTCAAATGCAAAAAAAATTTAGGCCAAAAATGATATTAAAATATCATAATCACATGGTTAGGCTCTAGGTCAAACAGTCTCTAGGGTTTCACTAGCAAAACGTCAAAACCACAAGTCATTGATTTAAATAATTTTAAAATGATTTAAAATCACCAAAAATCATATCATGAATTAAATATCATTATTAAAATAATTATAAACACAAAATTTTAAAATTACCCTCATTGGAAAACTGGGTGCTACACTATCCATTGCTGTCTTCACAGGTTCCCAATTCACAGATTGGGCTTCGTTTATCATAGCAGCAGTTTCTGCCGAGACTAATAGTAGGTTGGCTCGGGAACATGGGATGATTTTTGCTTCAGAAGATAAAGGAAAGAAGAGTAATCCTGGTAATAATCCTGGCAATCGTAATGTGAAAGAAAAAGATACTCTTATGGTCAATCTCTCCAAGAACAAAACGACGCTAAATAATCAAGAATCTTCCAGGCCAAAGGAAGAACATTCTTTTGACGAAAGTGATATCCCAGGGATATTTCAGTGTCTGGTGAAAAGTGGAAAACTTCAGATTCCAGAGCCTAAAAGGCCTAATGAGGTGAATCTGACTGACAATCCTAAATATTGTATCTATCATAGATACATTAATCATCCTACCAGTGCTTGCTATGTCTTGAAAAAGAAGATCCAAGACCTGATAAATGGTGGCGCTATCGCTTTAATCAATGATGACCATACGGTTACAACCAACATGGTCTCTCTTCAGTTTAGAGATTTTCCTCCACAGCAAGTCCCAGATGGAATTATCCCAATTCCGAAGGCGACAATGAAGATCGTGAATATCCCGCCTGCCAGGGAAGAAAATATAGGATTGTTACCGCTCACATTGAAGAATGGTGAAATCATGTGGGTACATCCTGACTTAATACCTGAGATGAAAAATGAAGGTAAAACTTTAAAATCCAAGAAAGGTAAGAAAGTCAAAACCTGCAACATGATTTCTCATGTTATTACAAATCCTGATGACTTGGATTATCTATGGGATGGCCTTCCCCTAGAAAATAGACTGAAAGGGCTAAAACTCTGTCCTCCAAGTCTAGCTCCTCCTACTAAGCTCAAGCTTACTCATCAACAGTGACTAGCCATGAATGGTGTTCCTTTATACTGGGCACAACAAGTCTTTGCTGCTTATGAAAGAGCTCCAACAGGGATTTCTCCTCGTATCCCGAATCTTTCTCCTCCCTTAACTACAGAGACGTCTATGCTTCATTCTCCTGTAGTTGCAGAGGTTTCTTCCTCTTTCTGTGCTAAAACACCTGTCCAAAGTTTACTGCCTATCCACTTGTATAGTCAACAATCTATCCTTCTCATGAGGAAGATGGGTTACAACTTTGAAAAGGCAGAAGGTTTGAATTATGATAAAGGAATACGTCTTCCTTTACAAATTCAAAATCAAAATTCCACTGCTGGATTGGGTTCTGAAGTGCCTCGTAACAACCCTCATAAGAAAAAGACTAAGGGAAGAAAGACTAAATCATGTAATATGGTACTTCCTTCTCCTGAGTCTGAAGAAGAAACTTTTGCTGGTACAAGATCTGGAAAAGAGTACCATAAAGACTTTGAGGGATCCTCCAAAGAAACAGAAGATGTAGTGGAGACTCTACCAGTTCAACCTTCTCCTGTTCCTATTAAACTATCTGTGGTTGAAAAGGGGAAACAGAAGGCAGTACGCTTTGATATTCCATTGAAGCCTGCTTCCAATCTGGGGGTGGTGATAAAGCCTTACAAATTTGACATTCTAGCTCAGTTAGCCAATACTCCGGCTAGACTATCTATATTTGAACTGCTTCGCCTTTCCAGAGAAAGCAGAGAGACTTTGAACGAAGCTTTACTTCAAGCAGATTCATGCTTGGCACAACTCAAGACTCCTGATAATATACCAGTGTCATGTCCGCAATGCCATAGTGTGATGGAAGTAATTCCCAACATCACCTTTACACAAGAGGATATGCTATTGAAACACAACAAGCATGATAGGCCTCTGTGTTACACTGGATATATCGGATCCACTGAAATTGACAGGATTTACATCGATCCTGAGTCTTCAATTAGTATAATTCTTCAGAGTATGCTAAGACCCCTGAGGATTCCTACTAGTGAGCTGACTTACACTAGTACTACGATAGTCGGTTTCAACTCTGGCAAGAGCAAACCACTGGAGAAGATTCGTCTGCAAATTCAGATTGGTGATCTTCGAACTATGGTAACTTTCTATGTTATCAACTCGGACGTATCCTACAATATTCTTCTTGGAAGACCGTGGATTCATGAACACAATATTGTGCCTTCAACTCTTCATCAATGTTTCAAATATGTGGACTCCCAAGGAGTTGTGAAGACTGAGTTTGCTGATATTAATCCATTCAAAGGTGTCGAAGCCTACTTCTCTGATTCAAGGCTTTATAAACAAGAGCATGTGAAAGATATATCAGACATGGCTGAAGATCATTCATCCTCTGAGGATCACTTTATTAATGAAGATCAGCCAGAGGAGCAACCTTTGAAGATTATAGTCAAGGGACGAATCCAATCCCAACCTGTCAATGATCAACCTTTGATGATCAAGGTTAAAGGAAGAACTCAAACTTCATTGAGGAATCAATAAATATTCCTGCCAAGAGCCAAGCTCAACCTTTTATGATCAAGGTCAAAGGACGTACTTCTTGTACGAATAATCCGGAATTACCATTGATTGTCAATCTTGGCAAATCTATACAAAAAACGGATGATGGTCCACTGTTGATTAATCCGAAGCATAGCAATCAGACTGTAAATGATGTAAATATTGATCATTTTGTACTTTTGATATCAATGAAGATTTCCTGTTCGAGTATATGGCAGTCAAGTTTATTGAGAGAATGACTTTATCTTCTGATAATCAAAGTCATCAATATAAAGGCAACATAGAACCGGAAGAAACTTTATACATTGATCATAAGGAGAATTCTTTCCGTCCTTATACAGATGTTGGACCATATGCTCAAAGGTTCCTAACATCTTCTCCTTATCTTCTACCTATGGCTGCTTCATCACAAGCTTGCGTAACTTTTAGATGTCATGAAGAATCTTATTTCGTGGTTCCGTCTGATAAGAAAAACAAGCACCAAATTGTGTTTGGCCTGGCTAGAAATATCCCTGTTGTTCAGACAGATGAGCTGAAGGATAAAGACAAAGGAAGAATCCGAATTGATAAATACAGTCAGCAATCTATCAAGATCATCCAGAACATAGGGTATGATTTGAAGACTATGCAAGGTCTCAATCAGGGCAAGGGCAGACGATTACCATTAGGTGGTGATCCGTTTTACCAAAAGACTCGTCATGGGTTGGGATATGACCCGTCCCACATGTTTTATGATGATATACAAGAAGAATTCTCTTCCAGCTCTTCACAATCATCAGATTCAGAGGAACTTCAATGAATCTGGACAAGTACTCTCAGTCAATATGGTTCAAACTGATGGTGGATCCAAACCATTTGAAAATATCCCTCGAACCACTATCAGTTCATTTATTTCTCTCATATATATCTACAACAACATCCGTCTTCTTAATCCCCAGCTACCAAAGTTTGGTTAAGCTGATTACTTGTCTCTTTGAAGAGAGATTTTGATCTTTTATCTTACCAATTAGTATATAAAGTTGGATTTATTATTTATCATGTTTTCATAACCTCTGGATAAATACTAAATCTACCTTTTTTTTCCTATCTATCATGTCCATTTGACCTCTGCATAGATATTAAATCTACTTTTCTTTGGGTTCTTACATACTATTATGTCCATATTACCTCTGATAGTATTGTACACTCTAAATAGAAAATAAGATTACATTATCTATCATGTTCATATTACCTCTGGATAGATATAATGTTTGAGTTTAGAAAATTTGTCATGTTCATATAACCTCTGATGAGTATTTTCTACCCCATACAAAACAAGATTTCATCATAGACTTGTCACGTCCATATTACCTCTGATAAGTGTTTTCTATCTCCTACCTATTGTTTAAAATTCAACGATAGGATCACAAAACAAATCTTTCATTCATTTCTGGTAGAAATACTACAGAATGGATAAGACAAAAAGATGACAAAACACTCTCTTAAGGTGGAGTGGAAGCATCTTGGAGCAACTTTTTTAATTCTTCTAGCCGTCTGCCACGAGAACTCATAACCTTATTGGTAGCCTCTGCACGTCGAGCTTCAGGAGTACAAATACGAAAAAGTTCAGCAAAGGTGATTATCAAGTCGTCCTTTACTTCATCAAGAGTTCTGATGGTCGACTCAGCCCCAAAAGCTTTTTCTTCTAAAATTGAGCTTTGAGTGAGGTGTAGATTTCGAGTATCGATCATCTTCTCTCTTTCAGCCTTCAAGCAAGCTAGCTCTGCCTCAACTTTGCGGATTCTGTCATCCTTGCTCTGAATATCTATGTTCAAAGCGTCATAAGCCACTCTGTGGCCATGCAGTACAGGTTTTATGCCAGTCAAAAAGGCTTTCTCTTTGGCAACCTTCAAACTGTGTTCACGGAGGGCTACATTATATGTAGTCTCTCGAGCAAGATAATCAGCTGTTAAGGCATCATATTCTTCCTTGATGAGACTTTCAACAGTTTTACTAGACAGATTAAAATATTCTCTGATTGGCTGTTCAAGGTCCTCCACAATTTTCTCCAATGCGGCAGCTCTTTCAGTATCGTTGAACAAAGCAACGTTCTTGATGGTCGAGGCCATTGCCATCTTCAGAGTCTCATAATTGAGGCCCTTATTTAGGACCATTGTTATCAAGGTTGCCAGGCTCTTATAAAAGGTGTCAGTATAAATCTTAATGAGGAGATCCATTTCTGTGCTAGAACTTGGCATAGCAACAATATCTAACAGATCCCTTTTTCGAAAATCGGGAACAGATGTTGATGGTACAACAGTAGGATGAGACGAAGTCGTGGTTGCAACTACCGTTATAGCCAATTGATCCCTAGAAGCTTCAGGGATTATATCTCCAATTGGTGCAACAACAGATAGAGATGGAGCCGGTGACGTTACTACTGTTATCTGGTTCCCAAGGACCTCAGTATCAACATCTTCAATATTTGTCACTCCAGCCGTTTTTGGAGTTCCGGCGACAGTAATGTCGGTGGATGTGGTGACAACTACAGGAGCTGGTTCAGATTCTGATATTGGCTTGTCAGAAACTGGTACTGTATCAGTGACAACAGTAGAGGATATTATTATTTCCTCAGTTTCTGTTGGAAGTTCAAGCATGCCTCCAATATCTCCTTCAATTGATTGCTCCACAAGATTTCCCAATGTTTCAGCTGTGGTGAAACTTTCTACAGCTAATTCTTTGTTCAAGTCTGGATCACCTCCAGTAGTCCCATCATCACCTACAGTGGGATCGACTCTAGGCTTCTCTTTGTGCTGATCCTCAGCAAGAGAAGACAATTCAGATTGTGCTTGTTGTGCCTCAAGTGATGGAGGATGTTCTTCTTGACGCTCCATCTCAGGTTTTTGCACTCCTCCCTCTTCAGCATCTGAGTTTCCTGAAGAAGAAGCTTCCCCTTCAGACTCCTCATTTTCTTCATAGATTTCTTCTTCTTGAGGAAGAAGAACTACAGGCTTTGGTGCAATTATGACATCTGCAAAATGAACAAAAATAAGTTAGTATACAAAATCATGATATATAATTCCGTATAGGTTTTGTATAATACTTGGAATATGTGCATTTTTTTAAGATATGTATCATAATCACCATCCCAGTCATCATCCTCAAAGTCAAGAGCTGGTTCGTCTGATGGAATGCGATCTTGATCAGCAGTGGATACAGTAGTAGTACCCTCCGTAACTTGTGCCTTGGAAGGCAAAGATAAATGAAGCGAGGTACTAAGACGTCCAGGAGACAAAAGTGTTACAGCTCCTGTTCCAACTATCTGTGGAGGGGCTGAAGATCCTTCTCCAGGATGGACTGAGGAAGAATCGACAAGAAGATCTTCTTCGATATCCTCTTCTGGAGTGTGAACGCTTGGTTTGGAAGGCCCTTTTGTGGTAGACCTTTTCCTCTTTACCGGAGTTTTCATTGGAGATATGGCAACTGCACTTTGTTTTCTTTTTCGGCCTTTACCAATAATGATAGGTTCTGCAGCTGGTTCTCCAACTCCTGTTGGGATAACTACTAAAAATGGATCTGGGATGCCAGTATCGTCAGGGATGTCTGCTGATACCCTGACCTGCTCCTCAATATCTCCTTCTTTAGGCCACCTCAGACTACCCTTTATATTGTTACCATGGACAAAAGAACGAATTGAAGCATAGAAGTGGGCATACGTATGGAGTATACGTAGTTCTGTAGTGCTAGTGGCAGTCGAAATCCTAAATTTAGCACCAGTCCGAGCAGCACCGAAATACCTCCAACCCCTAGCTCCGTCAAGTAATTTCCCATAGTAACGAAAATTAGTCAAAGGATTACCAACAAGAAGTTGGTCGTACCCAAATTGGCGAGCAAACCTACTGGGTAAGTACGGTTCGAACGCACAATTATCTTCATTTCTGTACATCAGATGAGAAGGTCTGATGCACTGAAGCCATCTAAAGACTGACTGTGGCAGTACAACTCTTCCTTCAACTTCGTCTTCAAACTGGACACCGAAGTAATCTGCTGGAACTTGCGGCCGGGTACAGAAGAAGTTCCAACCGTATGAATAATTCAGAACTGCTCGGGTATCTGCCACAGTCGTAGCAATCCATGTAGCCTTGCTGAATTTTTGGAGGAAGACCTCCGCATCATCACCTGGGCCTGGCGGTAACAATCTGCAGTTGTGATGCAACAACCAGCCCATCAGATAAGTGTAGGGCATCTCTACTCTAGGAAAAACATTCCGATGAGGAGCATTGTTGATTAACTCCTCGCCGAAGGTCCTTAAACCTGTATTTATCCGACACACCATGGCTGACAGCAGATTGATCCTGACTTTAAAAACCAGACGTACTGCTGGCCATAGCACACTGCGGTGAATTCTGTCAACAGTACCAATACCCGGTACAACCCATCTTCTCAACCACAAAGAAAGAAAGCCTGCCAGCAAAGCTCTCCGTGAGATTTTCTGACTACCATATCTGAGGAAGCTCAAGGCTTCAGTTCCGACAGGAAATTCCCCAGTCTTCGTAGACAGATATTTATTCAAGAATTTGTAGTAATCATCATATCCCGAACCTTGTTAGAGGGGATTGTCGAATCTATGTTGATTACTGGAGCTTTGTTTTCTTGAAACCTTTCTTTGTCTTCCTTGGATATCTTATCCTTATGGAAGAAGAGATAAGTTGTCCACTTGTTGATATACGCCAAATGGGATGTACTTTCATGCATCGTAGTACAAATCAGGTAGTGGCACATCAGTTCTTCGTATATCTCGATTAACTGAGGGTTAACTCCTCTGATTTCAGCAAGCTCCTGTTGGAGGGAACATATTCTTCATATGGGGCCTCCCCCATTGGCAGCTTCGAGATAAACTGTATCTCATGAAGGGCAAGACCCATTTCACCTTTCGGAGTAGCAAAAGTTCCAATTGAACTTAGATATATCTCCATCAAGGCCAGAAATAAGTTTCCATTCGGAGGAATACCATAACTGGTGGAAGCTACTGCTTCGTACAAGCCAATATCTTTCAACTCTTTCTCAAAGTTCTTCATCATCCAAAGGCTTATCTGAATCCAACTCTGGTTGAATGGAGTCAACCATCCTGGCAGTCTGGGATTGGTTTGGGGATATAATACAGCATCCCTCATAAATTTATTGATAAACATCAGGGTTTGTACTGGCTGTATTAAACCCGAATCTTCGCTAGGATTAGAGCCTGGCATAAGGCCAAAGATAGAAGTAACACCTCCATTGGGAACACTAGCAAAGTATCCCATATCATTGGCACGCTCTCTCTTGAAAACAATTCTACCCGGTCGTCCATGACTGCTGGGAGTCAAATTCCACAACATTTGCCGAGGATGAGTAGCATGGACGAATGCTGACAAAGGATAATCTCTGTCCATATTTGGAAGATACATGGCTCTATTTCCAAATTTGAAAACCCAAGACTCCTTCTTGGGGTGTGTCTGGGATTTACAATCAATGGCATCTCCAAATAGAAAGGCTGGTTTTGCGAAGTGTTGTCCGTCTAGTGAACTCAACAATTCCCCATTTATCATGGATAGCAACAGTCTATCCCCTTGAGCTGCTATCAACTGTGCCCTCTCTGCCGGATACTCGGGGTTCGACTGAAAAAATTGGACATGAGATGAATCTTCCAAATAGTTCGAACCTACCATGCCAACTGATGATCTGAAAACTTCAGCGAGGGGGTGAACTTGCAAATCCACTGGTAAAATAACAAAAGAGATCAAGTTAGTTCGAAGTTTTTTTTAAGAGTTGAGGAAAAGCTTATGAAGTCTTTGTTCGACAAAATCTCTCAAAAAGATTGATGAACTTTACGCTACCACATAGTAATATGAGCGTAAAACAACTTTTTACGCTGGCATGTACGAACATGAGCGTAGTTAAGTTTTACGCTAGCACATTAACTGTGGGCATAAAACCAAATTTTACGCTGACACGTATAACGTGGGCGTATTCTTGTTATCTTTTTACGCTAACACGAACAACATGGGCGTACAATGTTATTTCAGCTTTACGCTAACACGTACAACGTGGGCGTAAAAAGCTGAAAGTTTGGTTTATCTTCTTCTTCCTCGACGGATTTGTTTTCTTCCAACCAAAGATTAGGGTTTTACCCATCATAGGCGGAGCCACGGCCGGGTTGGGATTTCGTTGTGGTAATGATGACTGAGTAGGGTTTTCACATGATCAGTCGAGGAGGAATCAATGGCTGGTTTCTTCCCCTTGCTACCGGCGGCGGATGATTTCTTAGGAGCCATCAGATCAGAGTTTCGAAGAAAGAAAAGGCAAAGAGATTCAAGAAAGATGAGTAAAAGTGTTTTCTCTCTCTGAAAAAGACCTATTTATAAGAGAGATTCAAAACCGACTGTTGGATATCCCTATAATTATGCCGACTGTTGGACATCCCCGCTTTTACGCGGATGGCTGTTGCGTATCCCAAATTTTATACTGGCAGATCAAATCTCAACTTTTACGCTTCTGTTCAAAGTGTTTCAAATGTTGGAGATATTTGAAAACTTTGAAGGGGGTCTTGTAGGAGCGTAAAAAGTGCTTCAAAGAAAGAGTCATCACATTCATAAGTGATCGGTTTTTACGCCAAGCACAGAGCAGCCTCTTTTACGCTGGACAAAGCTGTCAAATCTAGCATTTAATGTAAACTCTGACATGAAGATATTAATGATGGCATTTACCACAGAATTCAATAGGATTTGTCTTATACAAAGACTATTGTTGTCGTTTATGGGGATCGAGCTACTTTACGCTCACTGAATGGTTTCTTTTACGCACGGAGTTTTACATGAGTTCTTACGCTCATAAAATAATATGTGCATAAAGTCTATTTGAGCTATTTTACGCTCAAGGTTATTCAATAACCACTTTACGCTGGAAACCTATGACAGAGCTATTTTACGCTCATCTTACTGCTTTACGCCCAGAGGATGTTGGAGCTACTTTTACGCCCTATTCTTTCTGGCCAGTTTGAAACGTGGTGTGCCTACATGGCCTTCATGCCACATATTTCGAAGAACGTGTGTACATGTATCGTATTCTTACTGAAATGATGGGATGTGTGTCAACGTATGCAAATGATGACTCTGATCATGGGTGACAGTTGTTAGCGTAAAGACAGACTTTGATGCTCTTTTACGCACAGAAGCCCCAGTCTATAAATAGACTCATTTTTCTCAGAACGACACAGAGAGAACAGGAGAGAATACAGAGATCAGGACTTCGAGATTTTGATTCTCCAGAGCATTTTTCTTCAACTTTTCTTTCAGAACAGAGTGAAGCAAAGCAGGAAAGCATTCGGCCTCGCCATCAGTGCCCAAGTGCGTCGATACCTTTCTGGTGACTTAGTTCTTCCAAGTTGTTCTACTTCAAGCAGTGATCTTCATCATCATCATATGGTCCAAGGAACAAAGTGATCATTTACGAATCAGACTTCCATAGCAATACTTTCCCAGAATCAAATTTGTACTTTTTGTACTTTTTCTCGTTTTATTTTCAAAATCCAACCTTTTGTTTGGCAATTTTGTTAAGTGAAACATATATATATATATACATATACATATATATGTACTATATCATATATATACTCGACAATCTATGGTATCTACATTCACTTAATATCTATACTACATAGGCTCATAGGTTACACAAAATACCTATATCATATAGTCACTTTTCTACTTAAAATCAATACTATACCAATTAGACCTTCACTAAATTCTAAGATTAAATTATGTCGTAGTCCTTCGTATTAGCTTTTCGAAACTTCAAACGGATCGCATTTTCGTTTTCGGAAGCTCCCGAAATCACAAAAATACCGAAACGCGTTCGTCTTTCAGACAGCTGACACTCAAACAGTTTTACAGAAAGTTATAGAACGATTTTGGCTTATTAATATATATATATATATATATATATATATATATATATATATATATATATATAATATATATATATATATTTTTTTGTTCTCTTTTTTTTAAAACAAACACTCTTTATTCCATCAACCAAAGTACATGGTACAATCAAAAGAGTAGGTTCTAGCTACTGATCAAAAGATAAAGGAAATAGCTATAGAAGAGGAAGCTCAGCATGCGAACAACAAATCATCGACTTCTTCTCCTGGCGTTTCACTTCAGAAATCAAACGGACAGAGGAGTATGAGTAAGCTTCATACCGATACTTGTTTCGGTTTTTCCATAGTACCCAGCAAATTGCGCCAACCAGGACTTGCTTAACATGCTTATGCCTCTTCCGCCACCAACATTGGAGTCTCTGCAGCATATCCGTCCTTCTAGCCTGCACGCCAAAGATCACTTGAAAGTAACACCAAACAGCAGTAGCTAACTCTCCATCTCCGAAAATGTGTAAGATAGTCTCTCCATGAGGAATAGAGCAACTGTGGCACGATGAGGCCAATGAGAATCCAAGCTTCTGAACATTGTCGTCAGTAGGCAATTTATTAAAGATAATTTGCCCTAATAAGATAGACCATTTAGACGACATACATTTGTTCCATATGTTCTTGAAGTAAACAAGATGAGGGTGATGGACACGAATCTGATCCCAAGCTGAAGTGATCGAAAACATTCGAGTAGGGTTTAGGAGCCAAGCGACACTGCTATTGTCATCTTCATGGATGTGATCCTCCCCTAGCTGTCGACCGTGTATAAGGTGTTTCCAGACATGAGAAGCTGCCAAAGTAATCTCCACTACTTGAGGAGTAGAAGATGCACAATATTTGGCCTTCATATACCCCGCCCATAGGGAATTTGTTGATCTCAGTTTCCACCATAGCTTAACAGTCATGGCATCCAAAACATCCCCCAGTCTTCAGATCCCACGCCCTCCTTCGACAGTTGGACGAGCTACACGCTCCCAACGAAGCCACGACCGCTTGGGCATGCCATCTTTCGAGCCCCAAAAGAAACTATCCAACATGCTCTCGACCCGATTGAGGACAGACATCGGGGGATTACAAGCCGATAAGCAATGAACAGGAATAGATGAAAGCACTGACTTGATAAGGACTAACCTGCCACCATACGATAGAAGCTTGTTGTTCCACCCAGATATCCTAGACTGGATTTTGCCGATCAATTCATCATACATAGAAGCATTCCTTCGTCCCACCATAATAGGACATCCCAAATAAACCAATGAGCCATGTTGTAGTTGAAATCCAGTAATCTGATGCAGTTCGAGAGCTTTGTCTTGTGAAATTTTCTCCGATAACATCATGGCAGATTTTGCCACATTCATAAGCCAACCCGAGTTGGCCTCATACTTACTAATAGTCTGCATAAGCATCTGAACCGAGCGCTTGTCTGCTCCTGAGAATATAAGTACGTCATTTGCATGTGCTAAATGGGAGACACGAGGGCAACCTCGCGGAGAATAATAGCCGGAAAAGCCATTCACAGAGTTCAACTGAATGAGACTCCTACTCAGAGCTTCGGCTGCAATAATAAACAGTACGGGAGAGATTGGATCACCTTGCCGAATACCACACTGGCCGTGGAAAAAACTCGAAGACCTCCCATTAATAAGAGTAGAGAACCAAATATTATCAACCAAGTGTAGGATCATGGTCCTCCATTCATTACTAAAGCCAAATTGTTTCATAACCTTCAGTAGGAATGACCAACTCACCCATCATATGCCTTACTCATATCAAGCTTTATAGCCATATTACCTCCCCAATGTTTGTGATCAATAACTGCAATCATCTCCTGAGCCATAACGATATTATCTACAATCTCGCGTCCACGAACAAACCCACTTTGTTTCGGAGAGATGATCCGAGGAAGAATATCGACCAGTCTTCTAGCCAATAATTTAGAAATGATTTTATTGACAAAATTGCACAAACTGATTGGTCGGTAGTCATGCAGAGCTTTGGGATGTTTGGATTTTGGAATGGGAAGTAATAATGTACTTGTAATAGATCTAGGTAAAGCAAAACCGTCAATGAAGAGGCATACTGCCTCAAGTATATCATTGTAAATGATAGGCCAACAAGCTAAGAAAAAGGATCCAGTAAATCCATCAGGTCCCGACGAGCTACTAGGGTCCATGCTCTTGACAGTAGCCAATAATTCCTCCATCGATGGTTTAGCAGATAATGCATCATTATCCTCCTTAGTAATAAGTCTAGGAATATGATCAAGATATCCATCTTCAATAGGAATGTGAGGGAAAGAGAATACCTTACTATAGTGATCATTGGCCTCTTTCTGTATATCTTGCAAGGAGGAGAGAGTCAAGCCAGATGCCGATAAGAGATGGTAGATATGCAGCCGATTACGTTTAGAGGAAACACAGGAATGATAGAACTTTGTATTGCGATCACCCGCCTCATCCCATTTAACCCTAGCTTTTTGCTTCCAGCAGGCGTCTTCAATATGAAGTCGTTGCTTCAACTGTGCACGGGCTTGCAACCATTGGGGACGCAGTGACGGGTTAGCCTCATACTCCGCTTCAAGCGCAGTCACCGTATCTTCAGCTTTCTTCACTT
The DNA here is from genome assembly GCA_029216955.1 of Iris pallida. Lineage (NCBI taxonomy): Eukaryota > Viridiplantae > Streptophyta > Magnoliopsida > Asparagales > Iridaceae > Iris > Iris pallida. The sequence continues at coordinate 8,355,006 of JANAVB010039816.1, read as the reverse complement.
CTTGAAAGATGTCTCCAAATGTAGCCCGACTCCAAGAAAAAAGAGCTCGTCTCGCAACCTCGAGCCGAAGTCCAATTCGAACGAGAGCATTGACATGATCAATAGACGTCCAAGCTGACTCCACCACTGAGAGGAAAGTATCATGATCTTTCCAGAAATGAAGAAAACGAAATGGCCTTGGGGACGAAGGCTTCTCACTCTCAAGAGAAAGCAAAATAGGAGCATGGTCAGATTCTGTTCTATTTAAATTCATGGAAATCGAGAGAGGGGCCCAAGCAAGCCATTTCGAATCAAATAAAACTTTGTCAAGTCGAGATCCCATCTTAGGTGTCCCACACTGCCTATCAACCCAAGTGAAACAATTGCCCGTGTACGAGACCTCATGAAGTCCTGCAGCAGATTAAAACTCCTGAAAATCCTTCATCGACACAGGACATGGTGGTAAGCCTCCAAATTACTCTTCCTTACTAGTGATGGCGTTGAAGTCGCCACTAACCAGCCAAGGACAGTTCCATCTCTGTCTAACCAATAAAAGCTGTCGCCACAAGAGCCGTCTACCCTCCTTAGTGTTACTCCCATGCACAGCCGTTATTAGGGATAACTCCGGCAAAAGCGGGGAAGAGACAGATATCGTAAGACATTGATCAGAAGAATCTACCACATTGATGTCCGATAAGTGACGAGCCATGATCCATATGTTGCCTTTACTGTTACTCACAGAGGATTAAAATCCCAGCTTAAGTTGATAAGAAAGAAGCTTATCCGGCTGAACTTTAGGTTCAATGATGATAACGACAGGAACTTTATTAGTTCGACATAAAGATTTGAGTCTCTTAAAAGCCATAGCATTAGCAATGCCCCGAATATTCCAGCTGAGGATTTTAATCATGAGTGGAGGAGGAGGGTAGAGTGTTGGTAACCTTAGAGGAGGATCGGAGAGTCGAGGCACTGGAGGTGGGACAATCTTCTTCTTCTTTTGACCACCTTGGGAAGCTGGAAGCCGAGGGGGAAGAGTCTCTTGCGAGGGGAGCATCGAAGCTAGGTCAATGCCATCCGTAACGCCCGTAGCCGTCTTGTCGACTGGAGCAGTCGGAAGATCGTGTACGAGTGGGGGATCTGCGGGGTCGTCAGCAGTCGGAGGATCTGGATCGAGCGGAGGATCGACCTCGATCGCCTGCCATTCTTCGGCCTCTACTTCGTCCACCCAAGATCGGAGTTCTCCTTCTTCAAGAGGAGAAGGAGGGTTTGCAGCAGTAAGTGGAGCCGGGCTATGATGCGGTGATGTTGATAGATGGGTGGAGTTTACGTTGGATGTGACTCAGGGAGTAATGGATGCGGGAGGAATAATTTCTGGATCGGGAGGCGGGTCGTCAGAGACTGGTGCCTCTTCAGCTGAGGTGGCCAATCGCTCAGCCATTGGCGGTTGAGTATTAATTGCAACCTCATTAATGACAGGGTCAGATGTTTCTCCATGTTCATTGCCAATAGGAAAATCATTGATATCAGCAACTATAGGTTCTTTATTCTTGAGTTGAGGAGGGTTTGCTTTAGTTGTGGCGTGTGTTTTACATGAGTTCCGTATGTGACCTTGGTGTTTGCAGATTGAGCAGAACTGGGGAATGTTTTCGTACTCCACTTTCTGATTGATGGTTCTACCGTTAGGCAGATTAATACGAACCATGTGGGGGAGAGGTTTACTAGCATCAACCTCTACGAAGACGCGAGCTGTGCTTGGTCTAGTAAATTCTTCAGTGGCCCGATCAAGTTTGAGAGGAGTTTCGATCCCAAGAACAATAGAAAATAGAGCGTTTTTGGCAAAAAGCTGATGTGGGAGACCAGGTAAAGAGACCCACGTAGGAGCCAATGGCGACTCCTGAGAGGCGCTGAAATCTTTCGACCACCGAAACACATGCATAGGAGCTCTTGACAAATACCACGTCTCCCGAGCCCGAAGGCGGAGGAAATCCACCTCAAGGGTAGGCCGGATAATAATATGCTTCAGATCAATGACTCCAACCTTCACCTCTCCAGCAAACTGGAAACCCATGAAAGCTTTTTGTATCACCTCTATAGATGGCCGAGCATGGGAAAACTTCCCGATCAGAGCAAACTTGAAAGGCTGAACCAAGATATGTTCATCATCCTCCATGAAGGAAACGATTGGAACCCCTTTCGAGAACGAAGGAGGGCGAATAGAGATTGATTGGGGCGTCGAAGAAACCCCAAATACTTTCGTGAACGTCTTCAACGCCATGAACCGTCAAGACAGAGAAAAGCACGGTGGTCAAGTGATCCAACCGCGGGTGGAGACGCCGGCCCGGCCAGAGGCCAAGCCGGACTCGGTGGGAATTAGGGTTCTAGGCGCGGCGCTCTCTCCAGGGAGAAGGCGCAGGGCATTTAATTCTGATATATATATATATTTGGAAAGCTAACTTTGATACGGTTCTTTTAAAAAAGTGGGAGATTAATCGAAGTTCTGAGCTAAAAGTTATGGCATATACGTTTCGAGCATGGTAACTACAGAGAAGGCGAAGGTAGTTCGGTTCAGCGAAGGACTGGACGATAAATTGAAGATGAAGGTTGCCCCTACAGATGTCAAACTTATGCTGAGGTGGTCGAAGCTGCAAGAGACCAAGAGAGAATACAAAATGATAAGAACAACTCGAAGGATGGAGGACAAAAGCAGAGTCTGGAGACCGGCTCACCTCAGGAAAGGATCTCGGGACAAGGGCAACAGAAGCGTGCTCAGCCTGAACATAATAGAGTCATGCTAAGTTGTTCTTACTGCGGGAAGTCGGGGCATACGAAGAATAACTGCAGAGACTTCAGGGAAAGTGTCTGAAGTGTGGATCTTTCAACCACCGGTTGAACCAATGTCCCCAAAACAATAGGAGATATGTAGTGTAAAATAATGCACAGGGACCAGGAGCTGCAAACAAGGGATTTCAGCAAAGGCCTTTCTTCCAGAACAATGAGCCAAGGATTAATACGCCTTCAACGCAAGGTCATGCTCCGACATGATATCAATAGAGACCAACATTAGCACCTCAAGCACATCAATTTCATCAGGCTCAGAAAGCTGGTCAGAATAACAACAAAAAGAAGAAAAAGAACCACGGTCAAGCCTTTATGATGGATAGCAATGAAGCAGGAATTGCAGGGGACGTGGTAACATGTACTATACTCGCTTCATCTAGACCTGCATCGGTACTGTTTGATTCTGGAACTACTCATTCTTTTATATCTGTTTCATTCATATCTGAGTATAATATAGAGACTCAACCTCTAGTTAGAAAGTTGAAAATTCTTACGGGCAATGGTGTAGTAGAAGTAAGCCAAATTTATAGAAACTGTCCAATTAAAATAGGAGGAGCAACCTTCCGAACTAGACTATTAGTCTTTTCCATGGACAATTATGATGTAGTATTTGGGATGGATTGGTTAATATCAACATCGGCAATCATTGATTGTGGACAAGAAGAAGTTCAGTTTTCCTTATCCAGTAGGAAGTTGCATAAATTTGTTAGAGCTCAGAAGAAGTTTGATAAAAAGAAGTTAGAGAAGTTTGAATTAAGGAGTCTCCAGAATCAAGTAATAGAGGAATGACCAAGAGTTGTGGATGAATTTAAAGATGTATTCCCTGATGAGTTACCCGGATTACCACCGGATAGGGCCGTTGAATTTAGTATTGATTTAATTTCTGGAGCTGCCCCTATTGCTAAGAAGATATATCCAATGAATAAAGAGGATTTAACAGAATTAAATAAGAAAACACTACTAAAATAAGGCAAATTAGCGACGTCAGGATACGTCGCTAAATAATAAAAATACGTCGCTAATAGGAATTAGAGACGACTTTAGCGACGAAATATGAAGGTCGCAGAAAAGCTAGTCGCATATGACAATTTCATCGCCTTTCATCGCTGTTTGCGACGTCACAACCAATGTCGTTAGGACGTCGCAAAATTAGCAACATATAGCGCCGTAACAGTACGTCGCCAAAGCAGCGACATAGTGCGACCACTTAGCGACGTCATTTATTTTTATGTGATGACATGGCATGCCTGCCACATCAGCAATGTAGCGACGTACAGCGACCAAATTAGCGACGTCATCTCTCTGCCACGTCAACAAATGCAAGATCAAAATTGATCTCTTAGATTAATTTAGCCAAATACCACAAGTAAACAAATTACTTAGTATATGTTAACAATGAAAAATTTACATCTTGGTATCTTCACATTACTAATAAGTGTATTTCTTGAGATTTGATTTCATTTTAGGTAATGCACATTGCCATAATCAAAATAAAATTGCTTGCTTGCTAGTTTGCCTACAATGGTAAGAAAGTTTATTAAATCATATATATATATATATATATATATATATATATATATATATATATATATATATATATATATATATATATATATATATATATATATTTAAACCAACCACCCATTTTATTCAAGAAGGCCGAAAGGCCGAACCTTTACAAGTATACCATAAGGCACAAAATGTCGATGCATATATATATATATATATATATATATATATATATATATATATATATATATATATATATATATATATATATATATATATTCAAACAAATCCCCCTTTTTATTAATCAAGGCTCAAAATGTCGAAGCCTGAAACGTATACAAGGCAGAAAGGACGCCTATACAAGTATACCACCAAAAGGAAAGAAAAGGGGGAGACAACACGAGTGCCTAGGGTTAGGGATGGAGAGCGGACCAGAATGCTCTCGAACTGTGGGAGCATAGGGAGCTGTGCTTGCGGCATTGGTGGAAGATTTCCCGCGTGAGCTGGTCTGCTGAGTAATGGTGACCTTCGTATCTTGCCTTGTTGCGATTCTTCCAAATTGCCCACGTAGCGGCCGCTGCGACGATCTGGTGGCCGTGGGTCGCTATATCCCAAGAGACCGCAAGATCGTGGAAGCGACCACCCCCTGGATCTATACTGTAGTGCTGGTTAAGGGTCCTCCAGATACTGTCCGACAGGCTCCCTTGACAGAAGATGTGGTCGATAGTCTCTATTTGACGGTCAGAACAGCAATTGCAGGCTGATGCTAAGCTAATCCTGAGGGTGTTGAGGATATCATCGGTTGGCAGTTTCTTTCTAATGACTCTGCACATGAGGAAGGACCACTTCTTGGGGATGCAGGTGTGCCAATAGTGCGCTATAAAATGATGCGGCTGCCCCAATCCTTGGACAGCAATTCTTGCCGACCTCACCAAAAATGTCCCCGAGGCCTCAAGCGTCCACTTCAAAGCATCGGAATCGCTACCGATTCTTAATCCGCTCAATCGAATGCTCTCCGCCGTATCGAAGCCGGCTCATTTACGGATCTTGTCCCAGTTCCAGTCTTCAATAATGGGGTTCCATAAGTCTCTGATCCTGCTATTTCATGGGGTCTTCGTGTCACTACCACTTTTCTAGCTTGAAGGTATTTTGGTTATTTTCAAAATTTTAGAATTTAATTTGAATTATTATTATTTATAATTAATGTGATTTTTGAGTGATTTTTAAAATAATTGTTTTTGGTGTTTTGGAGACTTTGACTTAAGTTGACCTTGTAGACTAACCTAGTGGCTAACCTAGGTCTTGACTTTGTGATTAGGATTTGAAAACCTAGGTTGACTTAAGTTCTTGAGGATTAACTCATTGGGATTAATTTGGTGAAATTAGGAGCTAGTTTGATATAGAAATGGCTTGTGAAGTCACAAGTCATTTTATGACTAATAGGCTTAATGGCCCATAGCCCACACCCATTGAACCAAGCCCTAACCCTAGGAATTCTGAACAGCCACTATGGTCAGCCCCTCCTCTATTTATATGCTCTTAAAACTAGGGTTGCCTCTTTAGAAAACTTTGCCATTTGGAAGAGGTGAGTCCCCAACCTTGTAAATCCCTAGAAAATCCATTTCTTCTCCAAATTCCTTCAAATAAATTGCAATAGGACCTAAATCCTTCGTTCTTGTTGTTGGTAATAAGTTTTGACAGGGAGGAATCAATTTGGAGAGCTTTTGGTGGTTTGTGGAGCTCTTTCCATTTCGAGATTTTGACCCATTGTTCACCTATAGGTATAATCCTATCTATTGCTCTTAAATTCTGTTAAAAATCATTTTAGGGATGCCCTAGCCCTCACCTAATAGTAGGATAGGCTAGCCCTCGAATTTGGACCCATTTCGTGTCCGTATCGGACACGTATTAATGTGTCTAGGTTAGTGTTCGACGAAATGCCTCAAAGGGCATTTCGTTCGATTTTTGTGATTTTGTTTGAATGGAAAAATCCATTTTAGTCTCGCTTATACATTTCTTGGACACTGAGCACATTTTCGTGTCGGGTTGGGCCGACACGAGCACGTGGACACGCGGTCGTGCACACGCACGCGCGGGCAGTTTTCTCCCCTGCTGCTCGTGCACGATTTCTCTGTGCATATAGGGTTTTGACCCTTGATTTTTGACAAAGGGCTTGTGTCAATGACTGACACGAGGCTCGTAAAGTTTCACGAGTCCTCGTGTCGTGTCGGATATGTATTTTCGTGTGCACAGTGCGTGTACTGTGTGCGTGCGTGTGCAGTGATTATATTCTCATGTTTAAATCATTTTAAATGTTTTGAATTATGTTTTAATGATTAAATAGATCCTAAATATCATGTTTTAACCTCTGTTATAATAGCTACATGATTAACTAGGGTTTTTGAATGAGGAATATGAATTTGAACATGGGCTCTTTGTCATTCCTGATACACTGTGCTGATACTGTTTTCCAGTTCTTTAAAACCCATTTAATTTCCCATTTTGTTTAAGCTTGTTTACTGATTATGGTCCCTACATATTACATTTTATGTTAGCTAAGTATATTCACTCGAGTTTTGGATTTGTATGTGTGATTAGGAAAATTGGTTGTGAGTTTGATTCCTAGTTTTCAACATTCACCTGAGATTTGGTTTTGCACATTGTTTTCCTTGTATTTGTTCAAATATTGTTAACTATTAAAACCTGGGTGTTCCTATAGCTAACTGAATGATAACCTGAGATTGGTAAAATGTTTTTGAGTTGGTTTTTAAATCTAGAATTCTAATTGAGACTGAGTTGTATTCTACACATGAACCTGAGAATGGGAGTTTAAATACCTGAGACATTGATTTCTTTCCTTTTCGAATACTGATCTACCTTGAATGGAGTTTAAATACCTGAGAGAATGGGAGTTTAAATACCTGAGACATTGATTTCTTTCCTTTTCGAATACTGATCTACCTTGAATGGAGTTTCTGAATATCATGGACTGATTTCTCTTCACTGTTAAGTCCTTAGCTGAGACTGATTTCCCTATATCACTGATGTGATATCCTGAGATTGGTTCACTAAATTGGTTTCCTGTCCCTACTTTATTTTCTGAACATGTTTTGAATGAAGGTTATTCATTGGTATTTTCCTGAACTGAGATTTAAATGAATATTGGTTTCCTTTCCTTCTATTTAAGAGATTCATTTTGTAACCTGAGATTTTCTTTCCTAATAAACTGTTAACTTAGATTTCAAAACCTGAGATGTTGATTTCCAATTCATTTATTCACTTTTACATTCCTATTAAACTGAGAATTAGGTTCTGTCTTTTAAGACTGATTTGAATGGGACTTGTGATTCCCATGCTTGTAATGTAGTTCAGTGGTAGGATGGGGGAAATGTTTCCTGTTAACTGGGAGTTGAACCTGAGATCTTTTCCAGTTTTTCCCCACTGTAAATTGCCACTGATTTGCCTTTCCTTTTCAAATATGTTGTGGGATGTTCCTATCTAAAAACTGAGATGGGGGTTTTCTGTTAACTATTAATACAATGTTGGTTTTTCCTCTTCACTGTTTAGGTTCCAGATTTCCATTGTTTTAACCACTAATTTACCTAAGTTTTGCCACACACATGTCCTCTCTAGTCCATTGACACACACCCACACCCTCATGTTAGGGTACACACACACATACACTAGTATGTTGTTCCTTCTCTTTCCATATGTATATGTATTTATATTTTGAGTTTGTTATATATATAGGATCCCTATATATGAATGTGTATATATATTAGATATATATATAGTATATGTGATACCATGAGATAGTGTATTGTATATATATTATATGTATATGGGTTAGATATGGATATGGATGCTTAGACTTGGCTTAGCCTATTGGCCCATGGCCTAGTCTTCTAGCCTATGGCATGGTATGTCAGTGTGGAGTCTAGAATAGACTGTTTAGCCTTGTTAGGACTTAGAATAACTTGCTAGACCTAGATTAGACTAGTTTGACCTAGATTAGACTTGGTTGACCTAGTTTGACTTCTAGGGTTGACCAGAGTTGACCAAGAGTTGACTTTGGTCTAGATTGACCTAGATTCATGTAGAACGCATTGTAGTGCATTATATTTCTATTCTGGACTTGTTGTGACTCGTACTGTTCTAAATAGGAGACAGACACCCCTTCTCGGACAGTACTTTCATCTCGGACTTTCAGTTAGCAGGCGAGTATATTCTCTGATCTTTTCATACCTGTCTGGATATATTCATGCTCTAGATTACTCTACATGATGCTGACACGTATCTTTACGGATTAGTACTATATGGATCCCTTCCTGAGATGTTATCCCTCTACGGGTGCATCGGGTATTACATGTTCATGTACTTTATCATGTGCATCACGCACTCCTTGTACACGTACTAGTTCATGTTTTTACATGTTCTCATGCGCTTTCACGTGCCTCATGTACTACTCATTACATGAGTTCACGTATCTTAGTTGTATTCATGTGCTTATAACGTAACTTGAATGGATCCTTGTGTACTGATTGGGGCGGGGTGAGTAGAATTGGTTATGTGAACACTATCCCCAGTAGCTGTATAAATGTGCCTCCTTATTTGTATTCATGTGCCTTTAAGCCATTTACATAACCATATTGTACTCTAAATCACGTAGTCACTTACAGTCTTTACTATCATGTATCTATTTCCAGTTACAAAATATCTTCTGTTTTACTTGTACTTTCATTCAGCACTTCCTGTATTTTACTCTATTGCAATGATTATACTCCTAACCTGATATGAACTGTTGAGAGATATGTGCTCGTTCCCGTCCTGACTGGACCTGTTGAAATATTACAGAGGACGAGGCTGAGGCATTCTGCCCTACTTACTACGGTGCCACACTAGATGAGTGCCTGGATTTGGACCAGCAGCAGGATCCATTAGCTATAGACGACACTCTATTAGTTTAGGATTGTCATACTATTTTGGGATTATTGTACTAGACTTGAGATATTCTGAGATATAATTATTTTAGACACTTAGAACTCTGGATTGTATCTCTGTGATTCTCTGTTCTGGATATTGTTATCTTTCATTATCAATCTATCTTACCTGTTCTACCTTAGCTGTGGTTGAGTTATATTTCTGTTGTGTCACCCCCATTCGGGGAGTATAACTGTTATTACCTTCAATTGTTAGATGTTGTGACCTAGGACAGCGTTCTACCGCCGATACTGCGGCGAAGGCTGGACGTACCCACGTCTCGTGCCCTTACTCTAGGGTACGGGTCGTGACACATTTTTAGTGGTGGCCCATGCAGGTCTAGGATATAAGTGTAGCGGTAGTTCTGGCCGTCGAGGAGCGTTCCGATGCGAACCTGGCTTCGGCACGGGTTACGTCGTCCTCGACGATCCGAACGGCTTGAAAAATGTCCCCGTATGCTAGTTTGCTCCAACTAGACAGGGCTTTCCTCGTTGCCTTGAGCTTGTTGCTCACCCGTGAGAGGGGATTGGGTGAATCCTCGCTATTCCACGCTTCCGCTACAATGCCCAAAAATTGGGGGTGCTCTGTCCAGAAGTCTAGGAATTGAAAGTTCTTTTTGTATGTATTAATATTATTTTTATTTTCCACCAGCAGAGGGGCATGGTCAGATTCAGAGGAGTTGAGATGGGACATGTTGGTTGTGATCCCCATACCGCGCCAGAGGTCGTTCGTAAGTACTCTGTCAAGACGGGAATATTGACGACGGTCACCTTCTTGCATATTGTACCAGGTGAAAGTATTGCCGGTGAACTAGAGTGAGGCTAGATGAGCATTGAAGATGAAGTTGTTGAAGTCTTGCATGGCCATGATATGAGGGGGGCGTCCCCCGATTTTCTCTTCTCTGCTGGTGAGCACATTAAAGTCCCCAATGCAAAGCCAAGGGGAATTGATGTGGTTTAGGTGGATGTCAAGGAGATCGTTCCAGAGTTGTTTCTGCTCTGTAATATCACAGCTGCCGTGAACCGCGGATATGATGGCGCGCTCTGGAATAATAGGATGTTCCATCCAGTAGGAGAGGGCCTGCCTGGTGTCCTGGATACTCCCTATGTTGACATCTTTTGTGCAGAGGATCAAAATATTGTGTCTGCTGGCAATGGCCGTGGGAAGGCTCAGCTGCAGTTGGATAGATTATAATCTTTGGGAGGGATTTTGGGTTCAAGAATAATAAGGATATCAATCTTGTGGACTTTCCTAAGGCTGGTAATTCTCCTTAATGTAGGTTTGTTCCCCAGACCGCGGATATTCCAGGATAGAATGTTAAGAATTAAAGAAGATGTGGGGTTTTTTTTTGCTCCGCTTGGCGGCGGATCTGGTTTGGATGGATGTGCTTTCAGCGGGTCCTATCTTGATATTGACCCCGTTCGAGGTTGATGCTTCTGCCTTTGTCGAGGCGATGGTGTCCCGATTAGATTCCTCGTGTTGGTCCGGGGGAGGGCTGATCGATTCCCCAGCAGAATCCAGTATGGGGTCCTCTGGGGGAATAAATAAGGAGTCACTGGCGCTCCCAATTAGAAGAAGTATTTACTAGAGAGGGAAGCCAGCAGCTTGAATCTGTTGTCCTCTTCGAACTAGGTCTGGACCTAGAATTGCAAGGGCTTCTACAACAGGGTCTTCGTTGGTATGATTTTGAACATCGTCGATTGTGGCGGTGGTCGCTACCTCGTCCTCTGAGTGGAAGATCTTAGTGATGGCCTGATCGACTTGGGGGTGTGCTGTTGCAGTTGGGGGTTCCGCGACCTCCGAAACAAGAGCGTCGAATTTGTTTGAAAGGGTGAGAGCTTGGGTGTTGAAGGGGATCAAGGCTCTGCTAGTGGGCTCCCTCTTGTCTGACTTGCGTCGCAGGAACTGAATCGTGTGTGTGAGTTTGGAAGAGATAGAAGGGGGACATGGGTGTCCTCCCTTCCGTTTGCACTTTGTCGTTCCGGACAGGTTTCTTCTTGAGTTCTGGGTGGAGATGGTGGCAATATTTTGGGAGGTGACCTCTTAAGTGGCAATGGTTGCAGAACATAATGTGGTTGTCGTAGGGGATTTGTTGAGTGTGGGTCTGGTTGTCCAGTTCGATGGTGATAAAATTTGGTGGTTCGAAAGAAAGGTTAAGTTCCACACAGATTTTGGTATAGTAAGCCTTGGTGAGGTTGCTGGTCTCAGGGACCGTGGCCACATACGTTCCAAATGAATTGGCAATACGCCTAAGGGCCGCTGGGACAAAACAGATGAGTGGTAGATTAGGTAGGGTTACCCATGCGGCGACCATCGCTGAGTCTTCTTTGGTGTTAAAGCCTGCTGACCACTTGATGATCTTCATCTGATGGGAGTCTATCCTACACGTGCCTTTGGACCACACGATCCTGTGGTCGTGGTCAGAGGATAGGTGGAGAAGAATATGCCTGGGGTCGAGGGGGGCTACTCGGTAATCCGCCGAAAGTCTCCAGCTGGCTATCGCCTCATGCACCTTGGAGAGTTTGGGGCAACCAGAGGAAAATTTGAGGATGAAAGTGTGGGGGAAGGATGATGACAGTGAAGTGAGTTCCAATTCGGTGAAGGGTACGAGAGGCACTGGGGATTCTCAGGAGTACTCAATGTCCTGAAGAAGAACGTCTGGGAAGAGGCAAATCTGCTTACCAGCTAAATCCGGGCGAAGCTTGGCGGCGTAGGAAGCCGGACCAGCTCCAGACGAGGGAGGCACCCCCGGAAAGGCAGGGGGGAGGAGGCGAACAAGGGAGGACAATGCTCGGTACAGGGGGTGGGGACGGCTGATACTACAGGGGGTACCCTAACCGGGAAGGGACGGCGGGCCGGATCTGCCACGAGAGCGATACGGGATGGGGCCAAGGCATCAGGATACGCCACTCCTGATCCAAGCGCCTCCGGGGGCGACAAAGGGCTAACTGACGGAGCCAAGGTGCCTGGGACCCCCGAGACTGCACCGGCCGAGGCGGGCGGGGCCACCAGGGAAGAGGGGTGGCAGGCCACAGAGGCTAGGGGAAGGAAGGCGCCGGGCCAGAAGACGCGGGGGCCGATCCGGAGGCCAAGGGGGGTCAAGGAGGGAGGGAGGGGAGCATCGGGGGAACTGGGAGGGAGAGGGGCTAGGGAACCGAGAGAAGGGGGCAGCGTAGTTCTCGGATTGGAGGAAGAGGCGTAGACGACAGGGGGATCACGGGATTAGGACAGGCATAGGTAGCAGGTGGGGGAGGGACCCACTCGAGACCGCGGGGTAGGTGAGGGGATTGTACGCGAGGAAAGGGGAGGGGGCATTACACGTAAGGGAGGAGGAGGGGGAGAATACGCGTGGAGGGCGGGGGAATAATACGCGGATAACCAAGTGTAAGGGGAGGAAAGCTGATGAGCATAAAATCCAGGGTTCGTCCCTCCGCATAGGGCTGCTGAAGGGACCGGGTGGAGCCTACCAAAGTGAGAAGATGGAAAGAAAACGGAGCGCGCTGGATGGGACAGAAATGGTGGGACCCTCTCGTGTGGGAAAATGCTATCAACAAACACGAGCGGCCAAGCGTTGGGGGTCACGAAGCTTGTACCGCAAGAGGGCTCCCAACCCGAGGGGCTAGCAATCCCATGAGAATTTTAAAAAATGGAATGAGGCGCCAACCGAGGAACGAACGCCTGGGCGTACCCAGCCCAGGAAGGGGCATCCTGGCTACCGCCTGGGACAGCGTCCGAGAGAGGAGGATGGTGGGGAGACGGGATAGAAAGGTCAGAGGAGGCTGAACTGCCGGGTAGGGGTGAGAGGGATAGGAAAAAGCAAGATGACGAAGACGGCAGAATAACAAGGAAGGAGGGGGAAGATGAGGGGTGGGGGTGACCGACCAAGGCCGGACACTCATCTGGCCAAGGTGGGGCCATCGGGCGCCGACGAAAAAGGGAGAGGAGGACGGGGAGGACAAGACGGACTGGGGGGGAGGTGGGAGACCCTAGGGAGCCGCTCCCCGGAGGAGAAGGCAGCTGCTGGGAAACACAGCTGCTAGGGAACAACATCTCAATATATATATATATATATATATATATATATATATATATATATATATGAATGTGTGTTTTTCGGTGTTGAGAGTTGCTCCACCGAAGGGGTCGGCGTACCCGAATATTTTATAATGTGTAGCCGGTGTTGAGAGTTGGTCCCCCGAAGGGGTCGGCGTGGCCATATTTCTTCTTCATGTTTGCCTGTATCGAAAATATTTCGGATCAGTAAATACAAAGGAGACTCTGCCGAAATTTTTGAAAATTTCCAGAGATAGTCTTTTTTCGTGAATTCGGACTCCTTAGTAACTCATGACTTAAGTTCTAGGTCTTGGAACCATCCATCCTCGATCTTTAATATCGGGAGATTCTCGAAAATTTTGTCCAAATAGATATTTTGGAATCCTTCTTGGTTTCAATAATTACCTAGACCTTAAGGACAAAACTATTACTTGAATGCGACTTGATTTTTAAGACTCCCGTTTAAGGGGTAGTTTCTATGGAATCCGAATGTCTAGAATAGGTTGCAATGGGATGGGATAGAAACCATTGGATCACACCCGGCTGACTTCTTTGTAATATGAATTTTTATTTTTGTACTGATCAGTCCCTGAATTTGTGTTCGTGCGGTCGCGCGAATA